>AP025062.1:1085285-1368932 GCA_036186865.1 Eustoma russellianum
AAAAAAAAAAAAAAAAAAGATTCCTACTCAACAATCAGCCATCAATAACAACTCCTTTTCCTTTTCATACGTAGAAAAAACAATCAAACATCACATTAGGAGCGTACAATGTTGTTTCAAATCAAAATATGTTATGATCACGAAACAAACAACCTCAATATGAGGAATCACCGGACAGATAGGCCAAGAAAATCCGTGGCGGACCGCCCCAAAACGTTAGCAAACTCATTAAAACTTATAACACCATCCCCATTAGTATCTGCCTCCTGCATCATTTCAGTCAACTCTTTATATGTCAAGGGGGTACCCATCTTAGCCATTTGTCCAGCTAACTCAGCGGCAGTTATATAACCGTTTCCGTCGCGATCAAACGACCGGAAAACCTCCATGAGTTGTTCTTGATTGATCAAAACCTTCTCGTTCATGTCAGGCAATATGGCATCAACAAGCTCATCAAATTCAATTAAGCCATTGCCATTGGAATCCATGTTGGCTAAAAGACCATAGATTTGGTCACCTGTTGGCTTAAGACCCAAAGATCTTAAAAGGGCAGCAAGTTCAAGCTGGGTTAGGCTGCCATCTTTGTCCATGTCAAAGCGCATGAAAATGTCTTTCAATTGATCATGTTGATCTGATTCAAGCTTAGCCATCCTGAGGATGGAGGGGACACAGGAGATGATGATGGTGAATATATGTATATAAAAATAGAATGAACAACTACTGTAACGTTATCTTTTTTTCTATTGGTGCAAGATTTATTACCATAGATCTAAAGGTGGGTTTAATATTTGTGGTGTGTCGGAAACCTCAAGGCCTCACGTGCGTTGTTACACGCTTCACTATACCTGGTCGAATCTTTCAATTTTTATTATACTCTTATCATATTGCTGTATATATCTTTTTGTCAATACACATGATTGTCTCCCGCATTCCGTTAATCAATCAATCATACTCAGTATATCTTAACGGTAGTAAAAGCTAATGTTAGAGTCTATAAAAGACGAGCGACAAACAGACAATACTTCTATCTCAAGGATACTTCCAGTGAGACCACATGTTGTCTCACATAGTTAGTAAGGCAATAAAAATAAAAGAGGGTAATGTAGGTAAGGAAATTGAAGCCTGCTTTATAACGTTAATTTTAGACGCATATTGATCTCGGTAATATAAAATTTGAATATGATTTTGGGATAGTTGGTAAGGTAAGTCACACAACTTGCATAATATTTATAAAAATTCATAATATATTATCGTATGATATACATAAACACTTGGATTGATCTTGAGAATTTTCGTTAAAACTGTAGATGTAGAAGAATAGATGATCAAGATTTAGGACTAGTCTGCAAAACAATTTTCGTAACGTGGAAAATGAAAATGGGACTTGTTATCCTGGTCCTTAGTTGACAGTTGTCAACCATGTGACCTATTCCAAGAAAGCCTTGCATGTTGGCCTCTAGAGCCCCCCGTTTTTTTTTTTTTTTTTTTTTTTTTTCTTTTCCCGTTTTAAAAAAACACTATTTAAGAACACATTTTACATGAACCAATAAAAAGATAAGAAAATATGTGATAATATTATTCTAGATAGAATGTTTTTTTTTTACCAAGACTCATTCTGTTTTTACGGTGAGACTTAGATCAACTGATAAGATTGATGCTTTGTAACTTTGAAGTCACGGGTTCGAGCTACAGAAACAGTCTCTTGCACAAAGTGTAGGATAGTGCTACGTGCATCAGATTGCAAAGCGTCTCGACCCATCTCCGGACCCTACGCAAAAGGTAGCATGTATAAGTTTCATAAAAACCATTACAGTCTTGGTGAGAACCAATGTTCAAAACATGTCATCTCTTTGTATGTAGTAAATTTTTTTTCCTTAAAAAGATAGCATGCATAGGCTTGTTTATAGCCTAAAAATTCAAGTTATTATCCTTATTCGTCTTTTATAAAAGTTTTCAAGTTAAATAAGAATCCATCTATTAAGGTAAGGCTCTTGTTATGGTTGATTATCCTAATAAGCAAAAGAAAAACCATAATTAACCACTTCCAATTGTATATAAAAATGTTGGAGAAGTTTCTATGCTTTCCAAAGGACTTTCTTTTCTAAAATATTCCTTTGGAGTGAATGAATACAAAGGGGCCTTCACAAGAAACAATCTGAAACAGCAAAATCAGGTAACTAAAACAGCAAACACAAACCTTACCTTTTATTAAGAACTATAAGTAGACAATCATCCTCTGCATTTTCTGTACAAGAAAAATTGCCGCTAAGGATACAATTCAAAGTATAGAGATGACTCTAGGAGCCAAAAATGGACATATATACAAATCAAGCTTCAAAATTTACATATCAAAACTCTGAATCACAGTGGCTAGTCTCATATAAACATGGAGGTTTAGAGCCTCACAACAAGTGACTGATGAAGTCAGTCCCCAACTAAATGAACATGATCTGATTGAGTCTTGAGATTTATCTTGCAGGCCCCTCTTCATGAATAACCTGAAAAACGGGATGATCTTTCCGAAATGGTGAAATTCAATACCAGGGTAGAAGGGATCTCCCAAAAATCTCAGTATCAGGGCAGAAGGGCGTATGAGGGACTGGTGATGTACAATTATTTTACCCTCTTTCTTCCTTATGATGCTGAATTTCAGCACGCTGAAAGGGAGAAAATCCACTGAGAGTTAGACCTATAAGATACCTCAGCAGTCAAATCCAATGAGAAGCTTGACTCTAGTTGGACCGAGCTCATCACCGTGAATATGTTGCCATACATCCAAAATTTTATAATACAGTTTGGTCTAAATTTTTTACATCTGATACTGAAGTTGCCTCACGAATCACTTGTGGGGCCTGGAGTTCCCTGTCTGCCACCTACTTCCGGTGAAATAATCTGTACTATTAGCTTGGTTGGCTTGTTTACTACCGATGCTACTTCCAGAGAAATAATCTGTACTATAAGACTGGTTGGCTTGTCTGCTATTGATGCTACTTCCAGTGGATTGGTTGTCTAGTCGGCTATTGATGCTACCAGTGGATTGGTTGGCTTGTCTGCTATTAATGTTACTTCCAGTGAAATAATCCGTACTGTAATCTTGGTTGCTAAAAGGCCCAAAACCCATTCTCCTAAAAAGCCTGATTTCTTCTGATTGTTGTGCAGAGTTGAACATTTCGCTTTCACCAACCCTCATTCCATTATGGATATCAGAGGTTGACATGCTATCAAAAGCTCTTACCACCTGGTAAAAGTGATAGATCATTTAGGTATTTCTTATCGCAACAAGGCATAACAAACTTTTTAACCGAAACTCTGCATCACCTGGCCCATCTGTGGTCTTTTTGCAGACGAATGTCGCACACAAGCAGCAGCAACTTCAATCAGCCTGAACATTTCACCATCAACATAATTTTTCTCAAGCCTAGGATCTACCAACTGCTCAAACTCTTCCGACTCGAGTGCATGACTTAGCAAAGGACGAGCCTGCAGCAGTAGAGTACACATGTGAAGGAAGATGAGTTTCAAAATCGAAAATTAATCTAGGTATTTAAAGTATGCCTTTAACAGCCTAATCTGCTCTTCATTGAGTGTAAAATTGTCAATAACTCTCCATAGCCTCTCACCGTAATACACCTATAATTCTCTCAAATCATGCAATAGTAAAATGCGCTAAAGTCTTACATATAGCAGTTGCTCAGTCTTAGCCACATTAAAGTTTGTTTTGACCTAAATATGATTCTCTTTTGGGTCTCCAAATCCATGTATGTCATGCCAAGAACCTTAAAAATTGTTTCTCTCATGAGGAAGAACATACAGTTCAGAAATGCCACTTCTCAAAACATTCTATCAGCTTGGCCAAAGAAATATTATGATGCTTTGAAGCTATCAAAGGAATCGACCATCTTTAGCTTCCTAATTTCAGGGCATCTTAAGAAGTAAAGTGACCAAGTCATATACCATTGCCTCAAGATTTATCTCACCCTGTCAAGCAACAAAAGTTTATGGAATTCAAAAGAATATGCTACAAATGAGCCAGATCTGAGTGCAGGTATGATAAAAGCAAGAGACAGTGTTCCTTTCATCTCCAGACTCGAGAAAGATGCAAACTAGCTGATACTCAAAAGTCCATTTTTTGGCCCAAAGCTGGAAGGCTTTCTTTTTTCTTTTTTTTTCTTTGTTAAGTTAGTAAACTAAGTTGGAAGATAGAGATGAACCTACGGGGCCATTCCAGCAGGACAAATATTGATGCATGTTGGAGTCAAAAAAACTGTATGATAAAGGAAACTGAAGTTACTGAACAGCAGAACTCACCCACTGAACCAGACTCTCATCCCCAAGAGGCTGAGATGCATCCACTGACTTGCGGCCAGTTATTAGCTCCAGAAGGACGACCCCAAAGGAGAACACATCTGACTTCTCTGTCAATTTTCCACTTGCGGCATATTCAGGAGCCATGTAACTGTGAGTTCCAGTGGAAAGAGTTGGGGCAAAATGGTAAATACAAGCTTTCACAATCTGCAGCATAAAGAAATTCTACTGTGCAAAACCAACTGTGACATGAATGCTCACCCAAAGGTACCCATTACACGAGTGGTGATATGAGTATTTGCAAGTTGAAACAGCTTAGCCAGTCCGAAATCAGAAACCTGCCATTAAAGAAGTTGTTCAATGAAATTGTAAACCATGTCCATCCCAAAACACATGGTGTTTGAAAGCTCTTCTTAAAGAACTCATACCCGGGCTTCATAATTTTCATCTAATAGGATATTTGATGACTTAATATCTCTGTGGATGATTCGGGGAACACCTACATATATAACAAACTATAATCATTATGGTGAAGTTAAAGAAGAAGTCTTAAAACTTCATCATTCATTGTTGTATACAAACAGAAAAATCAAAGTCGTTAGTCTCAACATTCATTCTCTCATCTTATAGCAAATATGAAATATGATAGGAATTGAGCTCCTGTGAGCAACATTTTACTTCTTATGACCAATTCCTACAAGAAGAAGCAACAAAGAGCAACCACAACGTATCCATGGTCAATATCACTCTATAAGGATGTCTAAAATTGTACAAGTGAAGATGAGATCATCCAAACACTCTTCTCCGAAATAAATTATTAGAATGAACTCATTTTCATAGCAAGCACGCAAAAGGGATCTTGGTTAATTACAGTCTTCATGCAGATAAGCTATTCCACGAGCTGCACCAACAGCAACCTTCACACGCATTGCCCAATCCATGACAGGCCTGTCTTCCCCTAAAACATGCAAGAAATAAATGCTAATAAGATTAGACTTGTGCTATTGTCTAAATCGAGAGAACCAGCCTTTCAAACTCAACTTTGATACTTACCATGAAGATGGAAATAAAGAGTGTTGTTAGGGACATAGTCATATACAAGCATCCTTCTAGACTCAGAAATGCAATATCCCACAAGTGAAACCAAATTGCGATGATTAATGCGGCTGATAATTTCTACTTCAGCTTTAAATTCACGCTCTCCTTGGCTTCCACCGATCTTTAGCTGCTTCACAGCTATTTCCCTCCCATCTGCCAATTTGCCTCTATAAACAGAGCCAAATCCACCTTCACCCAGAAGATTATCTGCTGCAAACCCATCTGTTGCCTCCCCCAGTTCGTCATAGGTGAACCATGACCTTGAATTACCTAATCCTCCAGGATCAGTAGGCGAATTGATAAGATCTTTGCTAGAGGCAATTTGACTATTGGTTGCTGAGGAACGAAACTTTGACAAGGCAGCATCTGAACACAATGCAGATCTAGTAAGCAGTAGCCAAAAAGGAAAACAATGAAGTTGCTTCCAGCCAAAGAGCAGAAAGCCCACGACATAACTAAATTTCATGGTGTTAATGATGAAAATCACCTGGTTGAAGAGAAGTTCCAACTGAAGTTGGCAGAACATGGCCATTTCTAGGTTCAGAACCCCTTTTCTTCCGCTTCCATATGCACCAGGCAGCTAAGCCCACAGAACCGATCAACAATAAACCAAAAATTAGACCAATGGCAATTGTTCCTCCAGTACCAATGCCCTTGCCCCCATTCGAACTTGAATTGTTTGATGCATTAGTGTTTGTTGTATTACTAATTGGATCGCTAGAAGGCAAAGGAACGGAAGGCGCTGATTGTGATGCGCCAGGTGGAGGGCTAGACAAGAATTGTGGTGGTGGTGGAGAAGTAGGAGGAAAGTTGGGGGGAGAAGACACTAAAGGAGACACAGGAGGTCTATTTGAGCTAGTGGGGGGTGATGCAGGTGGAAGCGGCACATTTCTAGGAGGTCTAGAAACTGCAGGAGGAGGCGAATTTGGAGGAGGACTTGTTGCTGGAGATGGTGGTGGAGGGGGACGTTTTGGCTGACTTAGAGGAGGGAATGGTGTATTATTTCCTGATGATGGAGGTGCAGGTGGTGAACTCGTGGGAGGATTAGCTGATGATGGAGGAAATGAACTTATCGGTGAAGTAGTTGATGGAGGAGGTGGTGAGCTAGGAGGTGGGACTAGTGATGGAGGAGAAGTTGAATTGGTTGGTGTACCTGGTGGTGAAAGAGGAGAGGTAGTGGACGATGGAGACAGCGGTGGAGCAGGCTCAGGAGGTGGAGATGTCTTGGAAGATGGTGGCGGGTTTGTTGAAGGAGGTGAAATGACAACTGAGTGTGGAGATTGAGGGGATGGAGCTGGAGGAGTTGTGGCAGGGGTAGTTGCATTTTGTTGAGGAGGAGGAGAGGATGCTGAGGGAAGAGTGGATGGTGGAAGGGAAGCAGGGGGAGGACTGGAAGGAGGAAGTGAAGCTGGGAGAGGAGTCGATGGGGTTGGTGAAGCTGGGGGTGGAGTGGACGGAGGTGGGGAAGTTAGGGGTGGAGTGGACGGCGGTGGGGAAGCTGGAGGACCAGAAGATGGTGGAGATGACTCTGTCACGGGATTAGAAGGTGGAGGTGAACCTGGAGGAGCAGATGATGGTGGAGGTGTAGCAGGGGGAGGACTCAGTGGCAGAGGTGAAGCTGGCGGAGGTGAAGATGGCTGAACAGATGGCGAGGAGGCAGCAGGTGGGACTGGGGGTGGTTCAGAATTTGAAGATGGAGAAAGAGCTGCCATGTTAACACCTTCCCATGCAATCAACCAAGCTCATAAAGCATCAATATGATTGAAATTTGATAAAATCTGTATAATACAATAACACCAAATCAACCTTCTCCAAGTATCAGCACACATAAATTGTTCAATGGCCTCACTCTACAGGTTTAATGAATTATCCAACAATTGTGATCACAAGCTTTCGTTGCAATATATGTATACTCTTCAAAGAAGCTCTTAATCAACTTCAGCTGAACGTTTCCAGATTCATGAGCTGATTGCACAGGTTGTTGATCAGAAAAATCAATCTTGTACATGACCCTTAGCCATTCTCCAGACTATATCAGACTTCTCCGAGTTTTCGTCTCACCCCCAGCAACCGAAAATCCACTAAAACCCAGATGAAGAGTACCCTCAAGTTAAAAACTCACAATTCAGACAAGAAAAACCCAGAACGTGAGCGACCTTTAATCAAACAGCTAAAATGCAATAGCAAATTCGATGCGGTTACAATCACTGGAGCAAAATCCAAGAATCAATCTCAAGATCAGAAAAAACACAGATACTCCTGCTGGCTATGATTGGAACATAATTCTATTTCAAGTGACATAAAGAATACGACCTCCAAACGCCATTGACATGCCCGGAGATAATTCAACAGACCATTAAAGAGCTTACCTTTTCTATCTCCTGGTCGAGACATTTAAAGCTGCATTTAATATACTATGGAATGTTAAACCAGAAACACGGAAACGGGTCAGCAGAATCTCATAGAGAAACTGTAGACGCCTGATAGTGACCATTTTAGAGAAAAAGATACCTGGGTGGCTGGGTCTACTGGCTCATTTGAACAGTGTCACACGTGTTGACAAGTCGGTGAAATATTTTTATACTTTAGAACGGGATTAATGATAAAAGAAAAAAAAAAATCAATGTTTATAATGTTTATCGTTTTTAAATATAACCTTCTAGTTTTTACTTTTTTTAATTATAATAAAAACTCTTTTTTTTCCAAGAAAAGGATCTTTATTTCATTGTTTGAAAAAACAAAAATGTACATGCAAAAAACTAAAACTAGCCACTATGAGTCCGCATCCTATCTTGTAGACTAGGAGTATAGGGATTTAACACTGCCGCATCTAAATTTCTAAGACGACTCACAACCATTTTGGCCACAGTTATTGACGACGGGGTGTGATATGTCCATAAACAAACTGATATCGCCAAAATCATAAACATGACATCATTTTTCGAAACAGATATCTACATTCCACCTTTACTGTCGGATGATGCCTGCAGTTGCTGATATTAAAGGTAACCCAAAGTTGGATGTTGGATGCTTGGTGGAACCGTGTCCAATCAGTGTGAATAACCAAGTGTCGCCAGACCGCTGAGGCCCATAGACAATTACGTAGGATGTGTATGGAGTCCTCGAATGGATGATCGCAGATGATACACCGGCTGTGATCCTGAATATGTCTATGGAACAACAAGGAAGACGTAGGTTGCGACTAACTCGCCAGGGGAAAAAATTAAGCCTGCCAGTTCATCTTCCAAATACTCTTCCACATGCTAGCAGCTGAAGGAAAGGATAGCGAGGTGAGATGATTATAAGCACTACTGACGGTAAAAATACCGGATGAAGTCCCCCTCCATCGGCCGTGATACAACAAATCGTCGTCATCTCTGGTATTCGAAGTTTCAAGGCCAGAACGCAATAGTGGCACCATGGACTTTATATAACGCAATAGAGAAGATACATTGCCATTGCGAGAGTCCTGTAGCAAATCCCCATACATATGTTTAAGGACTTGGACCTAAATTGCATCCGGGCATGTCAATATCTTCCATCCTAATTTAGCCAACATAGCTATGTCCATGTCCCTGATCCGTTTGATTCACAAACCACCCCTGTCCTTAGGTGAACAAATGCTCTCCCATGAACACCAGTAGAATTTTCTTGTACCGTCATATTCTCCCCAAAAAATTGTCTTCATAATTTATCTATTTGATCAAGTAAGCTTGCTGGGAGTCGTACCATTTGCATGACATATGTGGACATCATGGAGAGGACACTCTTAATAAGAACGCATTTGGCCGACTGCGAAAGAAGTTTGGCTTGCTATGATGCTAGCCTTATCCGCACCTTGTCCACAATATGGCTATAGATCTGTTTACTGATGCGCCCCTGAATCAATGGCATACCAAGATAGTGTCCAAACGCATCCATAAACGTAATGCCCAACTGTATAAACGCTGCCGGGCAGAACGTGGAAGCAATATTTGGGGAGATGATAACAGTAGATTTGTGCAAGGTAATCGTTTGACCCGAGACTCTACAGAAAATCGTTCAATATATCCACCATGACTTCAGCCTGCAACTCAATGACAATTCCAAACAACAATAAATCATCTGCAAAGAATAAATGAGATATATGCGGATCTGATCTGGAGGTGCGAATAGGCGTCCACTGATGGGTTTGCACAGCTCGGTCGGTCTTTTTGCTAAGGACTTCCATGTAAAGTAGAAAAAGGTAGGAATCTAGGGGTTGCCTTGGCGAATCCCTCGCTGTGGTTGAAAGGGTTCCAAGCGGCGGCCATCCCATATTAATGACAAAGGAGCCGAAGTGATACAGATCAATACTGTTATTGAAGCGGACACTTGAGAGTATACGTTTTAAAAATGGTCAGCTTACTTTGTCGTATGTCTTCTCCAATTTGATCTTGACCGCCATTTGTCTTTTATAATAAAAACTCTTTACAGATTGGGTTAAACTATTAATTGACAGATTCCGTCGGAGTATCTGTTAAATCTTTCAATGACCGTTATGTCCCTAATTATTTATTAATTTTAAAAATAAAAAACCCTTGAAATTAAAGAAAAGTAACCCACCGAGAAACATCAACCAGCCCCATCTTAAACTCAGCACAGCCGCCACTCAACCCCATCTCCTTCCTTCTTCCTCCTCTCAGTGCCCCTCGACTTGAGCCCTTGACCAACCGGCCCGAAGCCCCCAACACAGTACCATTCCCCTCCCTAAATAGCCTCCACCAAGATCCACCGTATCGGAGGTTGCATACACTTGCTGCAACAACCATCCTCCTCCTTCCTTTCCTCTCCCAATCTACCCTTTGAATCTCCAAAAACCGCCAGCCACAATTGCCGCCAGCCTCAACCTAAATAATGACAAGTGTTATAAATACGGTTCGTTATAATAAACATTATTTGACCTCACTAGAATGCATGTCGTCTTAGGTCCACTTCAGTTATGCAGGTCCAAGAGTACGGGCGAGTTGGCATGGTCAGAGGACGCATGACGTCCCCTCGATGCTGACGCATGTCTTAGATCAACATCACTAATACTCGCCCATAGATGGAGGGTTGGACATCTCAGTTGTAAACGTCACCTCAATTCCAGTTGTCACCTCAGCTCCAGTTATCACCTTAGTTGGCAGCTACGTTCCATTTCAGTTGCAGCTATCGTCTCGACTCCAGCGCGCACCTCAGTCATGCACCGCAGGTTGGTCGTGGATTCGATGCTTAAAACCATCCTATTCAACTCGGCTTGGAAAATGTCTACCAATGCGGACACCTGCCACGTAGATAGCTTAGTCATGCAACTCGACACGTGGCGACATATGACAATTATGTACAAGTTGGACACGACACTTTGGTACACCCCGTCTCTCCTCAACATGCATTGGATGCATAAATCATACAAAAAGAAACAACAACACCCTTTAATGGGCAATGTTCAATTGAGTGAGCAAAATTATAGGCACAACACAAAAATGAGACAATTTTCTCTAATATTTCACAACACCAGTATGTTAAAAGCACATAACTGAATTGAGCATAAGAGGGTTTTTCTTGGAACAATAGCTCCGGGACCTCTAACGTTTGTCAACTTGTACAGATTTTTGGAAACGTTAATTCTGTCGACAAACTACATCCGCTTAAGACATTGACGACGTATTTCATTATTTGGATCATCTCTGATCTAGTGAAGATTAAGCCTTCGCCACCAACTTTTCACTTGCCTTAGAGCTTAATAATTTTCCGTTCTCTACTTTGCATGAGTGAAAAGCGATCAAATATTTTTTTCTTAGCGAGTCGAACATGTTATAAGTTTAGGTATATTTCAATAGCTCGAGCATTGCCTATATAGTTGCTCGACTCAGCTTTTTTTTTTTTTTTTAAGGTATGCTCGAACTCGGTCAATTATGCTCAACTGGCCCTGAGCAATTGAGCGTTTTCAAATGTTGGAGGAAAATTAGGTTTAGCTCATGAGTATACTGTATTTTTTGGGTATCCATCGTCGATAACAATGATTAATCCCTTTCAATGCGTAGAGTTCTTCATTCATAAGTTTTTTGTACCTGGCTATGAGATGAACTTCCATTCCTATAGTCCCAATCGAACTCCTAACCTCAGGATGAGGCATGAGTATACTATACATGGTAGATATTCTACAATAATTTAAATTACGCTTGACAAAATTTCATGAAAGTCGATGAAGTTTGTGAACATTTTGAGTCAAACAATAAGCTGCTCGAACACGACGCACAACTATAGGAAACTGTTCAAACTTGGTTCAATTTTGATTATTTGTATTTCAATTTCCAATGGAGTAAATGACATACTCTTCTTTGACTTTGAAATATGATGGAATAAAACAAAATGACTCACTAAATTGACTGCGCTTCTTATGTTGTGAAAGTAGCAGTTAATCGACACAGTTTAATGTAATTTTTATTATGGGTCATTAAGAAAAGCGATTGGTTTGGATTCTTTGATGGGAATTCCTATTTTAGTTTGTTATTTAATGAATATTTAAGTAGCACGTTTATGTAAATATATAAAAGTAAAACACGGAAGCAATGAAGACTTTACTAATGAAATATGTATTAGAGTTGTTTCAGATAGCACAGAAGTGAAAAGTATATGTCTATGGAGATATAAAATGGACTATTGATAATCAACTTATAATATGTTTACAATAAAAGGACCGAAATAAATTCAAACACACAGAAATTTGTTGAAAGTATAGATGTTTGATGTATACACTAAACATATCAAACATGATTTACATATTAATATGAGGGCAAGTCAGATACGGATGACATTGTTATCAATTCGTAATTATTATTTCTAAAATCTAGTTTAAAATCATTACTCTGGACTTGAAGGTCTTTACCGTCAGCCTCAAGGAGCATTGTGGAGGATAAAAATCAGGAGCTCAGCAACCTCTTAGGTTGGTGAGGACTTTGGGCAAAGACCCATACAAGGTTTTCCTCTGCAAACTAGGCCTTCGACCTAGCAGCATTAAAACACTCACACTGTCTGTATCTTTGGAATCGAACCATGAACCTCTTGGTATCAAATTCAATCCAAGTATCAACTGAGCTAAATTTGGCCATGTTTTGCATGCGGTCATCACCAATACATTTTTCTTTTTATTTATGTTTTTAGCAGACAAATATGCTCCGAGACGGAGGCACCTAACGAGCAACGACCCATCTTCCTCTCAATTTCAAGATTATTCTTAGTGTAAAATGCATTTCATTATGAAGTGATCTGAACTTTTTTTATCAGCAGATCAAAGTGAGAAAAGAAAAATGCTTATGCCAGAAATTTAAAATTAAGTTAAACATAAGTCTTCGTATTATAACTTCCTTTATCGGTTAGTAGCACCATGCAAAGAACTTTGAAGAGTGCTATGACATAATTAATATCCGTTTAGAAACACTCATAATCATGTGAATCAATAAAAATATAATAGAAAGTATGGAACACGATATGATATATGATCAGACTAATGATTTTAAAACCACGGTTTGTAGTTTTACTAGTTTGGTAGCGTCTTTTCGTAGGGATGTTAAAGACAAAAAAGATAAGGAAGAAGCAAAAACCATCTACTCTTTTATACCAACGTATCTTTATGAATAACAACTTATTTATGGACAAAAGACCAAACCTTTGATTTTAGGGTTTCTATTGTCCCATCTCTATGAAACTATGTGGAGAATGTAAATTAGAAATCCAGTGATCAAGGCTAAATTCTTGGTCTCAGAAGTTTCTATTGCTTCATTCCAATGGAGCTGCGAGAGAATGTAAATCAAGAATCCAATGGCCTCCGAGACTCATAAGACGTTACCAAAAAACTCACTCAAAGAGCCTATTACAAATCGGGCACGTAACGCATTACGCAATTGGATCGGTTTCGGGCCTTTATCCTTCAGGTTCAAATAACAGTATTGCTCTTACGCTGTCCGTGTGGTTCGAATCTGCACATTTGTAAAGTAATATCTCAATCAAAGTATTAACTGAACTATACCTTGTTATGCATCTGTTTTCCTATATGAAGTAGTGGATTGTTAATTTACAAAATTTGCCAAAACTTTGTATAATTTTAAATGAAATTAGGACTTTTTTTTTTGGGGGGGGGGGGGGGTTCTTATACCATTTTAAGGACAACACAAGGCAAACCTTGTGGTGTAGAGGCCAAAAAATTGACAAACTCCTCGAGAAGGTAAATTGTAAGTGCCAAATCAACGCAAGGTCTCTATTCAATTGGGAATGAGATCTCCTCACCGCGCAGCCCAGGACGCGACACGTGGCAGCAGTAGGGGGTGGTGAGGCTGGATTGGGGTTATCTTCACCCAGCCTCACCACCTTCCCTTTTTGCCACGTGTCGCGCGGTCACGCACGCGGTGCGGAGAGAGCGGTGAGGAAATCCTATCCCATTCAATTGTAGACCACGAAACAAAAGGAATATTATACAAGTCACCAAGCGGACAAAGCTTACAAGAGCCAAATTTTAAAATTCTACGTCATTGAATTTGTCAAATAATTAGACTTCTGCACGGCATACAAACAGGGTCAAAATTTCCTACGTGTTGGATATTTCGTTATAAATAAAAACTTCATAAAGTTCTTGTATAAAATTTGTCCTTTGACCCATATTAAATGGGATACGAGATTATATTAAGATCTATAATATCTGACGTTGACATTAGCCAAAAAAAGAATAAACATAAAATATAAGCACTATTGTTAATTTATGTTGCTCGTTTTCAGGCTAGTGTTATATGTCCATTTTTATATCTGATTCTTATATTCTAGGTCTACTTTGGTACATTTTTTTAGATGCGGTATATTACAAGAACCTATTCCAAAAAACTGATCAGTATTTTACATTGCTCAAAAATGTAAGTTTTTTTTTTTGGAAAAATTACACTTATACCCTCAATGGTTTGATTTAATTCTAAAAACTTCCCTTCTCGTCTGGAATTATACATTTACCTCTCCTATGTTTTGGGTTAAAAAAACACCGGCCAATTTCCGGCAAGGGAGTTACCTTTTTAACCTAAACTATAGGGGAGTTAAATATATATAATTCGAACCATATGGGAGGTTTTGATAATTAAGTCAAACCACATGGGGTGTAAGTGTAATTTTTCCTTTACTTAATGAAAATAAGTGTAATTTCCCCCCCCCCCCCCCAAATTATTCTTATACACACACACACATGTATATACATACACACACACGCACACACACATTTAATCAAACATATTTTTTCAATCTTTGATAATGTTGATTATGACCATAAATAATTCATACATGTACATGACAAGCAAATTACCATGGTCGACGTTGTAATTACTCTTAACTCCGTTCTAAAATATTAAGTAGTTTGATTTTTCAATATAACATAAATTTATCTTATAAAGAAAAGTCAAATGATTTTATATTTTTAAAACGAATGTTATATATATCTTTTTCATGTTTTCTCATGTTATTAAAATTTTGAAATGCCTATTAGTATACGAGGACCGAATAATATTTCCATTGACTCATATGGTTATGGAATATCATTTAAAAATAACTTATAAACATTTTTATTTTTCAATTAGAAGACAAAAAGACCGTTAGAGAAAACATTTGATGTCTAAGTTGTGATGTAATTAAGAGCGCGTATAACACAGATATTGTATCTATGATGATAGTTATGTTATTTTTAAATGTTAAACAGTTTATGTAAGAATAATATATTTTTATAACTTCTATGTCAAATCAAAATTTCACTTCATATAACACTTACGTGTTAACTTCTTTAATATAAAAAAGGCAAATTTTGTTTTTCATTCAATTCTATTCAATTTTATATGCACACACACACACATACATATATATATATACTATTTATTTTCTATTCAGTTCTATTCACTTAATAAAACAAATACGTATTAATGTCTTTAATATACAAAGGACAAAATTTATTTTTCATTCATTTAGATTCAGTTATATATGCATATATGTATACACACACACACACACACACACATATATATATATAAGCATTCATGCATTGAATATCGTTATTATCTCTAATTTTCATTAGACAAAGGAAAAAATTACACTTAGACCCCCTATGGTTTGGCTTAATTCCAAAAACCTCCCCTATCGTTTGGAATTATACATTTACCTCCTCTATGGTTTGTGTTAAAAAGGCACCGGCCAATTCCCGGCAAAACTACATGAGGTAAACATGCCGAAAATTAGCCGGTGTCTTTTTTAACTCAAACCATAGGAGAGTTAAATGTATAATTCCAAACGAGAGGAAAAATTTTTGAAATTAAGCCAAACCACAAAGTGTCTAAGTGTAATTTTATCAAGTTCTTTCAATACGACGACTTCTGCAGCTTCACCAAGAGGCAATACCATCTTTGTTGTTGACTAACAAAAAGTCAAACTCATTACGTCGTAACGAACGTATGATGAATCGAATTACAGAGAGCATGGCAGCCTGCAGCCAGCTACGACGCACCCGGTCAACGCCTTATAGGCAAGCTAAAATTTGTGTAATTGTTCTTGGTCTTATTTTAAGGTCAGAAGGTGGAAGTTTCGCTGTCTTTGTATGCGGATAATGACGCGATTTAAAATATAACTAAAGTTGAATGAGATGATTAAATTTCAAAGACAAAAATAATTATAATAATGATGGCTCCACCAAAGTTGAACTGATTCGTGATCACAGTGAGTCTTTAGATTGGACCTGCAAAAAAACATGGTTAAAGCCTCTATCTTCTAAGGTTCTCCTATATATAAATTAGCAGTAGGATTGAGAACTAGACATTATACTCAATAACAGAGAGCGTTTTCTACCAGTTATAGAGATATAATAGTACGATTCAAAATATATTAATCCTTATCTTTTCAGTAAGAGAAATAAATATATCATGAATCATATGTTTAACGCGTTGAACTTGGAGATGAAAGGCTCTCTGGGTCTAGGAACATTGTCTATGCTCTTAATCAGATTATCAAGCATAGTGTATTATGGCTCATTTCGAAGTCATCTAAGAGCCTTTGGGCCTTCTGAGTCATGAGAGCTAGTCTTATAGATTTTGTGCTTGTGTCTCTCCAAAGTTTTAAGAGTTATCATCATGAATTTCTAGAAAACACTTATCTTTCAAGACCAGTTTTAATGTCAATGCTTTACCCAAAGAGTATGTAGTGAGAGCCACCAAGTAGAAACCCAAAGAGTTCTAAACTTGTAAAAGTGTAGGCTCAGCCGAGCTGATGTGAAATATCAACCTGTTGAGGTGTTACAGTTAGGGGCTGAGGTGAAGAAGCATCTTCCAACAACCGAGATAAAAAAGTAGTTGTCGAGGTGAAAAGAAAGCAGCCGAGGTGATAAATTTGGAGGTTGAGGTGAAGCTATGATGAACAAATAGGAATACTGCCGTGCCGAGATGACCTAGACAAAAGACTGAAGGACCGAGGTGAATAAGATATAAGAGCTAGAATAAAGAGGTGCTGAACCGAGGTGAAGCACAACCACTTAGGTTCGCTAAAGCTGAGCTACAACACTTAGGCAATTTTTTATTTGTAAATATATTAACTTAGAATCTCCACTCTAAATTAGTCCGACCTAAAGTCGTTACCTTTGTAACCGTTAGGAATCACTATAAATAAACATTAACCACTGTACAAGCTGTAGAATAATACCGTTAGAGGCAATAGAAACTCCTATAAAAAAAGAATAAATTTGTAAATTTGATTTTAACTTGAATGATTTTTAAATTTTTCAATCTCGACAAAACTATGTAAACGAAATGCATGCCTATCTTATGGAGTGACAATCTAATTAAGTTTAAAGTATAAAAGACCTTAATCGTGGGGTTCGATTTCGCACTAATTATTTTGGTTCAAGGGTTAACCCAAAAACGGAAATTCTTCTTCATAACCTATTATATTAATTAAGAACATAGATTAAACTCCGTCTCATGAATAAAAAGAGGTGAAACTTGAAAGCACCAGTGATCCCTGTACTGGATGGTCTTTTCGCAGATCATCTTATTAACTGATGACGGCTTCAACGTTGACAATCCAGTCTATGTATTTAACTAACATTTGTCATTTTTCTTTAAACACCTTTTTAGAGCAAGTGGACTCTATACCTCCTCTCCGCCAATTTTTTTTTTTTTTTTGCTTTTTCACTTTTAGCGGTCTCGGAATAGTTTGCCATGTTTTCGATGCACCAAGCTTCTGCATTTGTGCAGGATCTGAAAAGAGTCCAGATCGCTTCGCGACTAATGTACGCAGCCTTACTCTACACTTTTTTATAAATAATAAAAAGTTATGTACATTTTAAAAGAGAAGATTTCGATTTAATGATAAATTACAAGGGACAAACACTAAATGATAATTTAACTAGCTTCTGTTAAACTGTGTGTAAACTTGAGTTGGATTATCAATTTGGGAGATGGAGAACATCATATATGTATTCTCAGAGAAGGTCCGCAATTGGTAAATCATGCGTTCAAGTGAGGAGAACAGTACAAAATAGGACGATTTGTTTCGACGGGAAAAAAATGAGAACGATGATCCAAGCCCAAGAACGAGAAATTAAGACCAAAAAGATCACCTCATCCAGAGATTATGTGACTGAGGGCAACTCAACTCATCGAAGATTGGAAAATTTTTCTATTTCTAGTGTTTATTGGTTGTTAATTCACATAAAATATATTCTTTTGGGACGAGTATGACTCAATTTTTAGGTTTGAAAAATGTTCTATTGTGGTAAAATGCGGGCTTTGGAGCAACTGATAAGGTTAATGCTTTGTGACATTGAGGTCACGGGTTCGGACTGTAAAAGTAGCCTCTTGCACAAAGTATAGGGTAAAGCTACATATATCACATCGCGAAGTGATCCGGCTCCTCTCCCGGACTCTGCGTAAACGCGATAGCCTAATACACCGAAAACGCCTTTTTTACTATTGTGGTTAAATGCAGAAGATACACTCACATATGCATGACAAATAATGAAATGAACTAGATATATAGCATGAAGAAGGATAAAAAGGATTTGTTTCAAATGGTTTGAGATTGAGCAGTAGATAAAAAGGATATTGTGGTTGCTTAAGAAAGCAGAGGGGAAGTATTTCTAGTATCGACATAGCACCAAGTAGAAAGATGCAATTAACCATTACTCCAACTATGATATGAATCCTCTTTGAAAAAAAAAAAAATAGCATAATATGTATGTATGAAATTGGAGGACTAACAGGCAAAGCATGAAAAATATGGGAAAGAAAAGAGGAAGTTATTTACAAATCTACAACACTTGAATTATATATCATGCATGGGTGTCCTCATGCATGACTCAATAGTTCTGGTGACGGAGGCTCGAGAGAGTGACGAGAGCTTGATTTTTGTCCCAATCAAGATTTTGACTTTCTTTCCAGGTAAGTGCATGGTATTGGAGCTCCACTGTTTATAGTGGGCTCCTTGTGTGGCTGTCTGAGCAGTTCAAACTCTGTCACATCGGGCTTTGGACACCTGACTTTCATTCCTATCGCGCCGTGTGACAGGCTGATAGGGCTCAGGTTGGAGTTTCTGGTCATAAACATTTTATATCATGCATGGGCCTACATCACGCATCTGACAAATCCCTTCTAATCGGATGATCATAGCCATAATACTATACTTTCCCTAGCACAAAAATGATTAACACGTTTTCAATTCACAATCATTGAATCAACAAAGACACATGTTCAATTCACATCTAGTGGAATTGCGTGCTCTATCTTACTATTTACGACTTAATATCTTAGCCCTTTTTCTATCAAAAAAAATGTGTGTATACGTGTGTGTGTACACACACCCCATGCAATTTGAGCGAAAACCATTTCAGTTAGCAATACTGCATACTTACCATGAATTTCGTAGCCTCTAAAATTCTCCCTATCCTCACAAAATGGTGCTTGAATTTCCTAGGTGGAGGTACAAACATTCTCCACCAACCTGATGCTTGTGCACTAAAGAAACCATACAGATTCAAAACGATCCAGGACGAGCCAAACAGTAACGAAGAAAGAGTAGAATGTGCAGTTTGTCTTTCCCCAATAGAAGGGGATGAAATCAAAGAGCTGAGATGTGAGCATTTGTTTCATAAAGTCTGCATAGAGAGATGGGTTGGGTACGGGGGAGGGACCTGTCCATCATGTCGCTGTTGGATGAAGTCCCACATTAAGAGAAATGAAGTTGGGGAGAATGTTATCTTTTTCAGCTTCTGTTCCTCTGGCTTTCGAGATCACAAAGACTCATGGTGGCTTCGTTGATTTAAGAAATTTCTTTGGTATGTGTTGTTGTTGTACGATTGGATAAATTAGTAAGTCGTAATATATACATATATATAGATATATATATATTTATTAGTTAAGTGTGAAGTACTAAAAGGATTTACAAGAGGAGAATTACATGGTGGACAACTTTCAAGACCTACCAACCAAGCCACACAGGAAATGGTACAAGGAAAGCAAAAGGGTTGTTTTCTATAAGCCATTATGCCCATAACAGCAAGAGATACCTCCTGCACCCCTAAGGAAAAGTCAAAGTACGATAACCACAAGTTGGAGGCAAGCAAATTGGAATGAATTCACAATCAAGGAACATAACGAAAATGAAAATGGACAACCCGTAGGAATTAGAGTCATCTAGTCTATGTCTATCTAAATGCTGGATTGCTTGAATTGATGAAATATCACATGCTCTTTATTTATAGGCTAGGCTAAGGATCTCGTTTTATAGTTAACGATAATTAACTCCTTCCATCAAAGAATTATACTGATGGTCAATTAATCAGAATCAAATCTTATCATTAATGCAGTCAATAATTACAACGTATGTAGCCAATAAAACGTGCGGATGCGTTTACACATGTGATCCACATTAGTAATTTAGAAATAAATTACAAGATTCTAGTAATCAATCATAATTATTATATATAATTGATTCTTACATATATTCGATAGAATATAGTAAATCCAGTTTTACCTCAGTTTGGCAGAAGCATGATTATCAAACATAAATACTCATGATTCTTATAATATCAATCGTAATCATGTTTACGCATTATTCTTACTTAGCAACTTATAAGAATGTTAGAGAATTGTAGCGCCAATTTTGTACTTTAAAAAGCATTATAGATATAGGACTTGACTAGGTGCGGTACAGCCTCATCAAAATTTAAAAATATTAAAAAGAAATTCGATTGTGACATTGTACATATCATATATGCATCTTTAATTTGGAGTACACGGTCATGGTCTTTTAGAAGCATGCTTTCCAGCATTTGGGTAGTGGACAACCCATCTTTACCTAAGACCATATAGGACAATTGCTTGTGTGGTTGCTGCAGATTTTCATTTTTTTTATGGTTACGTACCTCCGATCTTTCTATACTCCATCATAAACAGAAGTTTCTAAGACAATAAGATATATCCATCGGAAAGAAGACGGAAAAAACACCAATACATGTACATCAATCAATAACTTTTGCAGCATAATACATCCAAATTGTTCAATTCACATCTGAAAATACATCTTTTGCCAAGATTTTCCCTTGCCATAGTAAAACTTGAGGCCAATAGAGATATCAGGAAATTCTTCGAGGATATACGTATATACAACATTGGAATTTGGATTTGAATGCCAAAACCACATTATTTTCTAAAACCCATTTGAATCAGAAATTGATTAAAGTGGAGGATTGATATAAAACAAATATTTATTTTAGAAAGGGGAAAATATAGATATCTGAATGCATGACGTCACGGCAGGCAAAATTTGAATCTTTAGCAAGTTTATCAAATACAAAAAGAAAACAAAGGTAGTACTTGAAAAACAATTGTAAGGTGTAAATGATTTCTTTTGTTGAAAAAAGAAAACAACAATAACAAAATTACCGCATTAACTTAGAGTTTCTCGTCTATGACGAGGTATAAAAGAGTCGGATGTACGCAACCATACTCATGCATTAGAAACACAAAGAGTTTGTTTACCGATGACCCATAATGAAAATTGCGTCAAGCTGTGTTGATTAACTGCTGCTTCACAATATAATAAACGCAGCCAATTTAGAGATTCATTTTATTTTATTCCATTATATTTTAAAATCAAAGAAGAATGTGTCATTCAAGAAATGGAAAGGATCGAAAAAAAGAAACAGAAAACATAATCCGTAAGGTAGGTTTTTACCTGAGGTAAGGATACCCCACAGCTAACAAATCATTCGAATGGCAAACTTCACATAAAGCTATCACACCTCAAGTTGCCAGCTAACTCATATCGAATGGGATCTCCTGACCTCCATGTGGGACGGTCACAAAAGACCGTGCGACATTTGGCAGTCATAGGGGTGGTGAGGCTGGATGGGAGTCACTCCCACCTAACCTTACTATCTCTCCTGCTGCCACGTATCAGACGGTCACAAGAAGGATGAGGAAAAAGAGGGTCAGGGGATCCAGACCCACCTCACATACGGCTAACCAGAGATTGGGCATTGGCGAACAAATTCTCGTCACCTGACTTATGCTTCTTTCATGCACCGGCCCCATATGATTACATATATATTCTTCATATAGGAATCTATATATATTCTTCATATATGAGTCTATAGTTGCGTGGAAAAGTATGGGACTGGCAAGTAAGAAGCATTAGTGTTACACGAAGTGTCCTTTTTCCATACCGTGAACTATGATACGGCGATACAACGTTTATTATCTTAGAAGGTCTCACTTATGACAGAATAAAAGAGAATCAGATATATACAATTTTATCTAAATAGTAGAAACACACGAAATGTTATTTTTAGATATATGTATACAAATATATATATACACACACACATACACCTACATGCATGTGTCTGCGTATCTATATATGTGTGTATGTTTGCATATATGTGTATATGTATGTAGGTAGACATGTAGAAGTAGGACGCTTAAGAACTTTTTCTTACATCTAATTCGTCATGAAAACAACCTGAAACAAACCATGTTGCATTTAAATCTAATAGGTTTGAGAAAAAATAAATATGACAACATATGAATAATGAAATAGTTATGATTTTATTGATTTCACGAAATACGGCTTTAAATATAGATTAATGTTCGTGAAGGACGAAGTGACACAGGCAGCGAATAAAAAAGGTGGAGAGCAGCTTTTGCTTTTAAAAGTTGGGCATCAAATCGGGGATAGGATCCCGGCCATGTTGTGCGGTCACAAAGGACTGCACGACACGTGGCAGTCAGGGATGGAGAGACTGTGTCGGTTGACTGCATAAACGAAGTGCGTAACCACGGTCTTTGGCATCAAAGCAAAAGCAAATCCAACTCATCCCACGTAATTAGAAAAGAAAAAGCAAGTTTTTAAGACATAATTAAGTTGTCATTTGGATAGTAGATTTTATTACAAAAGTTTTCATTTTTTAGTAGATTTTATTACAAAAGATTTCATGCTTGTTAGCTACAGTATGAGTGTCTCCTGTCAGTTTTTAAAAACCGAAACAACTTAGACACAACACTTTGTGAAACCAAATAAAGATCTTCCATATAAAAAACTATTAAGCAAATATGATTTACATCATCTATAAAAAATTTTAAAAGTTGTCGGGTGAAAACCTTCAACATCAAGGAATAATCTTTTGTAACACACGAAAAGAAAAAGTGAAGCATAATTCCCATAACAAAACTCACGAGGATTCATTAATTCTCCAATCTCGAGCCTGTCTCGAGATTCTCAACTTTTGAATGCAATAAGTGGTTTCTCATGCAACATATATAAATATCCAGTAACATCTATACAAGTATATATTAAGTTGAGTATCTCACTATAATTAAATTCTTTATCCCGTGAAATGAAGGTATCGTTTTCTTGTCTCTCATCCTCTTCAGACCCTGGCGGCAGCTATTGATGTCGTTGAGATATATTGAGTATGCTTGTTGTTGTTATAGGCCTGAACAATGTGTTTGAAGATCATATTATTTGTAGTAGACCGATATTTTTGAATCTCATATGATCCATCATGGAGATTTAATTCTTGTCATTTGGTTGTTTCATTTGTTGATTGATGCACTCCGATTTATCTTGTATCTATAGCTAGATGTTTTTATTCAAGCATACAAGTTTTAGTTCAGTATAAAACATAAAGACTTTATAGTTAACAAAGAGCAATATGCATTTTGGTTATAATATATTATTATTGTAACTTATAGCATTGTCTACTAATAAAATATGTCATTCCATGAGACAAATGTCAATATATAAGTCTTCACATTCTTATGCAAGACAAAAACACGCTAACAATTGAATGATATTGTATTATTACTCGTGGCATCCATACAAGCATGCTAAATTAGATTATATTATATCATAAACCTAATATGATACAATTCTGATTTTTAAGAAAATCCTTACAAAAAATAGCTTTATTGATTTGTTACACGAACTTAAAATGAGTCACTGAAGCAAGAGTAGCTCAAATTTTAGCTCAAGGCAACAAAAATGCAGAGGATGATGCATATTACTCATGTGTTAGAGGATTGGCATATGGTGTGTGAGTTATTTACATATCATTCATATATCATAGACTGAAAGGACTGGTCTATTTCAGTCTTTAGTATACGGACGTAGTACGTCAATTATTTGTAAAAAAAAAGTTGAACCCCCAACCAGTAAGGGTTCCTGCCACATCCAGTTTCAAAGGTAGTGTAGGGATGTAAATCAGGTACCCAACGCTCCGTTAGCAAGAGCTTGGTCATATACACAGTAGTCTGCATTAGGAGACCCCAGCACTGCAGGCAAGCCTACAGGCCAAGGAAGCTCCCACACAATGCACTTGCTGGAAAGGGGCTCTCTTGCCTTTGGCAAAAATTGAACCCCTGACATCCCTTTCGAGAACTCCTGCTCAGAACCAGTTGGGCTATGTCATGAGGACATCAATTATTTGTATATTATATGTATGATGGATCTAGAACTCAGCTGCTGAATACGACAAATGACTACCACATTAGTCGGCAACAGTCAACGTAAGTCAAACTCGGCTAATTCAGACTCATCCCAGAATCTCATCTCTGACAGATCTTGACTGGTCAATCTCGGCCAACTCAGTTTTCCTCGAAGAGTTACCAGACATGATCACAAGGCTAAGACTTAAGCTCTGCCTCGACCTCAAATCAGTTCGGCCAGGGGCCAAAGTCATGTGCACAACCATTGTCTGGTCAGCTCAGAATACATATAGAGAGCTTGGCCTGGTCAGCCTGCTTAGCTCGGCTCAGCAGACCATCCGGCCACCATCGCCTGTGTTCTGACCGAACTGCATACGAGGCACCTCCGTTCGGCCATAATATGCTTAGGCAGAGTCCTGCCACTCAACAAGCTTGGCAACCCGGCCCGACACATGGTGACACTTGGCCTTCATGCAGTCTGGGACTACCAGCAGCGCATCCATTTATCTCCACGTGTCAACCATGTAGAAGAAAGTTGACAGCACCATAACCACAAGTAGCCGCGTGGCATTCATGTAAATAAGAATTGCCACCAGGTCGGCCAGGTGTCATCACCGTCTTGCTCTAGGTCACGCAGCTTTCAACCTCAACAATTATAAATAAGAGCTTTCTCAGCTGAAGCCAATTCAAGTCCAAGTCCGCTTACACAAGTTCAAGTCTGCTTCCAGACTGAAAATATCTTAAGCTCGACCAAAGCTAGGTCTGAGCTCATCCACCATAAACAGACTCCCTCTCAAAAAGAGAGCACTAAACAGGTTGCTTCAACCTCTACTTCCAGCATACATTCACACAAATATGCCCATAACTGACTTGAGCGTCGGAGGATTTTTCTCGGGGCATTGACCCTGTGCCTCTAACGTTGCCTTTACTTTTCAGGTTTTAGAAACAGACCATAACAAAGAGCTGACGCAATACCACAAAGATCACTCCTGATCTACCTGGTGTAGATCCGACTTCATCAACGTATGTTATAGACTCAAAGAATTGGTTGGTATGCGGATGTGGAACATAGAATTGACACACTTGACCTCCTTCCTATATGAGTGCAGGTGGGAGCACGCCTGGCGTCATAGGGTCACTGTATCATGGGAACAGACGCTGGCTCTTAACTTCAGATAATGGTGTAATTCCATATATACGCGTGCTAACACTCCTTTTCTCCATAAGACAATACCAGAGAATGTTTACTTTCACATTCTTTAATGCAACTTTCCATATTAAACCAATCCCTCTGCGCATCTTCCGTATGTACTCCTTTTGTCAAACTACCACTCTTCTTATCACTCTTGGAGCAAAATACGACCCTTTTAGTCTCAAGAGTATTATGGAGGATGTAAATTAGGAGCTCAACGGTCTCTTAGTTTGAGTGAAGACTTATGCAGTGACTCACACAAGGTATCCATGTGTATTCACAACTATAGTGTATTCACAAATTATTCACTTCATGTTTTGATTTTACAAATCAGAGGTAACTCAAAGTGTGTACAAACATAAGAAATTGTCAAGTTTAGTTTTTAAATGGAAGCAACTGCTTTAAGGTCAGATGTATTTCATCTCTTTTCCTATTACAGCAAGAGACAATGTTTTGTTTCATTTGCAAAAACATTTTATATTTATCTTTAAACTCACATACGAGAATGACTATAAGAATTTAAATCAGAATTTGACACAAGGAAAGGCATTAGCCCTTGTCAATACACGCAATTTATTTTATTTTATTTTTCCAAAACTTGATTTAACATTCATTAGTCATCCGATTTTGAATAATTAATCCTCATACCAATGGAATCTAAGGACAGAAAATTGATTCCAAATTGAGGCAAGGTAAATACCAGTGTCACAGTAAACCTAGTGTCGATTTGATTGATGGTTGAAAGAAAAGCAGAAGACTTCAATTGATGTGGTTAAGTTAAGTCCAAGCCAAAATGAAAAATAAAATTTTCTTTTCATGGCCAAAATAAAGAATTAAAGTGTGTTAATATCATAAACTAAATTGGCAACAAGTATTAATGTTTCGGTTAAATAGCTTCTATTCACAAATTCCTTTTTTTTAAGATCTAAATGAATTTTTATCTTAGTACCGAAAACTTTATATTTGTATTTACTAAATTCTTTCAGTAACACTCTAACACACCATATCACTGTTATTATGTCATATATGCAGATACATATAGAGCCGAGATCTCGCTGGAAGCAAACTCTCTATCCTTTAGGATGGAGTTATTGTTTGCCTGCTTCTCATCCCCTTCAGACCTTAACGATATTTTTTGATATCCTTGAGAGTAGTGGTGGTGTATAATTTTTTTAACTATTACTGAGTTTTCACGTCCCATCTAATTTTACTTCAATTCTGCCCATATTCGGCTTATGTTGGCAGCATTAAAAGATAAACAATTACAAACATAACAATGCAAATTCTCCAGAAAATATTACATTTTTTATTTGAAATACAGAAAATATTATATTATTGCATTTTTTTAACAAATATTAGTGCATGCTAAGATGAAAGAGTGAAAAGATTGAACAGTTACATTGCGGTTTACATGCTTCACCTTCTTAAACGCTCCCCACTAAAATTTAAAAAGAAAAAGGGGGAAAGGAAAACTACCCTCCCACGCAATGCATAAAAGAGAGAAATTTTCTTCTTTACCTCACCATCTTTTTTTTTTTTTTTAAATTATCTACATTAGGCAAATTTTGAAAAAATATATGCTTTTGCTCACTTTTCTGACAAGTGGGAAGCATGTTATTTCTCACTTTCACAACCAAAACCTCATCTTCTGTTTTTTTTGGTGTCAGTTGTTGCATAGTTTTCCTAGAGACTATGGCTACAGAAATTGCACTATGAATTTGCTCTTTTTACTTGCATGATTAACATGGTACTATTGGAACTTAGTTGAAGATTTTTTTTTGAAGTATTCAAGAAAATTAAGACACACCATCAGTTTGCTTGAATTTCTGTTTCAATAAATCTTGATAGCAATGGAAACAAGAGGAGTGGATGCCTTTTGCTTTTCTGTTCTGTTCAGCTTGTGGGCATCTACAAGTGCTATGCTCACAGCAGATGGTGTCAACCCAGAAGGTATGTGCTAAATCTATTATATCATCTATTTCTGGTTATAAACAACACCAACTATAGTAAAAACTATCGCTAGGATCTCAAGAGGGTTAGTGTCAGAGAAACAATACCTCTATTCCAAGGGTTCCCCGGCTTTGTTTCTTGTTATTTCTTGTTATATGATATTAAATGAACTCTTAGTACTTTTAACATGCGGTTATGACGTTGTGTTACATGATCAAGATTTGATTGATGTTTGTTAGCCAACGACGTTGTAGAACCGTCTTCTACACTGAAGTAATTAAGTTCTTTTCTCTTTTTCTTGTTTTATTTTTCTGCACAGTGGCTGCTTTGATGGATATAAAGGAGTCTCTGAATGACCCACATGAAGTATTAAACTGGGATAGGAATGCTGTTGATCCATGCAGCTGGGCAATGATTAGCTGTTCAAGAGATAATCTGGTGCTTGGCCTGTAAGGTTTTTACTTTTCTCTTATTAACTTTTCATATTGTATCTAATATTTTGCCTAAGTTTGAACTAATAGTGTTCATTTGGTTAAAAAATTATATTGCTGCAGAGCAGCACCAAGCCAAAGTTTGTCAGGCACAATTTCAAAGAGTATTGGGAATTTAACCCATCTTCAAGTCTTGTGAGTACTTTTTTCTTGTCAGGAATATCACTCTACATGATGTTGTTAAAGAAATATGCAGATATAATGTATTTGATTTGGAGTTCTAATGGCTAGTTTTCTTTTGTAGGCTCCTGCAGAATAATAATTTTTCAGGGCCATTGCCATCTGAGCTAGGGAGACTTCAGGCACTGCAGACAATTGATATATCTGGAAATCAGCTTAATGGGCAGCTTCCTTCTTCTTTAGCTGAGCTCAAAAGCCTTCAATATATGTGAGCACCATATCAAGTTATTATGTATTATAGTGTGAAAATGCGATTGCATTTTGAAATTGCAAATGAAACATAGAAATGAAAGCTTTTATGTTGAACTCTATGGTCTTTGATTACCTTTTATAAGATTAATCTGTCAACTTTTGATGATATCATTTGATTCTTGAAGTTTATTATATACAGGAGGCTAAACAATAACAGTCTCACTGGAGCTATACCATTGTCTTTGGGGAATATGACACATCTGACGTTCATGTAATCATCTTTACCCTTTTTGACAACAGTACACATTCATTTTTGCAGATTATCTTTGATGATCCATTTCTTAATTTGGGGTTTTTCCTTTTCATGATTAGAGATCTGTCCTTCAATAATTTGAGTGGTCCTGTGCCAAGACTTCTTGCCAAAACACTCAAGTAAATTTCCCTGAGAACTGTAGTTTATATCCCTGTTGCATTGATATCAGAATTATTGATAACACTTCTATATTGGCTCAGCATAATGGGAAACCCTTTGATTTGTGCAACCGGGAAAGAGGTGGAGTGCAATGGGACAGTACCACTGCCCCTGTCCTTTCCGCCCAACAATTCTCAAGGTAAGCAAACTAAATTTTCTCAATTTTGCCATATGCCAAGATGTTTTTCTTGAGCTTTAGTGCTAAGAAATTTATTTTTAGTTTTTCTTACAATAACATGCCAATTTTGGACTAAAATAATGTGTTCTGCTTCAGATCAACGATCTCTCAGGCCTAAGACTCAAAAAGTTGCTTTAGCATTTGGGACGAGCCTTGGCTCTATCTGCCTGCTTATTGTTGTATTTGGTTTATTCCTGCGGTGGAGACAAAAGCATAGTCAGCAAATATTCTTTGATGTCAATGGTAAAGCATAACATGACAAAATACTTGTCTGTAGGAACTCTGATCAACTATTCGCGTTTTTTGACATTGAAATGCACGTTTGTTCTTTACTATTTCAGAACAACATAATGAAGAAGTGTGCTTGGGAAACTTGAGGCGGTTCAGGTTTAGAGAGCTCCAGACTGCAACTAACAATTTCAGCAGCAAGAACATTCTTGGAAAGGGCGGTTTTGGACACGTCTACAAGGGCCATCTCCAAGGTGGGATAATTGTAGCCGTGAAAAGATTAAAAGATGGCAATGCCATTGGTGGAGACATTCAATTCCAGACTGAAGTTGAGATGATCAGCCTTGCTGTACATAGGAACCTCCTCCGCCTTTATGGTTTCTGTATAACACCAACAGAAAGGCTTCTGGTGTACCCCTACATGTCTAATGGAAGCGTAGCCTCACGCCTAAAAGGTAATGTGCACTGAATCTATAATTTGTCTCAACAACAACAACAACATTAACCCTTTGCCTTAGAGGCGCCCGCCTATGACGAGCAACCATACCTATACGTCAGAAACACACAGGTTGTTTTCCGATAACACCTAGGTTGTTGATCGACATAGCTTGACGCATCATTATGGGTCATCGAAAAACAACCTCTGTGTGTTTTTAACGCATGGATATGGTTTTGTATATCCGACTCCACCATACCTTGTCATAGGTGGGAGCATCTAAGGCAATAGGGTAATGTTGTTATTGTTGTAGTAGTAGTTATATCAACATAGCTTGGCACATTATTATAGGTCATCAGAAAACAATTTCAGTGTGTTTCTAATGCATAAATATGGTTTCGTATATCCGACCCCACCATACCTTGTCATAGGCGGGAGCAGACAAAGGGGTAATGTTGTTGTTGTTATAGTAGTAGTTATATCAACATATATATATCTGTATTTTCATTTCTTGACCATTGAATAATAATCTGCTTGTTTCTTGCTGTAGCTAAACCTCCACTGGATTGGGCTGCAAGGAAAAAAATAGGATTGGGAGCCGCAAGGGGCTTGCTGTACCTGCATGAACAATGCGACCCGAAGATTATTCACAGGGATGTGAAGGCTGCAAACATACTGCTTGATGAGTACTGTGAGGCAGTGGTTGGAGACTTTGGATTGGCAAAGCTCTTGGATCACTGTGATTCACATGTGACCACAGCTGTTCGTGGCACGGTGGGTCATATTGCTCCAGAGTATCTCTCCACGGGCCAGTCTTCAGATAAGACGGATGTTTTTGGATTTGGCATCCTTCTTCTGGAGTTGATTACAGGCCAGAGAGCTCTAGAATTTGGGAAAGCATCAAATCAGAAAGGAGCTATGTTAGATTGGGTGAGCATCAAGAACATAGCAATTAATATTAACTGCTTCTACGTTTTGTAGTTTCAGCCCCCTATTCATTGTTAATATCTTATTAGGAAGCTATAAACAGCAAAGTTGTGTGATTTGTTGCAGGTAAAGAAAACTCACCAAGAAAAGAAGCTTGATTTGCTTATTGACAAGGACCTAAAAAACAACCATGATATGATAGAACTAGAAGAAATGGTACAAGTAGCTTTGTTGTGCACCCAATATCTTCCAAGTCACAGACCTAAGATGTCTGAAGTTGTCCGAATGCTTGAAGGAGACGGACTAGCAGAGAAGTGGGAAGCATCACAAAAAGCAGAAGCAACGAGGTCTAGAGCGAATGAATTCTCATCTTCAGAAAGATACTCTGATCTTACGGATGACTCTTCATTGCTTGCTCAAGCAATGGAACTCTCAGGCCCTAGGTAACATAATTCATCAAACTGCAGACAAGAATTTGAGGAAATATGCAGGCTCTTCATTATGAAAGGAACCTCGCAAACTTGCCAATTCGCTGTCAGAGTTTCTTGTCTGTAGACCATATTTCTTGAGAAACTGATTCATAGATTAGGATTATATATTTTATCCTTTCATTACTGAGCGAAAGTTTAATTTTTTTGATTTGGATTTCATTGTTCTTTGTAAATATGACTTCTGTTTCTGCAGATGCCCTTAGCTTTATTGGAATGGCTTGGAAATAGGTTTGTTGCGCTTCGAATTACAGTTCCTGCTAGATTTTCTGTAAATATGTTGTTATCCAACACGAAAAGTCACCGCAACCGGGTGGAATTAGGTTTCTGGCTAAGGTGTGGTTCATCCGACATACTCCTCTTCTTTGACGGTAGAATATGATAGAATAAAGCAAAATTGTTCACTAAATTAGAGACGCTTACCATTTCATCGACACAGCTTAATGAATGTTCATTATTGGTATGGTGGCATATCCGACCCTCCATAAACCTCAACACCATAAACCTTGACAAATCCTTCACAAAAATCCTCAATACCATCAAAATGTTCAAACCAATGGATCAACTTTTTCAGCTCCTCGTCATATATATCATCCAAAAATGACCGGATTAGAAAAGCGTTTTCAGGTTGAAAAACATATGAATTTTGGGTGTCATCAACGATGACTACTCTACTCAAGTCCCTTCCTAACTCGGACAATCCTTCACAAAATTCCCATCCACCTCGTTGCAAGATCCCCTGTACAACCTGTGCGAAATCGCGCCCTTCCGCTCAAGCATGTCGATCACTAAGGAGGCATACTCCTCAATCCTAGCTGTGAAAACAACAATCTCAAACTTACTACCAGAAACTACAAGAACTCATCCACAAATGGCCTCTTACGCACAAAGAACTCGACTTTATAGCCAGGTTCTTGGGCATTTTATTGATTTCAATTTTCCCTTTTACTTCTCCATGAATCAAGAACCAATGTGAGGCGAAGGGGTGTTGGAGATAGAGGTTGGGAGGTGGAGTGATGGCAGAGATGGAGGAGGGGAGGTAGAGGGATATGGAGAGAGGTGATGTTGGGAGGTGGCGGATAGAGGTAGGGGAAGGCGGTGGAGAGGGAAACTGTGTATTAGTCAGAGTATAGTGATAATTTATAGGGAAAGTATAATGACTTTACATCCCAATTTCCGAGCACCTGTGATCCAAACCCGGCAGGTTGGGTTGACTTTTCATCTTTTGGTCGTGTATTTTATAACATTAAAAGATATTGACTATTATATCAAACATTAAAAAAAGGTAAAAATGTAATCATCCCAAATATTAATGATGCAACTGCTATCCTTTTTTTCCCTGTGAAACACAACGGGTATCTTACAACCACGAATTTCAGCCATGAACTTCTTGACAATCTGCCTCAGCCATACTTATCGAATTGGATCAAATTTGTCTAGAAAATATCACCCTTGACGAGCCTGTGATTTCAGTGTACAAATCGAAAGGTTGATCCGTATAAAGAGGGTGTAAATCTGTTGTAGAAAAATGCCAAAATCAGCAGCATTAGAGGCCTCTGAGTAACACCATCCGTCGTTCAAGACAGTTAAGAGTTGTCTCATTTTTGGCATTTAATGTATGTTGGAATATAGAGAAACTTATCTATTTGTAAGTCTGAATCTTCGTTCAAACTTTTTTTATGTCTGATGGTGCTAATTGCTTTTATATGCTTTGATTGGTCAGCGCATGTTAGGGACCATCAAGTGTTGCCACATGTTCTGATCCGTTTATGCATGTTGGTCAAGTGTCGATGATGTGGCGCCACATCGCTTGTGCATGGTGAAACTGCCTTGGCCGAGTCACGGTGGCTTGGCTTGGTTTCTATGCACATACTATCATGGCCATTATGAGGTAGTAGGTCGACCTGACATAGTAAACCGACCTGACTACATTTGGTGGTTCTGAGAGCGTGTAGATTTTTGCCTCATCAAATGCCCCCATATGCTTTAGTAATTTGAATAGTAAGGTAGATCTTCATGTTCACTTAATCGTTTCGGAAGCTCTACTTCGCTAAGATTCCATGTGTGAGAAGATGATTAAGACTTGTCATAGTCAAGACCTACTTCGCATTGAAGAGATGACCTCCGCTATAGGTTTCATCTTTCGTCAAGTCACGTTTGGCGTTGAAGAGATTACCTCCATTGGAGGACAAGATGACCTCATTCGGAGGCCGAGGTGGCCTCCACTAGAGGTATCATCAAGGTCTACTTGATGTTGAAGAGATGACCTCCATTGTAGACTGAGGTGACCTACTCTCAGAGCCGAGAAGATCTCACTTGTATGTTTTGTCAAGTCTTGCTTGACGCTGAGATGACCTACACTGGAGGCCGAGGTGGCCTCACTTGGGGTTTCGTCAAGTCTCGTTTGACATTGAGATGACCTCCACTGGAGGTCGAGATGACCTCCTCTCGAGGCTTAAGTGGCCTCATTTGGAGATTTCGTCAAGTCTCTATTGACGCTGAGATGGCCTCTATTGGAAGCCGAGGTGACCTCATCACGAGGCCAATGTGGCCTCACTTTTAGGTTTTGTCAAGTCTTGCTTGACGTTGAGATGATCGCCACTGGAAGCCAGGACGACCTCCTCTCAAGGACGAGGTGGCCTCACTTAGAGATTTCGCCAAGTCTTTTTTGATGTGATGAGCTGACCTCCGCTTGAGGCCAAGGTGAAAGCACATGGAGGTTTTGTCAAGTTTTGTTTGACGCTGAGATGTCTTTCATTGCAGGCCGAGATTACCTCCTCTTGAGGCTGAGGTGGACTCACTTAGAGGTTCTATCAAGTCTTGCTTGACGTGGAGATGGCCTCTACTCGAAACCGAGGTGGTCTCACTTGGAAGTTTATTTCATTGTATTTCAAATTTAGAAGACATGTTTCGTTATCATGTCAGAAACTTTGCCTCGTTCTCTTGTCTGAGTTGGGGGTGCTAGTTCTGCTATGAATTCCATTGTAGGATCGTTCCTCACTGTAGTCTCTTGTGTGACTTGGATGAGTTTGAACTATCTAACTTGATCCCCATGTTGGGGATATCACTCATATCTACCGAGGCCATATGGAAAGCATGTCTGGCGTCCAATATTGAGACGCATCTCAGACCTGACAAAGTTATGATGGAAAACCTATTCTGTTTTGCCCTTTTGTTGGGGGTGCTGAGGTCACCACTGAAAAACCTGTCCCATCTCCTGTTGGGATATGGTGACGACTCAGAACTTACCGAGATCACCGTTTTAAGGATCTGACTCGAGTAATTCCTTATATGATGAATTTGAGTTTGTTCAATGACCAAATTGTCTCTGCTTTGAAACATAGGCCAACCAAGAACACAAAATTTGTACCTGGTCCGTTGAAGGAAAATTGATAGACATCAAATATGAAAAAGTTTCAAGTGTGAAACGTGCCAAATATTTGGAAGAGCTCTACCCATAAAATTTAGTACATTTTGTAAACGTGTAACATATGAAGTTGTTTATTTATGTTGCAAATCGTGTTGCCATAACTATCACCAATGTAACAAGAAAGTCAAACTCAATCGTGTGTAAATATATAGGTATTTCAAGCAATTCTAAAAGATTAACCTGAACCATTAACCCGTAGAAATCTTTGCCATTTAAATAACACATGATTTACTATATAACAATACGGAGAATAACATTTCCACCGGTTATAGGTGTTATAAATCTTTCCAAAACGCAATTGTCATATCTCTTTCAATTTTGAAGATGATTTTGTTGTTTCAACAAATCCAATTCTGATAGCCAAAAGATAGGTATAGTTAAAAGAAGGATGTTCTTTTTTTACTTTTCAATAAATGCGTTTAGATTAGTTTCAACAAATGTGAAAAATCTGAACAATTGAAAAACAAACTCCAAACACTACGTGAACGTCTGAAACAACAACAACATCTCCAAGCAAAACGAAATGAGTACACTAATCAATCATCGAAAGCGACTGAGAATTGATTAACTAGAGAGAGAAGCAGAGAATATAAGAAATGTAACTGCAATAGAGAGAAATGCAGAATTACTGAGAATTTTGATTCTAAAAATATCTGCTCTGACCAACGCAAACTTCTTCTTATAGACGAAGAAGAAGTAATGACGAAATTACAAAACTAGCCTTTAAAACATTACAATATGCAAACAAACTAAAAGGGTATAAAAGACATTTAACAACATTTAAACTGTTCCCGCCTTCAACTGCCTTCTCCTTCCATTTCTCTGCAGCGATGCAACCAGAACCAAATTGATGCAATGACATCAACAACGAACATTCCAGAATTTCAGACGCACCACGTGCCATCTAAACACCTCAATCGTTGATTCCCCAACTCAACCAACACCTCCGGATTCACACTCCTCAGAATGAGCTTCTGTCAACTTCAATTGCTGGTTTTCAACCATCTGATCACCTCCATACATTTTAACAACAAATGCAATGAGATGGTTAAAAAGAAATGGCTGACATGGATGCTAGAAGAAGAAAAAAGCGTTTGTAAACCATAAAATCAAAAGATAGAAAAAGAAGCATAGAAAAGAAATGGATATTTAAAAAGGTATCTACATGTCATAGTTTGTCAAATGCATAGCGCATGATAAACACTTTTGAGGAATAAAAGGATAAAAAGCATTGGAAAGTTAAAATACACCACTATAGTCTGACAAATACATTGTGCAACATTTTAACTAGCTATAGTTTGATAAGTATATGTCACAAGTAGATATACATATTCATGCAAATCATTTAGGATTTCAAAATTTTATACTTAAATCGAGTTTCAAAAAATTTTCGTTGATAATTCAAGTTATATTAATTTTCTCGCAAAAAATATAGTATATCATATCCAACTCTTATTATCTAATGCAATGTATGCAGCATCACATCACAAGCCTTATATACACAAAGGGTAGGCTGTGGGAAACTCATCTACATGACTTTAAAAATATAATGGCATATCAACAAGTTTACAACCATTATCAACCATATGTTTCCACAATTGCAGTCACTTAACTTATTTTGTTTTGTGGTTGTTTATAGCCTAAAAAGATCATACTCAGACTTTGAATGTCTCTATTCCCCTAGTTTTAATGAGTTTTGTAGATGTACATCAAGAAATCCAATAGCCTCCTAACTGTGAAGTCCTTACTTTATGCCCATAAAGTGTCAAGAACAATCCCGTTTCGACATAAAGAGATGGCAGAAGAATTCTAACACACACTTTGGCTGTCAAAAATCAAACCGACCACCATTCAAATACCAACTAAACTACTCCATGAAAGTATTATTTTCTAGTTCTCTAATTTGGCTAGCTTGTTTTTGATTTGTTTAATTCAAGCTGATCTATATAGTTTTAAACTTTGTGCGGCTAATCTCATCCAGCCCAACTAGCTTATTAGATTACTCTCTTTATTTTTCTCCTGATGGTAGAAGTAATCACTCTTATGTTATGCTCAATATTTTTGTGTGCGTTTTGTACGTATGTCATAAAAGATAGGGACTAATGATTAAACATAAATTAATCGAATCATTTTAATATAAAATTTTGTTTTGTGCTTATGAAGCTCTTTTAAGCTTTATCATTTATGAAATACATACTAGGAGAGGCTTGTTCTCATTTTTAATGGAGTCAAAGACACATTCTTCTTTGACTTTGAAATATGATAGAATAAATCAAAATGACTCACTAAATTGGTTGCGCTTCTTATATTGTGAAGTAGCATTTGATCGATACACATAGACGCAATTTTCATTATGGGTCATCGGAAAACAACATCTGTGTGTTTATAATACATGAATATGTTCCGTACATCCAACCATCTATACTTCGTTATAGGCGGAGTCTCTAAAGCAATGATATAATGTTTTTGTTGTATATTAGGAAAGGGCTATTGTCACTATCGTATTTGACAAACTCACCATTTCTAAATGCTTATAATTGTTTGTTCTTTTAGTTGGACAAACAAGACCCATGCCTTATTTACTCCCCTTTTTCTTCATTCAGCGTGTTTTGCATTTGGCTTTTTTTTTTCCTGCAAAACTTCTTCAAGCGTCATTAAAAGAACGCAATTACAGAAAGTTATAGAAAAATTTGCATCAAAATAATTAAAGCTTTAGATCTGGATCAAAAGATCACAAAAGTCAAACAGTCTCTTCTACGAGAAGAAGGAAAGACCTCGTCGAGCATCTTGATTCAATATATCAAATGCAAAATGAAAAAAACAAATGTCCGTCAAAAATATAAAATTGTCATTTTTTAAGAAGAATATCAGAAATTTTATAACTGAAAAATAATGCATGGGCAGCTTCGACGTATTAGAAGGCAAATATTGCAAAAATAACGTGCGTAAAAAGTGACACAATTTCATATTATACCATCGGTTTAATCTGTACATCATAAACCTGCCGTCATAGTCACACTTCTCTTTTTCCGAAAAAAGAGTTCCGAAAAGGAAGAAGATCCATCCTTTGATTTGCAGGAGATAGCTTTTAGAGAGAAGGAGATGATGAAAATAGTGATGAAAGTTGGAAGAGAGAAGGATACAGTATCTATAATGAATCTACGATTGCATTTTTTTAAAATCTATGATGGCTGAGAAGCAGAAAAAGAAGGCCAGTAGAAATTACGTTGAATAAAAAAGGTGAGGAGTAAACTAGTCAAAGGGCAACCGTATTACCCACCAGCTCTCGGCTATAACAAAATATGAGAGGATCAGATCTACACAACTATAGTCATGTGTTAGAAACATATTAAGGTTGTTTCCTGATAGTCCATAATGAAAATTACGTCAAGCTGTGTTGATCAACTGATACTTCACAATATAAGAACCGCAACCAATTTAGTGAGTCATTCTGCTTTATTCTACCATTGAATAAAGAATAGTATGTCTTTGACTCTGTTGAAAATAATAAGAGTAGTACAACTGAAAGAACAACAATTAGAAGTAGTGAATTTGTAAAATATGATAGTGGCAATATTCCCATCCTATACACTAATGCAATATTATAGGATACAGCCCAACATTGTTCCGAAGCAGCTGCCTTGTCCGCCAATTTGAATTCTCACTTGTTTTAGTATGTTTCAGGGTATTAGTCAACTGAGCATTAATTACTTTTGTTTATCTAATATTATATGAATAAGTGATTAATAATGTCAAATGCTAAATCTCCAAGTTCTTTGGACGTAGTTAAAATGGAGTCTCAACTCAGCATTTATTGATATTACATTGGATCAAGAGTAGATATATATTTGTCACATTAATTATAAAATAGAGTATCCACCCAGCATTTATTGATATTACATTACATCAGGAGTAGATATATATTTGTCATCTTAATTATATAATAGAACTATAAACAAATAAGAAAGAATATTCAAGCAGTTTGACGCTTGTTATTAAAACAGAAGCCCTGCACACTATTTGTTTTATTATACAAAAATAACTACTACTGATAAAATTTGCGCATGAACCATTGTCTCTTTCCCCTACCAAAAACAAAAAATAAAAATAAATAAAGCATAGTTTCTTTAGGGCCCATGAACGCATTCAATCGAAAAGAAGCAACCCCCATGACTCCATCTCATAATTTGAGATTCCTTAGATATAGCACACAATACATAACAGTGAAACAAAGCAAGAAGACAAGCAAAAAAAATTATCTCGGTTACAGGAATTAGTGAAATGAGCCGGAAACGCGGGAGCGTAATGGACCGTGAACGTCTTTTAGTTAGGTTTGCATGTAACCTACTCCGTGTCTTTCAAGGCATTATAAGGACTTCCAAGTAGGGGTGTCAAACAGGTCGTGTATCGTGTTTCGTGTTTCGTGTTTTTCGGGTTTCGTGTATCAAAGTGTCATACCCATACCTTACCTGTTTGCTTCGTGTGTATGGATATAGATACCCAAACCCGTACATGTCAGGTTTCGTATCGTGTATCGGGTATACCCACGAACTTGACAAGTACAATTATTTCAAGTCATGTACATGTCATTTCATTTACTTTTCAGGTATTTTCAGGTTTCGTGTATTTTTTTTCAGTTTTCATGTACTTAAACGACTATTGAAACAATGTATGAAACAACAATAAGTACACAACCAAATGTTAAATATTAAAATGAGTGAGGTCCTCTAAACTCAAATCACTTGACAATGCAATAATAGATTAAAGAAATGAGATTTGGGAATGGAGGAAGGGGGAATCGAACAGGGTTACTTAGTAGCACGGTAGTCTTTTTTTTTTTTTGGAAAAAGTTATTTTTTATTTTATTAATTATAAATTTTATTTAAAATACATTTTTTTTAATTTCGTGTATAAACGGGTATAAACGGGTACCTGCAGGTATACCCGGACACGACCCGCCATTGGCGGGTATCTTTCAGATCTTACCCGATTTGTACACGAAACCCGCCAAGGTAATATCCATACCCGCGAAAATTCGTGTCAGGTTCGGGTCGTGTTTCGTGTCGTGTCTGAAATTGCCACCCCTACTTCCAAGTTGTATATCACTGAGCCATTGACGAAGTTCACAAGTTTCTTCCTTTAAACGCATGTTCTCTTCAACAACCTTGTCGTGGGATTCGGACATACGATTCAATCTGTCCAAAAGATCGTAATTTTCATTACTTAGACGGAGCACAAGTGAACAAAGTTCATCAAGGTGCCTTTGTTTCCTCATCCTTGATCTTCTTGCCGACTCGCGGTTTGATATCATTCGCCTTTGTTTTCTTTCATTGATGAGTCCATGCTGTTGGTTATCTGCTTCATCAGATGTGGAGCTGTTGTTGCTCAAAGATGTTGAGTTAGAAGGGAATTCATGAAGGGTAGGATGGGTATTACAATTTGGGAATTCATTTAAAACACTAGTGAATTCTGATGGGGTGAAGTAATGGTTTTGTGGGAAGGTGAAGTTTGTTGGAAAATAAGGGTGATTTTCAGGGGTGAGGTATGGGATTTGTAAAGATGGAATCATGGTTGAGCGTTGGAAGGTTGATGTTTTGTGTACTTAGTTTTTAGAGAAATGGTTGTGAATGGAATGGTTTAGGATTGAGGATTAGATGGCTTTTATAGGAGGAAAAAGCTTCGTTAGTGGGTAGAATTCCGTAAGTTTAAAATGATTTCGGTTCATTATATACAAAAGCATATATGTATATGTTAACGGCATCAAAACTCTATCCTAAAAGATAAAGAGTTTGCTTCTAGCGAGACATTCAACAACAACAATAACAAGGATATTCAAAAATTCTAAAATATTCTGAGAGAATGACTATATAAAATGAGTATATAACATTTTAGAAGTTAATTTACAACTAATAAAAATAGAAGTGAATGATATTTTGTTGCTAGAATAATAGTAGTAAAGAATTTTATGAATTTGTAAGGTCATTTAGATCATTGATAAACTTGTGTTCTCTATTAAAATAAACAACCAATCCAAAATATCATTAACTATGCTTGAAGTGGGTCGTTCACCCACATGACGGAGAATTACTATTCATTCATATAGTTAATTACATAAAAAAAAAAAAAGGTCTTGTTGATTTCTTAATAAATCACGTGAAAATTAGAGTTGTCAATTTCTATCATGACTGGTTAACTCGACACGAATCCAATTTGTTTTTTTACAGGATTGGGTTCGGCCAACCCGACATAAATTGAACTTTTTTTTTTTTTTTGCAGGTTTGTGCTTCATGCCAAATTAAGTCAAACCCGCAAAACTTGTTGGTTGAGCCGTCTAACCTCTGAAAATTGACACAAATCCGAGCTGTCAATTCCAAAAATGATATTTCAACCTGTACAAAAGTAACCTGACGACCCATCGATATAACCTGTCAATCTATCAAACTCGATATTCCAAACTTGTGACGACCCATCAATATAATCTGTCAATCTATCAAACTTGATATTCCAAACTTGTCAATCTGCCAAACCCGATATGACATCTCAAAACTTGGGTTGACGGTTTAATCCAAACTAGACTTGCCAACTTAACACGTCCAGACAGATTTGACTTTTAAAACCCATAAACTTACAAACCCAAATCCAACTTATTTGTCACTCTTATTGAAAATAGCAGAGGAGATGTTGCATATTGTGTATTGTTATACATTTAATTATTGTTTGAGTCTTTCAATCTTATTAATGTGAGATTACTACAAACACACATTTATCCCATTATTATGTCGTACTATGGAATTAATCATTGATAAATCACAACATGACAAAGTGCATGCAAGACATTATTTGAACCAGAAAAATCATGATACCCTTCTTCGTTTCTTATCATATGTTTTAGACCATTGTTATTGGTATAACTTATAGATTGCAGTTGGAATCGTGAATGATGACATGGACAAATGACTGAAAAGAACATGCAAACGATATTACATGCGCCATCTCTTTCGTCATTTCTTCTCATCAATCAAGTTGATAACAGACGTAATAAACTTCTCTCCGAGAAAGCATTAATTATCTGATTTCTTTCACCCTTTGGCAAGTAAGAACGTCGAACATTTTACATGCTACACACATGCTTGATAGCAAATGCATTATTTTTGTTGGATATGAGATTTGATACCTTTATAATATGTAATATTTCATGAATCATGCTATTACACCAGTACAACAACATTACCCCCATTGACTTAGAGGCTCGTGTCTATAGCAAGGTATGGGAGGTCGGAGTACGCAACCATAGTCATGCGTTAGAAACACACAGAGGTTGTTTTCCGATAACCCATAATGAAATTGAGTCAAGCTTTATCAATCAACTGTTACTTCACAATATAAGAAGCACATCCAATTTAGTGAGTTATTTTGCTTTATCTCATCATGTACATCAGTGTTGAGGAAAAATAAATCCCAAGGATAATATTCCAACAAGAAACATGATGCTTACGTAGGTGATAATTGTCGTGCTAAGGGAGGCTTCTCGATTATCCACATTGTACCAAAACATATTTTTCCTCCAAAAGGTGGAAAAAGACATGCAAAGAGAAAACAAAGAATAAGTTAAACATCAGAAAAATCATCTATGAAAAGTGTTACAGATTTTAACTCTATGAAACACCAAAGAAACAAGCAGGTGTTGAGGGTGTGACGAAAACTAGGTCAATTCATGAAAAAGTGATTAGCATTAAAGGAAAGAAAATTAATGTTTGTTTGTTTATAGAACTGGATGACTCAAATGCCACTTAGAAACTGGATAGGAGATACACTTTAAAATGTCCATTAGTTGTATTTGTGTGTCTTATATTGATGCTACGCGAAAGAGATTACGGCATCCACAATCAAAAGCGGGTTGGGATCTCCTAACCTCATTTTCCTCACTTCATTTACTGACACGTGTCGCGCGGTCACACGTCACCGCACCCCATTTGCTGTAAGAAGATCCTATCCCATCAAAAGCTTGCCTTTTACCTAAGCGTGTAATTTGTTAATGATGTGACAATGCTATGGTATCTTTTGCCCCTCCAAATGACTTTTCATAAACTTGTCATCGTAAATTGATTTTAAAGACGAGTATGTTTTATTTTTTTCTACATGTCATTAACAACAACACATATCTCAACGATACCAAAAGCTATAACTAGAGTCTTGAAAGGATAAGATGTAAGCAAACAATACCTTTATCCTTTGAGATAGAGAGTTTACTTTCAATGTGACTCTAAAGGATAGAGAATTTACTTCCAATGAGACTTGAGAGGCAAGCAAGCAATACCTCAATCCCAAAGGATAGAGTGTTTACTTCCAATGAAACTTCAGAGACAAGCAAACAATACTTCAATCCCAAAGGATAGAGAGTTTACTTCCAATGAAACTCTCGGGTCTATAAGTATCTACATAAATAACTTATTTTTCTATATGACATTCACAACATATGATAAGTATATAGAATAAATCAGTGATAAATGAATATACGATATATGTTAAACATGTTAAATAAATAATACCAACTATGATCGTAGGATGATAGTTGTCATTATGTTTTTAGCATAAATAGAATAAATGACTTGCTGCAAAGCACTTCAGACTTGAGGCTGTGTTGCCCTATGAAATATTACCAATCACTATACTTGCTAGGATGTTTTGTAAAGAAATGAATGGCAATCGAAATATGTCTTTTTCTTATTCCATCATATGAATTTATAGGGTACAATTTGATCTTTAATGATAAACTTTACTTAAAAAGCTACGCTAATCTCTATCAATCAAATCTACAAAATATGATAATGATATGTATAAATCAAGTCAATCGCAATCAGATAACTATAAAGAATTTGATTAGATCTAATTACACCTGCAATCTTCGCAATCTCTGCCATCACGCTTGCAGAATTGCCAAGCTCAACACAGCTCAGTTCATCGAATCTCGACAGGTCGGAGTCCAGCTCGACAGGTCGGTCGACAGCAGGTCAGTCCAAGTTAGCGTGGGTCTGCCGAACTCAGACTAGCTCAGCAGGTCAGATGAGCAGTAATATGTTTTGTTGGTGGTGTTTCTAATCTTAATAATAGATGATTTCGATGGAAAAACCATAGGATTTTTCTATAGCTCCCACCTTAATTTTTGTAACATATTATCCAACAGTGACAAGATTCCTTGCCGTACACAGCATCTGAATTGCACTCGTGTACGCATAAAGTGCTTGGTGTAGGTGAATCATATACCAGCTTGTGGTGCTTAATGTTAATTGCTATTGTTTAATCACTAATTGCAAAGCTATTCGTGCTTAATGGATAGGTTCTAATTACGCAGAAAAGAGTTTGGTTAAAGACACACTAAATCTGAATAAAATAGCAAAGTTGGCACTTGCAATCGCACAGGTAGATGCGTATCAAGAAAATGGTCTTTATCCAGGGTTTCACCATATACTATATGTCATATATTTATGATAAGAAATAGAGTTGTAGTGTCATCATCATTAAATATTAACTAAATTGATTAAGAAATTGAGTATTTTAGCCACTATAGGCCATCACCTGGAACAATTCGTAAGATTGCAGATTTATGATATTGAATTCACATATTCGAGCCGCGGAAACAACTTTTTGTACAAAGTATAGGGTAAAGCTTCGTATATAAGATAGCGAAACGATCCAGCTCATTCTCGAACCGTACACAAATGCGAGAGACTAATGCATCGGAAACCCTTTTAGTATTTTAGCCACCAATTTTGATCTTTATGCATATCTAATTATTCTGGTACTTTGCATCCATACCACATCGATGGATCGATGTATATATCAGACAAGAACTCGTTCCTGTAATGTCTAAGATGGAGCCATTTGACGGTAGATTTTTCAAACGATAGGCGGCCAATGTGCTTTTCTTCCTTGAGATGCTCTCTGTTTCATATGTACCGACCAAAGACAAACCAACAGATGAAACAGAAAGTGTCAAATATGATGCTGACAATACAACTTGTAGAGGACATATCTTATAGTTCCTCTCCAATTCTCTGTTTGACATTTATGTCAAATTCACGTCAGTAAAGAACATTGGGATGCTCTAAAACGATTATTGAGATATCTAGGAGGAACTATGAATTTAGGGCTCATGTTTAATGGTTGTCCAGCATTGTTAGAAGTTTATTGTGATGCCAATTGGGCCACAGATAATGATGAAATAAACTTCACTAGTGGGTATGTATTTACTTTGGATGGTGGTGATATTTCATGGAAATCTTCTAAACAAACTTGTAAGGCTAAATCAACAATGGAGTCAGAATTTGTTGCTTTAGAACTTGCATGTTCAGAAGCGAAATGGTTAAGAACTTTACTTGTTGATATTCCTTTATGGACTAAACATATGCCTTCTGTGTTTATTCATTGTGATTTACAGCAGCGATCGCTCGAGCAAGAAATAAGTATTCAATGGGAAGAGCCGGCACATCCGATTGAAGCACAATATTGTGCGTGATTTGATTAGTTCTGGGATGGTCAACTTGGAATACGTGAGGACCGAATTGAACCTTACAGACCCCTTAACTAAAGGATTGAATCGTAAGATGGTTATAAGAACATCTAGAGGAATGAGACTAATGCCATCTGATGTGAAATCTCTATGACAGGAACCCAACTCACTATCAGTAGAGATCCTACAAACGGAGTTCAATGCAGTAAAAACACGTCGTAGAAGAGTTCTGCTAAATACTATCATACATGTCTCTTCCTGTGTTGATGCATGAGGATAGTACTTACTGCATGTTTGAGGGTGAGATTTAATTATTTTAATGGATAATTCATAGCCATTATAGATGGTGGTGTGTTGCAGTACACACTCGATGAATATCACCTATATAAGTGTGGAAGTGGGGCCCGCTTTTTATGAGAGCCTGGAAAACTATCTAGATCACTTATGAATCCTGGGAATGGTGCAGGGCCATTAATGCACCCTGTCAGAAGTTAGATAATGGCATGTTATTTGTATGTTCATATAAACAGTAGTGAAATATGTGGTTCAAGATGGTTGTTACCCCATTTCTGTTTATATAACTACAAATTGTACTATCAGCCAGTTCAAGACATTTGTCACTGCTCCGTTATATGTCATTATCTTCGTTTGATAGTAGAGAGGTTGGTTTATTAACGTTCGGAAATGTTTGTATATAAGTTTGGATCATGTGAGAGATTGTTGGAAAGTACGACAAAAGTACTTTGAAATGTGCTCCAAACTTATATAAAAACATGTAAGATGTTGTTTGGGAGATTAAAAGATGATGTGAATACTTTGAACTTGTAAGAAATCACTTGGATCGATCCATGTGTAAGTTGAGTGTTCTGTTAGACATAGATTAATCACATCGGTCTTTCGATGTGGTATGGATGCAAAGTTAGGAGCTATGTGTCTAACATAGATCGATCACACGGATCAACCGATCAATGTTGGCAGGATGAAAAGTTGGAGCTCTCTGTCCAACATCGATTGATCGAAATCGATCGATCACCGATCGATATGCCAAAAGTCAGGACTTTTCACTTTGAATTGCATCTTTTGATTCAGAAATAATCACCTTTCAGACATGAATGTTATGCAACTGACATGGAGGTTAATTAAACTACTGAAATGGGTTTTCAAAGTGATATTTACACAACCCAAGACCTATAAATAGTAGGTCTTGCTATCTTAAATTACATACATGAACTTTTGCTAAATTCTGAAAATTTCATCACTTATTATCCTCCAACTTCTCCATCTTGTTCCTCCACTATCAATCACTCCCATAAGCAAGTTCAAACTCTCTCTCTTAGAGCAAAGGAAAGAAAGTAAGTCGTTATATCCTGAGAAGCATTTGCTTGAAGACTACCTTGCTCATCGCTAGAAACAAAATTGCTTTGAGGACAGTGACAATCTAGTCACGTCTCGGTTTTTGATTTTCTCTGTTGTTCATTCGGTATCCATATTCCTACTCATTCTTCGAACAAAGACTTCTTACCAACGTATAATTAGTAGACTCTCTGACCCGTACCAATCATAAAACCTCAAAACCAAAGGCCAATCCTCACTTCCATCTGGCAACGAATCTTTGGTCAAGTTCTTAGAATTTACCGAGGGCTTATTTTTGTCCGGATGAGGAAATCTCGCTGCAAACAAACGGTTCGGACAGAAAGCAGAAGGCAATACCGAAGGAGGGGGGGGGGGGGGGGGTTTACTTTTTTAAGGACAAACAAAGAAATAATTTACGGTGAAAACATATATCTGTATATAGATCCACTGCTAGTCCACTTTAATTATACAATATTTCACAAGGAAATCGTAAGTTTTTTTTAAAAATTTTGTTAACTCTTTATTATCAAGCTCTGAAATAAATTTATTTTATGTCTTGCGTTAAGAATTCGATCAACTTTAAATGAAGTTACCCGACTATAGTTGATTTTAGATCATATTACTCGATATAATATGCAACCAATATTCCGCTTCTTTTTTTTTGGGGGGGGGGGGGGGGGGGGGGTTGGGAATGGAACTTTTTACTGCGTCATAAGTAAAACAAAATATGTATATCTAAGATATTTATCTAATGCTTTTCATTATCTCCATCTACGCTACGTTTAGAATCATTTACAAATATATGGAAATTTGTTCGACACACTATATCCAATATTCTGTTTCTTTGCATACAAAGATCGTGAATTAAATATATTCAGTCGACACCTGATCAAATTTAACATATACATTGGCGGCTTTATTTAACTGTAGATCTTGAACTGAAAAGGAAAACCATATAGGGATGACATACAAGTATTTAGTCAAAACCTAACCTGATTCGCTATGCAGCTAAAAGGAATAGTACAGTGCTACAAAACAAGCATATCTATATATAAATACACACATATATACATACATGCATTCATACATATATACAACAGATATACATACAAGCATGTTGCGCACACAGATATCTACTTACAGACACACACATATACACAAGCATGTGTCTACATAGCCACACACATGTGAATGTAGCGCAAGTATATACACACACATGAAGTCTTGCCAAAGTATTTATCTGGTGTCTATTCCGTTGTCATCCTAGTTACATATATCAAGCACCACTTTCCATTCTAAAAGTATTGTTATACTTAGTCACATATTAATCAAGATTAACCTTTTAAAATATTTAATAAAATAGCTTGTCAAAATCGTACTTTACATTATTTAAGACCGAATACCAATGAATAATATGTAAAATGTTATAATAATTTGATTTTAGATGGAATTTGACCGACATCATGAAGCCTACTTTCTTGAAACCTTTTTCTTCTTTCCATATTATGAATACATAGATATGGATGTAAATAAATATATAGAGCGTTATCTATTTAAACTAATCATCAACAACAACAACAACAACATTACCCTATTGTCTTAGAAGTTTCTGCCTATGGCGGGGTATGGGTGTCGGATGTACGCAACCATAACCATGTGTTAGAAACACATAGAGATTGTTTCCCGATGACCCATAATGAAAATTGCGTGTCGATCAACTGTTACTTCACAATATAATAAGCGCATCCAATTTAGAGAGTCATTTTGTTTTATTCCATCATATTCCAAAGTCAAGGAAGAGTGTGTATTTAACTTCATTGGAAATGGAAAGATTTAAACTAATGTATGCTGCATATTTAAATACACTTTCAGCCAATGAAATGGCATCATGAGCACAATCCCTCTCTTCTCATTTCCTCCTCCAGAAGCAATCCAAGAAAAAGCCAACCCAGAGGTAGGGGGTAGGCTTGACCAAACATAACCCTGCACAATTATTAATTTCTTCTATCGAGATTCATAAAGAAAAACAGTCCTAAAACAAAGTAAATAATGTAATTAGAATGGTTGGCACACTGTCAGGTGCTAGCTAAACAGTAATTACCACTAATATTATAATGAAATTCCAGCTTGAAAAACCTTAAACCTTCAGAAAGTAGAAGTCATGGGTTAAGACAGGCTAGCAAGGAATCTTAATTAAGAAAGCGTCTTGTACGAGAACTTATGTTATCGTCCTAAACCTGAATTGTTAATTCATGGTAATCTGCCGGTGTATCTTTAGTTACATGCTGTTTGATTTGATTAAAGAAATATATCTATATTCCTGGTTTAATGTCTCTTTCTGAAGTACCTTTTCTCTTATCTATCATATAAGTACACGTGAAAATAGAAATGGTATAAATATTATACCAGAGTAGATTTAGACGCATACACCTTATGGGCAACAAGTCTTAGGTCTCTCAATTATAAAGTCATTGAGTGACCTGATTTACATCCTCTACGAAGCTTATTTGGCTAAGGGCGATAGAGTCTTTCACCACAAAAACAAAAGCCTATAGCGACAGAAAAAAAACGTCGCTATTTTGTCGCTACAAGCATATAGCGACGAAATAGCGACGAAAAATGAATGTCGTTATACGACTTGTCGCAAAGCAAATTTCGTCGGCAATGCGTCGCTGTATTGTGACGAAAAAAATTGCGTCGGTGTATCGTCGCCAAACTGCGACGAGAAAATGTCAGGTCTGCGACCTTTTTTCTGTTGTCGCTGTTTCGTCGGTAAATTATTTCGTCGCTATTTCGTATTTTTTATTTTTTTATTAATGTTCTGCGACGAAGAATTTCGTCGCAAAATTTCGTCGGTATATGTTTTACCGTCGCTATTTATTATTTTTTTATTTTTTGTTTCCGTTTTATTTCGTCGCAAAATGTCGTCGTTAATATGTCTTTTCGTCGCTAATTTTAAATTTTTGTTTTTTTATTTTCGATCTGTGACAGACCAATTTCGTCGCCGGTTCGTCGGTATTTGTTATTTTTAAAAATATTAAATTTACTAATAATTATTTTAAATACATTATTTAATTTTAAATTTTAAATTTTTTTTGATTTATTAATAATATTAATACATTATTAATTAAAAAGTTTTTATTATTATTATTTAATTTCTATAATATATTTTATTTTGTATATTAAATCATTTGTACAAATATTATACAGTAATACGGTATTTGCGCATTCAAGTTCGTATAATTAAACGACACAAACAAAATAGAATCCGTAAAATTGTCAGATAGAATATATAAAAGTACAAAGAAAATGTCAATACAACAAATGAAATAGACTGTACAAACAATGAAAAAATAAAAAACTATGAAGAGGAAGATGGAGGGGGATCATGCGGAGAAGAGTGACCATCAGGAGGGCGGGGCTGAGACTGAGGCTGCGAGGAGTTGGAAATGAAAGTCATGACGACCTGCGACAGCTGGAAGATTTGCTGGTTCGTTGCCTGCTGCACCTGCATCGTCTGATGCTGCGCCTGCTCAAACGCATGCTGAAGCGCCTGCTGAAGCGCCTGCTGCATCGCCTGCTGCTGCGACTGCAGTGCCTGTAAACTCTCCTCTTGCCTCGTCCTGATGGACTCTATCTCACGCTGCAGCGCCGCATTATCTGCTTCCAGGCGCGAAATATCCTCTGGCGTCGCAGAAGGCGCGGAGGTGCTGGCCTCAGAGGAAGCACCTGGATGCAGAACTTCGGAAAAGAATCGCGGCGCTGCTGATCCAACCTCGTACACCTCCTTCTTCTTCTTATTCTGAGGGCCGACGGTCCGAACCGCATCCCAATAAGCGCGGTTCTTGTCGGCCTGTTCGCCCCTATCTGCGAGTAATCTGTTGTACTCGTCCTGAAATGAGAATATGAATTGTTATGGTTTAGCAATAAAACAAACTAAGGAAAAAAAAACAAATGATGTCGTAGTCTACTTACACTGATGTCGCGGGCCTTCGTCGTGATCCAGTCCTCCGTTCCGTCGGAGGCTCTCTTCCGATGCGTCTTGTAGAAGAGATCGTAGGAGGCTGGCCACTCTCCCCGTCTCCTGGTGCTGAAAGAATGAAATAAAATATGTTAGTGATATGCAGAATTTTTAAAAATTTCGGCATGACCTATTCGTTTATCGGAGGTATCCCGGCCTTAAAGGCCTCTCCCAAGTCAAATCACATGTACCACTTAAAGTAACCATATACGAATACCAAAAAAACAACAGCGCAACATAAGTAATCGACGAATATAGATAATCCACTTAACTAACTGAATGTAAATAATCCACTTAAGTCGATGAATATAAATAATCCAATGAAATCAATGAAGGTCGTTATAATCCAATATTAAAATACTCACCATAGAACGCATCGTGGTGGCGTGGGAAACCGAAAATAGATTATATAATTATAAATATATTTAAATAGGAAAAATATATATACATACATAATTCTACCAAAAAAACAGTTTCTAATAATTTTACATATATTTATATACAAAAATTACAAAAGATATATTACAAATCTATTAAAAACAGTTTTTACAAATTTAACTATATTTAAATACGAAATTAAATATATGTACCGTATATATGTACCGTATATATGTATTTGTGCGTGTATATATGTATTAAAAACATATACATACATATACCGTATATATGTATATGTGCGTGTACCGTATATATGTATATGTGCGTGTATATATGTATTAAAAACATATACATACATATACATATACATATACATACATTTACAAATCTATTAAATACATATACATACATATACATACATATACATATACATACATACGGTAATTGCAATAAAAACGAAATACATACATATACATATACATACATACGGTACATACATACATATACATAAAAACGAAATATACATATACATATACATATACATACATACGGTACATACATACATGCGGTACATACATACATACGGTACATACATACATATACATAAAAACGAAATATACATATACATTTACATACATACGGTACATACATACATACGGTACATACATACATATACATAAAAACGAAATATACATATACATATACATATATATACGGTAATTGCAATAAAAACGAAATAGGAAGAAAAACTAACCGGAGAGGGGAGGTCAACGGAGAGGAAGCTCGTCGGGAGGGGTTCGCCGGAGGGGATTTCTTCGCGAGGGGGGGTTTTCGCCGGAGGGAGGGGAGGTTTTCGCGGGGGGAGGGAAATGGGGAAGAAGAAGGGAATTTCAGCTTATATCTATGAAATTTTGCGACGACATAGCGACGGAAGTTCCGTCGCTATTTAGTGCGTCGCTATTTTTCATGGTCGTCGTTATTTCAAATTTAGCGACGAAACATTTCGTCGGTAACTCGTCGGTGTTATCATTTTCGAACAAAAAATAATATAAAATATAAAGTAGTATATACATGAATATAAGTACATCAACACATACACACTTTCATATAAAGAGGTACATAAAAAATTTTGGCTAACGTCAATCTTCCTGGTCATCTGCATCCTCATACGCATCTTCATCTTCGTCTTCATCTTCATCTTCATCTACATGCTCGTCGTCCTCTTCATCCTCGTATTCGTCTTCGACTACGTCTTCAATATTGTCAGACGGTTGTATGTTGAGATGAATTTCGATAAAACCGTCGTTGGGGTCATTTAGAGGGAGGTCGTGCAGTTGAACATGTGTCGTATCTAGAACGGACGGGTTTTCTTCTTGAAATGCGGCGTCCATACCATCTGAAACTGTCTGTATATTCACATCAAACTTGCTCGATTTCACTTTGCACACGGCTCGCCAGTCTTTTGAGCTCGCATTCATCCTCGTTGTTGGATACGATAGATAGTACACCTGGGACGCTTGACTAGCCAAAACGTATGGATCGTATTTTCTGTACCGTCGCCCTTGGTGTATGTCTACCAACTTATATTTGTCGTGGACCTTTGTGCCAACGCGATAACCTTCTCGAGTTGGATCGTACCATTCGCACTTGAATAGGACCACCCGCTTTATAGGGAATGCGGGATATTCGAGCTCAATGATGTCAGTAAGGTAGCCGTAGAAGTCATCCTCGTCCGGGCTATTGTCATAACGCTTGACACACACTCCGCTGTTCTCCGACGATTTTCGGCTGGCATGGGAGACTGTGTGGAATCTATACCCGTTGACAAAACACATGTCGTGTCGCGTGACTCTGTTCAATGGACCCTCGGCTACTGGCGTCAGAATGTAACCGTACTCATCGTCAGCCAGATGACCTTTGCTCGCCTGTAAAAGGACAAATAAGTATACATCAACGGGGCAATAAATGTGTATCACATATCGTACACGTAACAGGCAAATACTAAACTTACATGCCACCTGAACCAATCAGCAAACTTGGAATCTAACTCATTGTTTATTGCATCGCTCGATATACCCGGTGAACGGTGTTGCAATAAATCAACGAACAAGCTGAAGCAAATTACGAATGAGTATCCTGTATATCTTTGTAACATAATGGATAGAGTATCGCAAGGTATTTACAAAATAAAATGGGAAATCGTTTATACCTCTGGAAACGGTCGACTTGACGGCAGTTGCGCAGAACATAAGAATGAGCAATCTTCAGCTCGCTGTCCCCCAATATCATTTCCTTTCCCTGTCCGTAAAATCTGATCGGATGTGTGAATATTGGGAGGACACCGGATCTGGAAATGCCGTCGTCGTTCCGGGGAACATCTCTGCACCTCGACGGGACATCTGGCTCGAAGTAATGAGACACGAAGGTCGATGCTTCCTCCGTCAGATAGGCATTGCACATAGAGGCCTCGACTTTCGCCTTGTTCTTGATGTTCAGCTTCAAATGCCTGAGATATCTGTTCATATAGTGAATATATGTTCAAATGCATATCGCTTAGACACATAAGAATGTCATGCACATAAAAAAGAGTACCTCTCGAACGGATACATCCACCTGTACTAAACAGGACCACCAACACGTGCCTCGTATGGTAGATGAACTGGCAGGTGTTCCATTGAATCAAAGAAGGCCGGAGGGAATATAGTTTCTAGCTTGCATATGATCACTGGGATTTCGCCCTCCAGCCTTGACATATCATCCGCCCTGAGTCTCGTGGCTGTAAGACATCTGAAGAACAGACTCATCTCGGTAATTGCTTCCCATACATTGGTTGGAAGCAGCTCGCGGAATGCAATGGGCATCAACCGTTGCATGAACACGTGACAGTCGTGGCTCTTCATCCCGTGCAAACCGCGTTTATTCACGTCGATGTTCTTCGACAGGTTCGAAACATGGCCATCAGGAAATCTAGCCGTCCCTAGCCACGATAACAACGCACTGACCTGCTCCGCATTCAGCGTGTACGAGGACTTCGGCATGTATGATGTGCCAACGGGATGCAGCTCCGGTCGCATGTTGAGGTCGCGCATATCAAGTCGTGCCTTCGAATTGTCTTTTGTTTTTCCTGGCACATTCAGCACTGTATTGAAAATGTTGTCAAACACGTTCTTCTCAATATGCATGACATCCAGGTTATGTCGGATCATATTGCTCTTCCAGTACGGAAGCTCCCAGAATATGCTTCTCTTCTTCCACCCGATACAGTAACGAGCCAGGTCTGCGTTGTGACTGCCGTCCGGATCATCAGCGACCCCCACGAATCCACAACTGTCTATCTCCTGCAGCACCTCTGCACCCGTGAGGAGCTCGGGCTTTGTGTCCTTAACGACAATGCCAGGCATGAACGCCGTCACGTTCCTTCTGTACGAATGACGTCTGGGCAGGAACTTCCTATGGCTGTCGAACCAGCTTATCTTACGTCCATGTTTCAAGGACATCGTCTTTGCTTGCTTCATGCAGCAAGGGCAAGCGTATTTCCCCGCTGTGCTCCACCCCGACAACATAGAATAAGCCGGGAAGTCACTGATCGTCCACATCAGCGCGGCGCGTAGCTGGAAGTTTTGTTTAGTCGATACATCGAACGTCTCCACGCCAAACTCCCATAACCACTTCAGCTCCTGTATCAACGGCTGCAGGTATAGGTCGATCTTCTGTTTCGGATTCCTAGGACCTGGTGCGATCACAGTCAAGAACATGTAAGGCTTCTTCATGCACATCCAAGGCGGTAGATTGTACGGCGTCACGATTACAGGCCACGACGAATACTGCTCTCCCGACTGTCCAAACGGGTTGAACCCGTCGGTGCATAAACCCAACCTAACGTTCCTTGTCTCCGACGAAAAACCCGGATGCGTCGCATCGAACGTCCTCCAAGCTTCGCCGTCAGATGGATGGCACATCTCACCGTCTTTCGTGTAGTGCTCCGCGTGCCACCTCATCTGGCTAGCTGTGGCACCGGATGCGTATAGCCTCTGCAGTCTAGGGGCGAGAGGTAAATAGTAAAATTGTTTTCTTGGCACGTTCCGGTTTCTTTTGTTCGTTCTCCACCTGCTTGTCCCACAGACCCTGCACATGTCTTTATCCTCGTTGATGCCCCAGTATATGATGCACCCCTCTGAACAACAATCGATTTTCTGAACCGGCAGTCCCAACGCCTGCAGCTGTTTCTTCGTCGAATAAAAACTGTCGACCATTGTGTTCCCTTCAGGAAGAGATTCCCTCATCAGCTGACACATCCCATCGTACAATCTCTCCGTCATGCGGTGTTCCGTCTTCATGCTCGTCATCCGACCGATCATGGACATCTGTGTGTGACTACCGCAACCAGGATACAGCGGCGTGTTGGCGGCGTTCAGCATCTCAAAAAACTGTCTCGTCTGAGGGTTCGGATCTTCCTCCACGAATGTACGCGGCTGTTCATCCAGATTCTGCATTTGTAACAACTGCTCTCCGGTAAATGCGCCAGCGGCTGCGTCTGTCACCATCTGCATGTATGGGTTATGAGATCCCTCGCCTATTTCTTCGGCATTAACCGGACCAGGTCCCCCTTCGACGTGTACAGTTGCAGATGTAGACGCCCCCTCATATTCGCCGTGACAGTACCATGTATGGTAATTGTGGACGAAACCTTGTTTCAATATGTGAACCCTCACGTCACCCGGATCCTTATATTTACGGTTCTTGCATTTCTTGCACGGACATCTAATCTGCGTTCCACTTTCATTACTCGTCGCAAAATCAATAAATTCTTCGAGACCTTCAACAAATCTAAAACACCACTCCCCGTTGTTTACTCTCTGGTACATCTACTTTCTATCGCTTCTCCTCGGATCCATTTTCTCGCTACACCTTGAAACTAACAGCAGTTATCTTTTTTCGTGTGTAGAAAAAATCAAAATTCCACACTTCTGTATTTTCGTTCAAAATTGATGATTGATGTGTTTGAAATGAGAGAAGAATGGGAGAAGAGAAGAAGAGAAGAAGAAAGACAATGGTTTTATCGTTCCCAGCACACAATACCGACGACTTAGCGACGAACGACGACGAACAAGAAACACAAATCCCGGAGACAAACAAACACATATACCGACGACTTAGCGACGAACATCGACGAACAAGAAACACAAATCCCGGAGACAAACAAACACATATACCGACGACATACCGACGACCAGCGACGAAACACGTCGTTTGATATGCTTTTACCGACGAAGTACCGATTACATTGCGACGCAAAACGTCTCTTCAGTACGACGTGTTTCGTCGCTAAGTCGTCGGTACGTCGTCGGTAAAAGACAGTCCGTCCAGTTCCCCATGCTTACAACTTACGATGTTTTGCGTCGCTAATTCGTCGCTATGTCGTCGCTGATTTCACTATATAGACAGTGGATCAGCGTGTGCCCACAACAACATATAAAACAACTATTTTATAATCCAAAATGGTTCGTACTAAAGCGCAAGCACGACGTGGTGAACGTGGTGGTAGGGCGGCAACACCGCCAACTGAAGTGCCTTCTTCTTTAACTGTTCCTCCCCCACCTCCTCCCCCACCAGAGCCCTCTGAGCCTCGCCGGGATCGACAAATTATCGAACTCCAAACAGAAGTACGAGATCTGTGGAAAATGTTAGATGAGGTGAGGGCGCATGTCACGGTTCAGGAAGAGCGTCTCGACTACATAGATAAAAGGCAGATGCGGATTAAATCCAAATCTGCACAGTTGAGACGCCAACTGAAGGCGTGTGCGGAGAGTATAGCTTCTCTCCGTTCGGATGACGAACAGTGAGTGGCTACTCTTCGCTATTTAGCTTTTTTTTAAATATTTCTTATTATATTTTGTAATTTTTAATTTTTAATTTTATATTAATGAAGTTTGTTTTTTTAATATCGTATTTGTTTTCTTAATAATTATAACACGTGTTTAATCTCTTACGAATCCTGACGACGCACCTGTATACGCGAAATGTGGTTAAGAAAAATTTCTTCCGACTAATTCACCGACTAAACATCAACTATATACCGACAAAACCTAATACAACGACGAAAACCTACTAACTATATATATCTTCGACGAAACTTAATAGAACGACAAAAACCTATTAACCTTATCGTCGAAACCTAACTATATCTTCGACGAAACTTAATAGAACGACAAAAACCTACTAACCGTATCGACGAAAAAGGGAAAAACTAAATACAATGAGAAGAACGGGCTTCGCGGGTTTTTTTTTTGAATTTACCGACGCTTTACCGACGAAACAACGACGGAAAACGTCTCTTCACATTCGACGCGTTTCGTCGCTATTCCGTCGCCAAGTTGTCGCTATTCAGCAGTGTCAGTTCAGTTCCCAACGGTTGCATCGTACGATAAACATACGTCGCTAATTCGTCGCTACGTCGTCGCTATAACATCCGAAAGGTCATCACTGCACATTCACTGCACACACTGCACATTCACTGCACATTCCCAACGGTTGACAAATGCGTCGCTATGTCGTCGCTATGTCGTCGCTCATTTCACTATTTATACCCCAAACATCCGCTGTTATACATACACACATAGAACGTTATAAATAATCAAAATATGCCGCGTCGTTTTAAAAGAACCCCAAGGCGTGGTGGACGGGCAAACAGTGCCCCTCCAGAAGGGCCTCCTCCTCAACCACCATCGGTTGAGCGAGAGGGTTCTGTATCTGTCTATGGCCCACCGCCGCATCAGGATGATCAAGAACAAATGCCGGTGCAGGACGCCGACTTCTGTATGCTGATGGCAAACATGCATCAGCAGTCGCGGCAACTGCACTACATGACTAGAAGGCTGCGGAAGATGAAATTTAGATACTACAAGCTCAAGCGCCTTCTCAAAGAGTTTGCGGAGAATGTCGCGGCCACTCTTTCGTCCGATGACGAAGAGTGAACGGCCCATCTCCGCATCTCTTTTTAGATTTTTTTTTTATTTTTTCGTTTGATAATGTAACTTCTTATTATTAAATGAATGAGTATTTTTCCCAATTACCGCTTTCTTTTTCCTTAATCAATACACGTGTTTAATTCTCGATGTATCTGCGACGACACAACGACAAACCGAATTACGAACGGAAAGTAATTCAAAACATTTGCCACATACGGGTTTCATTGACAAAAAAACGACGATACACAACTCCAAGAACTTAGTGAACGACGAATTTATTTTATACTTTTAGCGACACATTTGCGACGACATAGCGACGAAGCGTTATAAACTAAATAGCGACGAACAAAAACACGCAGAATAGCGACGAGACACCGACAAATCACCGACGTAATTCACCTGACTGACTATTTTTCTTTTAGCGACAACGAATTTCATCGTACTTTCGTCGCAATTAGCGACTACATTATTTTGGTCGCAGAGTCGTCGCTATTACCGACGAAACAACGACTATACGTTGTTCGTCGGTGATTTTTTCGTCGGCAAAACACAATTTTTTTGTGGTGTTTGTAGTCAGGGTATCGCATTTTGCTAATGACAGACATATCAGAAGGTGTGTTATATGTGGATACATATATACTACACATTCTTGTGTGTCTTTAACTACTTTTATATTTGTAAGAGATATTAGAAAGATGAATATTAGAGAGACGATTTCATCCGTGTAAAAACATATTAAAATGAGAGGAAACCATACTGATGTATATATATTTTTTGATCATGAAAATGGCTGCAAAGTGTTTTTTTGTGTGTTAATGTTAATTATTTTCCTTTTATTTTGCTTAACAAAGATATGATAGATCTGAGAAATTCAAATGAGATATCATTAAAAAGATGTACCCGCACATAGAATTTGTGCCTGTAAAGTCTATATAAATATATACATATATTATATATGTGTGTACATATTAGATAAACTTTACATCACTTAAGTTTTTTTTTTTTTATTCATGGCCACTTTTTGGTTACTGAGAAACCAAAAGGTATTATGCGTAAGAATCTCTGTCGCGACGTAAAAATATTCAGTAGATTACATCTAAAGTTGTGAATTTGAACCTTATCATTTATAGTATAGGTTTTAAGTTTTACCATAAGTTCTTTTATATCAACAAGTTTTTAGTCTAAACATCTTGTGAGTAATAAATTCTAAACGTATTAGTTTAGAAATCATTAAACGATTTGATCTATATTTTTCACAATATTTTTTAGGATTGAAACTAGGGATCTTAGGTCACCTTTTGCATTCAGTAATCTCATCTAATCATAGCTGGATCTTGTCCAAAGGGGGTGTTGAAGGGGATGAGATCTCCTCACCGCGCGGTGAGTCACCGCACGGCCCAGGACGCGACATGTGGCAGCAGTAGGGGGTGGTGAGGCTGGATGAGGGTTACTCTCACCCAGCCTCACCACCCCCACTTTTTGCCACGTGTCGCGCGGTCACGCATGCGGTGAGGGAGGAGCGGTGAGGGGATCTTATCCCGTGTTGAAGGGGAGATAGGATCACCTCACCGCAAGGGGGTGCGGTGACGCGTGACCGCACGACACGTGGCAGCAAGGGAGGGTGGTGGGCTAGATGAGGATGACCCTCATCTAGTCTCATCACCCTCCTTTGCTGCCACGTGTCGCGTGGTCACAAAGAGGGTGAAGAAAATTGGGGTGAAGAGATCCCAACCCGCTGTAGGGACGCGTGACTAGGGAATGGAGATTATGTACAGTATATAAAATAGTTTTGGACACCAGATCATGTCTGAGAAATATAATTAATGTTCTGGTGTGGTAATTTAATCATTTCAAATACCAACTTAAAAGTGAAAAAAGAAAAAAGTGAGACTATTTCCTTTTTCTTTCCAATAACACTCCATACCAAGCGGTAGGCTTGTAAACGAACCGAGCCCGAAACAAACTATTCGTATTCGGTTCGTTAAAGACTCGCTCGAGTTCGATTTTTGTAAGTTCAAATTCGAATTTGAATCACATTTTGGACTCGAAATATTTAGCTAGCTGAATTCAAGCATCCTAGTATTCGGTTCGTAAGCTCGACGAAAGCTCGATAGTAGGCTCAATAATTGGCTCAAATATGTCCATATATATTCCCTCTTATTAATCCCCACCGTCCATCCCTAACCATGTAATCTCCACCATCCATTCAACTCATGAGTTAGATTCAAGTTCACGAGTCAAGCCAAGCTCGCGAGCCACATTCGAGCTCACGAATCAAGCTCGAGCCTTTTCCAAGTGTTTCGAATTTGAACTCGAGCCGCATTTAAAGTTCGTCACGAGCTCGAGCCCGAACTTGATCATGATGAAAATAATTCGAGCCGAACACAAACCCAGATAGGTTCGTTCAGATTCGGTTCGTTTGCAGCCTACCAAGCGGGTGTGGTAGCCCTGTCTTTAAATTCATTTGTTTCCTTTCAAAAATGCTTCATAAATACTTGTTCATCTTTACGACACAATTGAACTATCCAAAAGAAATGCAAACAAAAATCACTTACCGCATCTTCTATTTTATATTCAATAACCATAGATGAAATAACATCATGTATATTAGTTTAACATCAAATAAATATATATGATATTGTCTCATCCAATTTAATAAAAGATGTGATATATGTTGCAATAGAATATTTCCCAAAAAAAATTCCCTAGCTGTTTGCCTTATTGGCTAAAACATCTAATTACTATGATTATAATTCAATAAATTTGAGTATAGCACAACAAAAGATAAACCCAATACTAAAAAAGAAATCCAACTATACAAATGAGTAAAGAGAAGAGTCTCATTTTCTCAAATATATATACAAGTTAGCTACATTTTTTATCTAAATATTTTCGAGTTGTTGTATCAAATATACAAAACTTTTGAAATTACATCTTTTATCTGTTTTTTTTTTTTTTGATTTATTGCACTAAATTACATTTGGATAAAAAATGTAGTTAACTCTTTTGCCACAAAAAAATGCCAGGATTACTTATAACTATGGCCATTTGATAATACATGTTATATTAGAGATCAACATATATAAAAATTTAAGATATTAATTTTACTGAAGAGTCAATCCATACTGTATAACTGTTGAAACCTCGATTAAGTGGAGGCAATGGAATCAATTATTGACTAACTTGGAACTTGATAAATTCCTACATGACCATTATAAATTAAAAAATACAGTTGCTCACCTAATACTGATGCTCAAAAATAGAAAACAATAATACATATAGATGGAGCTTCCCATGAAAAGTTGCTATTACCGTTGATCTGATATACGCAACTCTACCTACATGTTTCGACGGCATGAATTCATTTGTAAAAAAGTCAGATTAATTCATGATCTGATATACACAACTCTACGTACATGTTTCGACAGATTGAACTCTACCTATATGTTTAGATTGAATATGTGACTTAGGCCATTAAAGAACGATCACAGTAAATCAAAGGCCTTTACTCTTAAGTTACCCATTTGCTAATCTTTTTTCTGTTCTCTCTTGTAACTCAACAATCTGATCACTTTTGTAATCTCTTTTGATAGTTTGTACAAAAAGCTAGCAGCTAAAGCAGTGCCCAGAAATTAACTTTCAAATATAGTCTGAAAAAAAAAAAAGAAGCAAAGTTCTTGGTTCAAGATTTGTGTGGATTATGATGCCAAAAGTATCTGCTGCGGAGAATCTGGGATGGGTACTTTTTCTTTTACCTTTTTTTTTTCAACCTTTCGTAAAGTTTTCAGTTCTCTCTCCATTCAGAGCTCTGTAGTATTTTCCTAAATAGAGTTTGTCTTTTGGAGTGGTAGTGGTGCAAGATTGTTTTTTTGGTGCTTATGACGGAATTCTTTTGTTCAATTTGAATATTCTGAATAGTATTTTCAGCTGGGTTTCTCTTTTCTTGGATTCTGGAAGATGTCTATTGTCAAAATTTGAAGAACTGCTGGATATTCTTCAGAATTTGCTCCTGTTCTAGAAATTCAATTCATTTCACGTCCTTAACATTCATTGCGCGAGCTCATTATTCATGAGTGAGCTTTCTGAAATTGCTAAGTGGCTAGCTTTACGGCCTTTCTTTTGGCTGCATAAAAATTAGAACTTTCTCTAATGTATAAGGTTTTCCAATATTCATATACCTTTTTGTAGTTATTTTGGCAAATATTTGGTTTGAAAATCAGTTAATTTGAAATATATATATGCATAATATTTGTATCATTTTAGATTTAATTCTTTTTTAAGTTCCGTAGTATGCAAAAGTGGAGATTGTTTTCTGGGATGGGTGTCTAACATCAGCTTTTCAAGGTGAAAGATGAAAATTGTTGGGTGATTGCAATAGAGTTACTGATTTCTGGTTGATTTATACAAGACAAGGGTGAAGGAATCGCTATGGCTGATAATGTCAGACCTGATAATGAGAATCTTATGAACTGCAATATAACCAACTCATCGGTAAGATTGAATTCTACTGGCAGTTCTATGATGATTCGTCTAGGAAATATCTTGGAATCATCTTCTTGCTCGTCTGCCACTATGGTCAACTCCTTGTGCCCTAATATGTGGAATCAGCCTGCTGGTTTACAAAACTTAGGTTTCTCTGGTATTAATGTTCATGATAGTGAAGCTGTTCCAAATGCATTGGGATGTAGATCAAGTGGTTTGGATCCTCTGAGAGATGGTTTTGATAGCATTACTGGTTTGGGTTGGGGTTCGCCAGATGCCCTATTGAAAGGTGGCATGTTTCTTCCAGGTGCAGCCGGGTTGCTTTCTCAGGGTTTGCCTCATTTCCCTGCTGATTCCGGGTTCATTGAAAGGGCAGCAAGATATTCTTGTTTCCATGGTGGGAATTTTGGTGAAATATTGAACCCTTTTAGTGCAAATGAAGCTTTGAACCCGGAGTCGGAATCTCTTGCATCAATCCAACGGTCACGAGAAGTTTTCAGTCATAATGGATTAAAACCAATGTTAGAACCAGTTCTTCAGGAAAATGAGATAAATATGGCTGAAAGTTCAAAACGTGTTTGTTCATCTGCTGGGCATGGGGTTTCCGAGGGAAGCTCACTAAAAATAGAGAAACATAGTGATGGGTTGGGGAGGTCCAACAGTGAAGCTAAACTGGGTGTCAATGATCTAAGCAATGACTCTCAAGAAGCTGACTTTAGTGGCCGAGGTGGTCAGATTGGAGAATCTTCCAGGGCAGCAAGCATAAAGAAGAGAAAAAGAAGTGGTCCGGTAAAGCATTAGCTATTTTTCTCCGATGACTTAATGCTAATTTCCCGACGGTTCTAATTACATTTAGCCAATGATATGCAACTTCAGCTTTGCCTTACTGAATTGTTCAACATGTGTTCAGGATAGTGATCTGGATCAATACATGGGACCCCGAGAGCCTCAGGCTGAATCTGATAAGGACCAGAGAGCACTTGAGCAGAAGGGCAAACAAAATCTTACTTCAACTTGTAATAAGTCTGGTGGAAAGAACGGTAAACAAGGACCTCAAGCTTCAGATTCACCTAAAGAAGAGTATATTCATGTCAGGGCTCGAAGAGGCCATGCAACAAACAGCCATAGTCTGGCTGAAAGAGTATGAAGTTTGTCTCTGCGTATCAGTGGAGTAAAGATATAGTTTAATTTTCCGCGCTCATCGTCTTTTAAGTACACTGGTGGATTTGATTTGTAGGTAAGGCGGGAAAAGATTAGTGAAAGGATGAAGTTTCTTCAGGATCTTGTGCCTGGGTGCAGCAAGGCAGGTTTTTGTATTCAAAGTGCATATTGATGAAGTATCCCATATACTTTGCCTCGTCTGATGGAAAGTGGGTTGATTTTGCAGGTCACTGGTAAAGCAGTTATGCTTGATGAAATCATTAACTATGTCCAGTCCTTACAACGACAAGTTGAGGTAGGTAATAATAAGATTCTTGTCTGATTGTTCTGTAATTACGTTGTTTCCCGCAGGTTGTGTTGTTTCATGGGTTTACATTAGTTGTTGTGGCCAGTTAAGTTAGGAAAAATTGGCCAGGTTCACAATCTGCTTTATCTTTTCTTTTGTCACTCTTCTTCACTTCAAACTTCGTGCCCATCAGTTGGTTTCTTGGCCTGGTGAAGAAATTCATTTGATATCAGTTAACCATGTGATTAGAAATTTTTGATGCTCGGACTATAGAGGTTAAAATATTTTGTAAGTAAACTCACTTTTGCCTCAGTTCCTGTCAATGAAGCTTGCAACGGTAAATCCACAGCTTGATTTCAACCTTGAAAGACTCCTTACCAAAGATGTACGTAATTAACAACTCCCTGCTTATGCTTGAGCAAGATTTCTCTCTACTTTATTTTGGATTTCTATATCTACTCAACTTCACTGCAGATTATACAATCGGGAGCCGGTCCTTCTTCTTCACTGGCTCTTCCACCCGATATTCCAATGAGCTATCCTTCATCTCATCAGTCACATGGAATTGCCCAAACAGGTCTTCAAGGACTACTCGACACTGCAGATGTTCTTCGAAGATCCATGAATTCATCGTTTACAGCTATTGTTGGGGGATTGAAGGGACCTTCCTCTCACGTATGCTTCATCAATTCTTGAGTTTTGCTTATGCTCCTTTGCTTTTCCTCATCAACATGTTACTAACCTTAACTCTAGATGGATTTAGACTGAGTACCTTAACAATCAAAACGGAGTCGAGAGGAGAGGAAAACAAGTAATGTCCGTATGGGCTTTGCCTGGTTTCTTTATACAACAACATTACTTCATTGCCTTAGAGGCTCTCGCCTATGGCGGGGTATGGAGGAGTCAGATGTACGCAACCATATTCATGTGTTAAAAACACACCGATGTTGTTTCCCGATGACCCATAATGAAAATTGCGTCAAGATGTGTCGTTCAACTGATACTTCGCAATATAAAAAGTGCAGCCAATTTAATGAGTCATTTTGCTCTATTCCATCATATTCCAAAGTCAAAGAAGAGTGTATATTTAACTCCATTGGAAGTGGAAATTACCAATGGTTTCTTTATACTGGTTGTCAAATTTACTCACATCGTCTGCAGGTAAGCACAAGTTGGGAGGATGAGCTACGTAATGCTATCCAAATGGGCTTAATCTCAACAACTTCAATCAGCAGCCATGATATGAGTGGTAATCAAGTCTTCCTCTTCATTGGGGGTTCAAGAAAAGGAAAAAATTTCAGTTCCCAATGTGATTGATGAATTTCCCTTATATGCAGGGTCCCTTCCAACGACGCATACAAGACCTGAGCTGTGAATTGGATCATTATGTGTAGGTGTAGCAGACGACCTAAACTTCGATATTCGCGGAAAGCTCAATTCAGAAGGCAGCACTGCAACATCACTTGCTGTTTGTTCAAGGGATGAGGAAATGCTACATTTCGAATTCGGACTCTTGGCAGTCCTCAGATCGGTTACTTGAAAGAAAAGTCAAGATGTTCAGCTAAAGATCAGGGCCTCAAGTGTTGTACAGAAATGCCAGACGTAGAATATTAATCGAAATAATCAGTATTGTGAAATACGCGTTTGATATAGGTATTTATGATTTCAGAGAGAACTTCTCTAGGCATCAAGGGATGCAGATAGTAGAGAAGGTTGTTACTATGTCTCGATTCGGTTTTCCAATTATTGCAGGGCATGATGGAATTTGCTCTGTTCTAATGTAAAAGAAGCTTGAAATGATGATCTGCTGCAAATTGTGACTGAAAACAATGTAATTCTTTTATGGTGAATTCTTAATCAGTTTCACTAAATATGTTAATTCCTACTATGTAGAGTGCAAGCTAGCTGATCTTTTACACACACATATATACACGCACATACACACGAGTGTAAGATAAACTCGTATTGTCAAGATTCACAATTTGTATGAATGGTCAAAACATATGAAAGTTTTTATTAAACATGCATGTCCTGAAAACCATATACAACAACATTACCTTATTGTCATAGAGGCTTCCGCCTATGACAGGGTATGGGAGCCGAATGTACGCAACCATACCAATGTGCTAGAAATACACAGAGGTTGTTTCCTGATGATCTATAATGAAAATTGCGTCTGTCGATCAACTGTTACTTCACAATACAAGAATCGCAAGTAATTTAGTGAGTCATTTTGTTTTATTTCATCATATTCCAAAGTCAAATAAGAATATGTCATTGACTCGAAATGGAAACCAACCTTTTAAAAAACATATAAACACCTTAAACGTTTTCAACAAAAAAAAAAAGCTATATATTAATGAAAAAGGAAAATCGTTCAAAAGAAAGGGCGGGTGTGGAACTGGGGGGTTGCCGGCTGCGTGAGTGAGACGGGTCGGATTATTGGAGTACCCGAGTCTTTTCTTAAAGAACTTTTCATCATTTTGGAGTTAATCTTCTTCAGAACTCCTGTAACGGCTACTTCCTCCTGCCTGAAAAATTATCCATTTGATCACACATCTTCTTCTCCTTTCACGAAGACCTTGTTCAACTTAATATTCATTTTCTTGAGTAACCAGTATTTTCTTTTACTGAAAATTAAGGGGCGCTGCTTGCATAATCAAGCGATATGAAATTTCAAGAAAAAGGCTACTTTACGCCTCCACCGAGGCTGGAATCAAATAGCAAATCTCCGGTGATACTTCCACGTTCAGCGAAAACTGATTTGTTTCATGTGGTTCATAAGGTTCCCGCGGGTGACTCTCCGTATGTTAGAGCTAAACGTGTCCAGGTTAGTAATGGGTTACTAACTCTATTTCCGCCTTGTTCCTAAAGTTTTCTTGGTCTCGAAATATTCAATCAATCTTCTTTCTTTGTAGATTTTCTTCTCCTACTGTTAATTTTTTCTTTATGCTGAAAGATATTTGTTTATGGGTGGACCTGTTAAACAAATGCTTCAGAGAATAGTACCTCTTCAAGAACCGGACATTTTTATCTACATTAATCTTCTGGTATTTATGCAAGGTTTCTATTTTTGAAATTCTTTCTTGTTGTTCTTTTATCTATTTTTTTCTTTGATTTCAGGTAAAGAATTTGTCCTGTCAAGATATTATAATTTAGATGAATTATAAAGAAACAATCTTTATCTCAATCAGTAAATCAATGCTACTATAGAGGTCTTTAATTCTTTCCATATTGGACTACATTCCCACAGATGTTTCATTTCTAGATTATAATTATGATCATCATTACTGTCATTACTATATCTTTTAGTTCCTAAAGAATGATCCCGATGGTGACCTTAGTCATGCGAGTGATACCTTCTCTGTTCTTTTTATGTCGGGGTCTAGGTAATGTGCAACATATATAGGTGATTTGACATGGGAACAGCTGGAATCAAAGATTAAAGATTATTTACAGGCTGAGAACGTGATCAATGAACTTGGGCATTTTACTTTGATGATAGTTTCCTCCATTTCTTCCTTTATTATGAACCTTTGGCTGTGCTATTAATTAGTTTCTATTTCCAATGGAGTTAAAAGACATACTCTTTATTGATAATTCAAATATGATGGAATAAAGCAAAATGACTAACTAAATTGGCTGTGCTTATATTGTGAAGTAGCAGTCCACTGACATAACTTAATGCAATTTTCATTATGGGTCATCGGGAAACAACCTCTGTATGTTTATAACACATGAGTATAATTGCGTACATCCAAACCCAATATTCTGACATAGGTGGGAGCCTCTAAGGCAATGAGTAATGTTGTTGTTGTTGTTGACTGTGATATTAATTCCCAGCTGATAGACAAAGACCCATGCAAGGCCGTTTCACTTTTTTGGGCTGCAATAAATTCTGGTGACCGAGTTGATAGTGCCCTTAAAGACATGGCTGTTGTCATGAAACAAGTGGACCGGTCAGATGAGGCAATTGAAGCAATTAAATCATTTCGTCATCTTTGTCCTCCTGAGTCTCAAGAATCCCTTGATAACGTATTGCTTGACCTTTATAAGGTAAATGATTAATGAATGCCATCCATTGCTTCTTCTCTTATGCTTCTTCAGTTTAGTTGTCTGAGCTATTCAGCTGTTGACATAGAATATACAGCTGAATGCAGTGTCCTTAAGGGATAACATTTCTATTCATTTATCTTCCTCGTGCAATTGCAGAGAGCTGGTAGATTTAAAGAAGAGATTCAAATGATGCATTCTAAACTTAATTCTATCGAGGAAAACTTCTCGTTTGGGAAGAGGACAAAGATAAGTAGATTTCAGGGGAAGAAAGTCCTTGTCCCTATTGAAAAAGAGTATACAAGGTAATGCCTTTATCCTGGTTGATGAATCTTGGTCAAGAAAAAAAGAGAGGTTACAAGTCTTTTTATTTTTGTAGTGATGGGTTTTCACAATATACATCGAAATATTGAAATTTTGGATGTAGATTGTTAGGTAACTTGGCATGGTCATATCTACAGAGGAACGATTACAAATCTGCTGAAGTACATTATAGGTGCACTTTTGTGAACTCCAATAGATATGCTTCTTCTTTGGGACAAAGTATCCTGCTCCATGTCTTTTGTGTTTATCATGTTTTTTCTTTATTCCCCAGAAAAGCACTGTCATTTGAACTTGATAGGAACAAGCAATGCAACCTAGCAATTTGTTTGATTCAGTTGAATAAGTTGACTGAAGCTGACCTTCTGCTTCAAACTGTAAAAGCTTCTTATGAAAAAGGAACACTGGACGAATCTTCCCATAAAAGCTTTGAACGTGCTGCTCAGATGTTGGATGATATCCATGCGCAGAAGAATTTGAAAGCTGTCAATCGAGAAAAACCGACTTCTGGAAGATATTGCACATTTTTCTCACCACGTGTAAGAAGAAATCTCAAAGGACTTAATGAACCATCCAGAGCAGATCAAGATAACATTTTTAGACCACAGCTATTGAGGAGACCAGAGTGCATGCATCAACAAGAAACAATATCACTTGCTAATGGACATGGTAAAGAAGCATCTCCTTCTACTACAGCAGACATGGGAATGTATAAAACAGCTGAAAATGGCCTGGAACTTTCACAATCAAGTCAGCAACATGGAAATGATACAGTAAATTTACAGGTCCCTGGAGGCCAGGGGAAGAGTTGGGCTGACATGGTTGAAGAGGAAAATGGGTTGCTTGATGATTTTTCTGACGAGAACAAAGAATCGAATACCATTATGGAGACTCCTTATGTTTCACATCAAAACATGACTTTGAAGCGACAGAATCAATCTCTAGACTTGGAAGATTGTTATTACACCCAACCTCTCAATGATGCATCATTGAAAACTCAAGTGGCCAGGCGATCCTTGTGCTTTGATCAGCATCAGAAGCCAGACAGAGTAGAAACTTGCTTTTCATCACCATTGTTCAATAAAAACTTGCATTTCGGAGTCCAGAGTTCTAATGCTTAGAAGAGGGAGAAGACGGATCAACAAGACCCGACTCCTGATCATAGTAGACATGGACACTGCTTTAAGTTAGATGAAAGTTCATAAACAGGACATAGAGTTTTGCATTGAATCAGTCTCTTGCTGGTTAGTATTGCATTGTCACTTTTATTGTTAGTATGTTTTGGCATGCATTGACATGCATCATAGATTGCTCAAGCTTGTAGAAGTTTTAATGCAATCATTGCTCTTCTAAAGTTCTTTAGACAAGCTTTGATTTACACAGAAATCTATAATGAAGTATGCCATTTGGATTGGCACTGTTTGATGCAGCGTTTTCACCATTTGTTAAATAACGACTTTTGAATATTTGTGGAACTTAATCTTGTTTCATGCTGTCCTTTGTTTAGCTCGATTCCATGTGTATACCATGTGTATTACAGGTACATATAGAGAATCCCGACTCTATATGTACCTGCAATACATACATGGTGTGCTAGTGACACAGTAATAGGGATATGGTGTGTTACTGTAAAGAAATATAGCAAATGCATATGGAAAGTTTCCGATGTTAAAATAGTCATAAATAGATTTACTAATTTTCTTAACAACCTGTCGGAAGAGGTAATCTTCAGCCAGGAGAAAGGCATCTTTTTATTACAACTTCTCTTCTCCTCACTCTTGCTCAACTCCATTTCCTAACAGAAACAACACTGCTATTTAGATTTGAAGGCCAAAGACCTAAATCCGATTCAATTAGGTTGCTAGGTTACATGCTCGGTTTGCAGTGAGCTCCTTGTGTGGGTTACTTAATAATGCATTACTAATGTAAGAAGCTACTGGACTCCTAATTTACACCTTCTGTAACTTCATAAGATTGGAATAGTAGAAGTCCCGGAAACAAGAGATTTGACCTTTTGCTCCATGAAGAATTTAGAAAGCCATGCTTAGGACGATAAAAGTCGGGGACATAATGTTATAATAGTTTGTAAAGGCAATAGGATGAAGAATGAAGGTAGATTGATGTTTAAATAAGCAAGAATAGCTTGACTCATGACATGAATCGATCCATGTCTCAGTTGGATCGATCCATGTGGCTTGAAAATGAAGTTGAGTATTCGATCGGGACATAGATCGATGACATCGATCGATCGATGTCACATAGATCGATCACATCAATAGATCGATGTACCCTGAGTGCAAAGTTAAAACTTTCTGCCCAACATAGATCGATCGATGTGACTTCGATCGATACATAGATCGATCGAAGTGGTTTGGATGAAAAGTTAGAAGCTACTATGAGACATCGATCGATCGATGTGCCAGCATGTGTGACTTTTCACCTAGAATTGCAACTTCTGCACCAAGGGATTTATCCAATCACCATGCAATGGCTATGAACGTCTGAAATGAAGTTCAAGAGCCTATAAAAAGGCTATTGCAACCTATTTTCAAGACATCTTGATTCCAAGTTAAACCTTGCATCCTAAATTCTTCTTCCTACTCAAAACTACTCTCAACTTGAAAGTTCATTGAATCTCAATCCTACTTGATGAAGATAAGAGATTGTTTTGGCTGTTGTATCCTACAAGGAAGTTTGACTATAACCCTGCAGCATCTAGTGGCGGCAAATAGTCCTTATGGATAGTGTTTATACACGCCTCAAGCCATCAAATTCGTTCTCTCTACTTGTTGTTCTTGTATCCATTTTATAACACATAAGACTATGCTAATAGTTAAATTTCAAAAGTTTGAGAATCACGTGTACATGTAGTAGTTGTCGCTCATTTAAACGAACCGTTAAATAGAGTTGTAAAAGAGTACGATAAGTTGGTCGGTTCATCCAAAAATGCGGATGTACACACCTAGAAGTATGATCATGTTCAAAGAGGGGAAATACTCGCAATCCGAAGCTAAACTTTCCTCGTAGAATGCAGGGCGGCAGACAGGCGCGGAACACTCATGTTCTTCATCCAAGCATGCTTCGAACTTCCACCTCCACTTTCTTCAAGGTTTCAAACCCGTTTCCACATTTAAAAAAAAAAAAAAAAAACATGCACGCATATCTTTCCTTAAGGGAATTTTTTTTGGTCCATAACCCAGTAAAGCTTGTGATAAAAATAAGTCAAGAGATGTGTTTCAATGGATAGTTATAAAAGTGTCCATATATTAGCGGCCATAGAAGGTTTGAATCTAAACCTGTCCTAACAAAGGCTAGTGACAAGGTCGGTTCTCTCCAATGAAAGATCTGCTGATTTTTTTTGACTGGGCTTTGTGTATGTACGAGCTGTAATCTTGAACGCTTAGAAGCTTTTAAATAAACAAGCTGGAAATTGGACCAAATATCTGACTGAATGTGACACGATTAACTTGGAGATGTTTAAACGCTACACTATTAAAATCATCCTTGGTCACTCGTATTAAAAATGTATCAATCAATCCTGTTTGTCTATTTTCAGTGTTTAATCCGGACGTGTCCAAAGGAATTCACTTATTTATTTGTTCATTTATTGCTTCATATATTCAGTGAGCTGAACATGGAAGTGAAAAGAGAATTTCGAACTCCAAAGCTGTATCACTTTGATGACTGTGTCGAGATCCTAAAAGTGTTAAAAGACACATGGAATTGTCAAAGAAGTAAGTTAAAAAGACTGCATCGTAAGAATCCATTTCCAATATGTCCTTTGGCGTAATTTTCATTACGCAACATGCATTCCAATGATTTGCTTGACGTGCTTCACGATAAACTAGCAACAAAATTCATGGAAAATGTTAAACAAGAAAAAGTTGAGACCTTGTTTTCTGCGTTGACCATTTATAGAATTTCAAGAAAAATAAAAAAGAAAATGTCGGAAAATATTTGACTTGTGCCCATTGTTTATAAATGATGGAAGCATCACTTATAACCCCCTTCTTTGAAGATGCAAAAAGGAGAAGGCCAGGCATTGAACTGAAGGAAGATATGCAACAGTTATATTCAAGAGTGATTTTCTTTCTTGTGTGCTTAGTTCTACTTATTGGAAGGGTCTCAAGGGCAGCTTCAAGAAAAGGTAATGTTTATCTTCGTCTCTACATGTTTCTAACATATAGATAATGGTTGTGTACATCCGACCCCTCCATACTCTGTCATAGGCGGAAGTCTCTGAGGCAATGGGTCAATGTTGTTGTTTTATGTTTATAATAACAATTATTCCATACAGGAACTCATCAACCATCAAAATATGTTCAACTGATTTCAATCCTTATAGTCGTTTTATGATGAAATCCATCGCATCATCCCTCAATCACAAATCAGCGTTGTTAGGTCTCCTAAAATCTACACATATTTCTAGTAGGACTTGATTTCCCCCCCCCCCCCCCCCCCCCCCCCCTCTAATCTTAAGATAGATTCTGCTTTACGATAAACAGAGAAAGTTTTAAAAAATGTCCTAAGCCATAGTTCAGTTAATACTCGGGTTGAGATTTGCTCCAAGAGGTCAAGAGTTCAAATCCATGGACACGTACAGTGTGAGTGTTCCATTGCTGCTAAGCCGAAGGCCTAGTTTGCGAAGATACACTTTGTGTAGGTCACTTCGTAAGTCTTCACCCAACCTAAAAAGCTGATATGCTACTGATTTACATTCTCCATAATGTTTCTTGGGGCTGAGACGGTAGAGCCCTCAAAGCCAGAGAATGGCTTTTTTGCTCTAAGAGAAAGTTCTAAAAAGAAAATTGCTAGTCATCATAAATTGTCATGAACAATTGTGCATTACGTGTTCTGACAAAAGTTTTATTGGACTGCAGACAATATTGCAGCAAGAAGTACAAATGTAGCTTCACATGGAGAGGTAATTTGAAATCCTTTCTTCTTTTGGGTCAAATGCTTGCTTACAAGTTTTTGTTAAGCAATGTGTACTTATAAGTAATGCAATACATGTACTTTGACTTGATACTAGGCAATGATGAAACAAATACAATATCAGATTACAACCAGTAAAGTCAGCATGAAAGGGGGAAAAATGGTTTCTGGAAATTTGGTGTGGTTTGAAAAGCTTGAGGCTAAAAACCCTTTCAGAAAAACACAAAGCAAGGTATCTTTGCATAAAAAGGATATGCAAACTAGGAGTTTCATTACTGGTCATGGCAAGAATAAGATGGTGGGTGATGGAACGGCTGCTTTTTATCATAAAGATTACCCTGGGCCAACGCATCATTCTCCTAGACACAACTGATCACAACCCAGTGGTCTTCCTCAAGTTCTCGTGAGTGAACTGTACATGCAGTTTTGTTTTTTTTTTCCGCGAATAGCTCTCAGATATACTCCATGTGTCTCAAAAGTATTGTTGTATTTGACTTTTTAAAATAGCGTAATTTATAGTATGTTAAACAACCAAATTGGATAACATTTTTCAGACTGGGAGTATATGACGGATTGAGTAGGAATTTCCACTCAGTTTTTGCTTCTTTTGCTTTGAGTATTCTTCTCTCAGTTAGGACCTTGTCCCACTTCTCACACATCATCCACACACTCCTATGTTCATCCAGTCATTTTATCCTTATTGTATGGTATGAATATGTCAATATCGTTGGAATATACTGGTTATATGTGTTGTAGTTGTTTACCCACTGTAATCAAGTATTTTGGGAGTTTGACTAGAACGTCAACACTCAAGTGAAAACTAACAGTTAAATATAAATTTGCTGTTGGTTCAAGACGGGATATACCATATTGCTCTGGTTGGACAAAGATGCGAATATGTCAACTGAGTACTTTGCTATCCTTTACAAGAAAACTAATTTACTCCTTTTCATACTAGTTCAAATGTATCTCTGAGAGAAATGTCAAGTTCATGTACATTCAAATTTTCATATATGCTTCGATTACTGTTATCCCATCTAATTACCAGGGCACCAATATTTCTGCTATATATGTCTCCTGATAAAAAAAAAAAAACTTTAGAATATGATGGAATAAAACATCGAGACTTCTAATCAAAGGGACTCAAAAGGCATCAAGACTTCTACAATACCTCAAAGACTTGGAGCAAAAATACATACATTGGCCCTGAGGAACCCCACCGCTTCAGCCCCAAAGAACATAGTGGAGGATGTAAATCAATAACTCAGTAGCATCCTAAGTTGGAGAGGTCATGCGCAAAAAGCACCAACAAGGTGTCATCTGAAAACCGAGCCTATAACGCCTTTAGTCATAAACTAACATATATAGTGTCGAACTGTATATTATTAACAAAACCTATAAAGACTGGAAAGAATAATCGGAACTTATTAAGGGTGGCTTAAAGAAAGAAATAGTAATCATAAAAAATAAGTAAATTATTTATCTGCTAGTTTTCCTAACATTTTTAAAGGATACTTCTTACGTGTTAGATGCCATTTCTTCTAGAGCGGGCATTAATTAGCATTGGTCAACCATGATCGTCGATTTTCTTTTACTACTTGCTTTCGTCAAGCACATCGGACCGGCAAGGGAAATTTAATTTTTTGTCTTTGTAGTTTGACTAAATCATATAATATGTACGTACACAGCGGATAGGACGGGTTCAGATCTCCATAAAAATATTTTGGTTCGAGTAAATGTTTATAATATATTACTTATTTTATATGATATTTGTTTTAATCAATGTAATTTTTTTTAATATATTATAATCCAATATTAGAAATGTACCATTATTTCGTAAATACACATTCCTTTTAAATTTTAAAAAAAAATCAGAGTTAAAGATTATGTTAAAAAATTAAAAAGTTTAAAAGATAAAACAAAATGAATCACTAAATTGATGCATTTTTTATATTGTAAAGTAGCAGTTGATCGATACAGTTTTACGTAATTTTTATTATGGGTTATCGGAAAACAACATATGTGTTATAAGACATAGTTATAGTTGCATACATTCGACCTCTCTATACTCCGCTATAAACGAGAGTCTCTAAAATAATGGTGTAATATTGTTGTTGTTATTGACTCTCGTATTCCGGTCATGCTTACATGTTGTCATACGCACTCGGCTTGTGTCATGCGATGTGACACATCAACCCTCTATTGTTAACTAGGAGACTTGTCGTTCGATAGAAAAGTCTGCTACAAATTATGGGGTGAATCACTCCGGTAAAGTCCTCCATCATAACTTTTTATATCTATTATATTATATACAAAAGTTTGCTCTAAATCAATGAAATAATTTTTTTTAGGTTTTTTTTAGAAGAAAGAATCGTTTTATTAGCCATATAATGTTTGAAGATGTACATAATAACCTATACGTACAAGGCAATTCATCCAAAATCCGTGGTATCTGCATTGTGAAAACTATCAACTACATATGCTTTTAGGTCAATATTCTTTTAGATCTTTATTCTTCAGATATTGTCTATCCAACTGTAAAAAATAAACAGTGCGTTTTATCCTTATTTTACTATTGAACATCTCTATTTGTAAAATTGAACATCTCTATAGTTGAATAATTATGTATTTAATGTTTTAAACTTGAATGCATATTTGGCCGCTTTACCTATACGACAACAACAAGCATACTCAGTATATCTCAATGACAGCAATAGCTACTGCTATGGTCGAGGGTGAGATGCATACAAACGATAACTCCATCTCAAAAGATAGAGAGTTTGCTTTTAGTGAGACTCCCAACTCTATATGTACCTACAAAGATGACAAAACTAAGACTAAGCTAGAATAACATGTTTCAAAATTGCACAATATAGTTTATAAGTATGTTGACATAACCAATACTTTATAAACTAATAAGATTATTAAAAGGCCTTCTTGATCAACATTACATAATTTTATACTTATTAAAAATTTATACTTGTTTCATGATTAATTCCAGCATTGCATGGATGTCAAGTTGGTTGGTTGAGAAATACTATGTTGCATGAACATTTACATTCAATTTTCGACGTCGTGCAGTAAAATCCATTCTTAATAAACGTTATACTTCGTTTATTACTTAAAATTTTTGCCTATATTAAAAAATATGGAAGAAGTTCCGCATATATGTAAAGAGTAAAAGTAAAAAAAAAATCTAAAATTCAAGTATTCAGTGTCACATATGATTGTATTTTATATCTTATGATATTTATAGATAAATAACAATTATATACAACTACTATATAAACATAATAAAGCAAAAACCAAACTTATTTTAAAAAAAATGTATGCAAGTTTAAGTTCACTGTCGGTGTATATCAATCGAAATCCAACTCTAATAGTTTTAGCCAGAGATGTTTTCATGTAACTTTACTAACCTTCTCCCCCCGTACTACACGGAAAAGTAGTATATAATTGTGTATATCACATTACGAAGTGATACGGTTTCTTCTCGTACACTGTGCAAAATAAGTTTGGTTTTTGCGCAATGAACTAGGCTCCCGCATTTGCACAATGTCTAAAGAGAGTCCGAATCGCTTTGCAATCTAACTTACCTTATACTTTATACAAAAGACTATTTGGACGGTTCAAATCTTATATAATTGACACTATTTCCGATCTCAATTCTCTCTCTCTTTTTTTTTTACAATTGCAACCTTCACACCCGTACTACATGGAAAAGTAGTATATAATTGTGTATATCAAATTACGAAGTGGTTCGGCCTCTTTTCGTACACTGTGCAAAATAAGTTTGGTTTTTGCGCAATGAACTAGGCTCTCGCGTTTGCACAGTGTCCAAAAAGAAACCGAATCGTTTCGTAATCTGATATATACAGTTTTACCTTACACTTTATACAAAAAACTGTTTGAACGGTTCAAATCTTATATAATTGACACCATTTCCGATCTCAATTCTCTCTCTTTTTTTTTTTACAATTGCAAATTCTCCCTTGACACTCTTGCATTTAAGTTCTTAAATTTTGTATACGGTTTTTTTTTTCTATCGTGATTTACGTGAATTAAATAAATCACCAAAGCTTCCTCAGATACCAACCTCACAAAAGGAGAAAAATATTTTAGGACATGATTTCTCCAAATTCTAACCTTTGAGCTAAAGAAAATTTTGCAGCTACCATCTCCACTTCTTTCATATCTCTCAGCAACTTTTTCACTCAACTGCTTATAGCCATGGCCGATTCTCCAAAAGGTCCTCATGTCTTGGTTTTCCCTCATCCAGCTCAAGGCCATATGTTACCACTTCTAGACTTAACCCATCAATTAGCTCTCCATAACTTAGCCATCACCATCATAATCACCCCCAAGAACCTCCCTTTCTTGAACCCACTTCTCTCTCTTCACCCCTCCATTCAGACACAGATCTTCCCATTTCCAGACCACCCCTCCATCCCTCCTGGTGTTGAAAATGTTAAAGACATCGGAAATCGTGGTCAAGCTCCCATGGTTGCTGCTTTAAGTGGACTTCGTGGACCAATTATCCAGTGGTTTAAGTCCCACCATAACCCTCCTGTTGCTCTCCTATCCGATTTCTTTCTTGGGTGGACTCATGATTTGGCTAATGAAATTGGGATTCCAAGAGTTGCTTTTTACTCTTCCGGGGCTTTTCTTACTGCTGTTTTTCACCACATCTGGGGGAATCTTGAGGCTGTCAGGGAGTTTTCTGTCGTTGATTTCACTGATGTACCCCGATCTCCCAGTTTCACGCGGGAGCATCTTCCTTCTTTGTTCTTGCGCTACAGGGAATCAGAACCCAGTTGGCAGATTGTCAAGGATGGCATTATTGCAAATTTTTCAAGTTGGGCTTCTGTTTTTAACACTATTGATGGGCTAGAAGCTGAGTATTTGGACTATCTCAAGAAGATAATGGGACATGGGCGTATTTTTGCTGTTGGGCCGTTGAATTTAGTGGGCGTGCCCGACCGGTCGGCCCACGACAGTGTGCTTTCTGTTGCAAATAATGGTATCATGCAATGGCTGGATCAATGTCCTGATGGTTCAGTTTTGTATGTTTGCTTTGGAAGTCAAAAGATTCTCAAGCAGGCCCAGGTCGATGCTTTAGCGATTGGGCTCGAACAGAGCGGTGTCCACTTCATTTGGGTCGTAAGACCCATTACGGCCCAACAATTAGCGGATGGATACGGAACTTTACCCGATTCGTTCGAGAAACGGGTTTCGGGTAGAGGTTTGATAGTAAAGGGTTGGGCCCCACAAGTGTCAATACTAGCTCATCGGGCCGTAAGCGGGTTTTTGAGTCATTGCGGGTGGAACTCGGTTCTAGAGGCTATAGTAGCAGGAGTAATGATACTAGGTTGGCCCATGGAGGCTGAGCAATTTGTGAATGCTAGGCTGATGGTGGACTATTTGGGGGCCGCCGTCCGGATTGCGGAGGGCACCGACACGGTGCCGGACTCGGCTTTGCTGGCTAAGGTTATTGGTGAGTCAATAGGGAAAGATATTATTGAGATAATTAGGGCGAAGGAGTTGCAAAATACAGCTTTGAAAGCAATTGGGAATGGTGGCAGCTCAAGAAAGGATATAGATGGGCTTGTCAATGAACTTTCCCAACTTCAAGTGGGACCATGAAATATTACTTTTTACAAGGAAAATCTACAAATTCATATAATTGTAACCTACATCTTTAAATATAGATATCGGTGGCAATTATATGTATCTTTATATATCATATACATGATTTAATAGTTCAAATAATATTACTTATTATTGTTTGTTCGTTATGTTGTGGAATTTTTGATATTTCAAACATTCTCTTACGAGAGGTGCTACATTTTTTTTTGTTTCCTTCGTGTTTTACAAAGTGAGTATATTTTGTTTAACGTTATTGTATCCACGAGGTTATTACTCCTGGCGACGGGAAGAATGCTTTTAAGTGAAATACGTCGTCGTTCTGGTAACGAAGGAATAGGTAGTGGCAAAGTATATATTTCTTTATATACGATAAGTGATGCACCACACTTTATCTCAACTTAATTAGTATATACACGCTTAAGTAGTGCCCAAACTAATGTCATGGTGTATTAGCCTAGGATTGTAACTTTTCAAAAGAGTATAATGAGACAAGATAATGTTTGATTTTCGATTCAATGAAACATGTTCAGGTGTCTTGTCTGGAAGGTGTACATGCAACACAAAAGGGAGCGGATCCCCTTACCTCCGCGTGCCTCACCGCTTCGCGACCGTCCGCCCGCCACGTGGCACACAGGAGATTTGGTGAGGCTGGGTGGGGGTCACCCGCATCCAGCCTCACCATCCCCATGTGTGTCACGTGTCAGCGGGTCATTTAATACCCTCTTAAAGGGGGTCAGGTGATCTGAGCACAACACAAAAATAGGTTAGTCATCTTTTTTCCTGAACCTTTCACCCAACAACAACAACAACATTATCCCATTGTCCGTCTGTGACGAGGTATGAGGGAGTCGGATGTACGTAACTATACTCATATGTTAAAAACACATTGAGGTTGTTTCCCTATGATCCATAATGAAAATTGCGTGTCAATCAACTACTACTTCATAATATAAGAAGCGCAGCCAATTTAGTGAGTCATTTTGCTTTATTACATCTTATTCCAAAGTTAATAAATAGTGTGTCCTTTACTCCATTGGAAATGGAAACAAACTTTTCACCCTACAATAGAAGTTTATTTAAAAACACACACAAAACACACTCTTATGTGTGGATCCACGCACACAACACACTGGTTGTGTTTAGTTCTATTTAGGAGAATGAGGTTAAAGAGAAGATTTGAAACCCCTTTTATACACAAAGTAATCATCTTGATGCAATCATGTTGCATCATTATTATGATAACATGAAATTAACAATCTAATGATGAATACAAGTGAAATTTGACTTCTAATAATGTGTGTGGTGGCATATTTATGTCGGTGTGACATTTACGTAACTTGCTCAATCAGACAAGCAATGATGTTATGGGTCTAACGTCTCTGAATTAAAATTTTGCACCTCGTTCTCAGACATCTAAAAATAGCTAAATCAAGTGAACTTTTAAAAATTAGAATCAATATGAACTATGATCTCTCTTTGCATTATGAAATAAGAGTATAACATGCATGTGATATACAAACCCCTCCGTGTTAAAAAGATTTATAAAAGATGTAAATCAGGAACTCAGCAGCCTTCTAAGTTGATAAAGTTTTGTACCATACAATCTACACAAGGTGTCCGCTGTAAATTAGACCAGCATCATTTGATTCAATTGGACCGGATATTGTGGTTTAAGCTATTACTGGTCCAGATAGGAGTATTACACCCACACCGCGCATGTCCTGATTCGGACATCTGTCCTTCTAGTTGCAATGTACCAACACAAGTATCAGCGGAGCTATATTCACTCTTATGGGGGTGTGCATCACAAATTTTAAAATGCTTTAGGAATTACTACTATCTGAGTAGTTATTTCATAAAAAACAAGATAGTGACAATATGAGGAGAAGAATCATGCTTTCTGTATAATTACTTAAACATATGATTCTTGTTTATATGTCAATTTTTATTAATTATGGATAGTTACTTTCGGAACATCATACAAGTATTGGGTACGCCATTGATTTCGTACTAACAATATTCTAATAGGGTCTTGGATAAATATTCTTTTTCCCGTTTCGTATTCAATTTAACTAAAATTTCGATAGATTCATAGCTATCCTACTAGATTTTCAGATCATCCAAAGAGGCATAATACACAAAATCTGTAATATCTTTAGGCTACTTAATCCTAGTTTCCAAATTCAGTTGAATATCAGTCGATATTTGATGGTGATTTGTGTTCGGTGCCTGGAGAATTGTCAAATGAATTTTAGTATCAATAGCTTGGCCCCTCGATTTTGCCTGTTTTAGTAGGAGACTTTGTAGGTATTCTAGTTTGTACATAATATGTTAATCAATCACTTTTTTCTTACCCCGTTATATCTATTCGTAAATGTTGGGGCGACACTAATACAGTCTCTATACTGATCCACACAAACAAACCAAAAAAATTAATATCGGAAGATTTCCGTTTATACTTAATAAAATCCCTTCACTAGTATATATTCTTATTATTGTGCTACTTCTGCAGGCACATATAGAGCTGGAGTCTCAGCAAACTCTCTATCCATTTGGATTGCCAGCCGCTCACCCTCCCCATACCTTAGAGATAGCTTTTGATGTCGTTGGGATATACTGGGTATGATTGTTGTTGTTACTTGATCTCGTAGCCATTGAATTATATATATATATATATATATATATATATATATATATATATAACCACTATTCAGGCCATTGAACCTTAAAAGTCAAGATGTATTTTCATCATTATATGAGCTCACTTTTTCCCATTTACCTTGTTATTGCAAGTCATATAACGATGAAGAATACATCATAAGAGACTGTACAGCTGAAGGTCCATTTTGCAATCTGAATTGCATATCCTTCATTATAACAAAAACCATCCCAAATAATTATTGGATAATGGTCAAGAGACAGATAAGTAACATATATCTGGTCCCTCCATTAATCTAACCATGTAACTTAAATAACAAGCCACCATCATTTAGCCCAGATGAACCCGGCCACAAGACCGAGTTGCACCTATAAAACAAGGCAAGCCGATCATGCAGTGTGGGTGTATCTCACTGTTGTCTAGATTAAATGCCTAGTTTGTAATGGACATCTTGTGTGGGCTCTTTGTGTATGACCTCCTCAACCTACGAAGTTGCTGAGCTCCTGATTTGGATTCTACACAATATTCGTTAGAACTGGAACGGTGAGAGCCCTCGGGACCAGCATATGACTTTTTCTTCGCTCAAGGCAAGCCAATCACAAATGGGGTAGCCACGTCCTTTCTCGGCCAAATAACACACCTAATATTCGCATCTTCCATGAACCCTTTTTCCAATTTCAATCTAATTTATGTTGCTTTCTGATAGGTCATGGATGAAGAGACTTCGTTTTCTTGAATTTGACAGCTGGAGATGACTTCCACCCGACATATGCTTATTGCATTTTAATTATTCATACACAAATTTGGAGATATTGATACAAAGATAAGTTCCCTTACTAGACAACTAGGTATTACTATATAATGGGTTTAGATCATGTTCATTGCATGATTGTTGGTTTTCTCTGACCACCATCAAAATGACTTCTACATTGTAAATAGAAAATAAGTTGCACATAAATTGCCATGAAGAATTTGTAATCGCAAGTTGGTTTACGAGGGGCATGATGCAAACAAGAAAATTCTCGTAGGTGAGAACCAGAGTTTAAATATTATCTCCGTTCTCTTATAAGTAATAAACGTGAGTACAAGTTATAAGAATGACTTGAATCTTGTTGTCTTTTAACAAGATATGATCCTATGCAATATAGATGAGATACTTGTGTTAAGAGTTGAAATTTATCTTTATGAGATATCCGGAAATAAGTCATAAATAATTCATAAGTTGATTGATAAGACTTTCATATTCATAATAGGACAACTATTTGATCCCTTAGTCGCTTTCCTAAATCAAGCAATAATGCCAACATTCAACTGCCTTCTGCTGATCTTACAAAAGAAACACAGCAGATAATGAATAAGAGGTCGAGTTCCCGAAGCAAAAATCTTCCCAAAATGCTAAAATTGAGCTAGTAAAGATGGTTGCACTTCTAATAAGGGGATCTAAATCTTATTCAAGATTTACAATCAATCCCTTGTTTGGTTTGAAATTTGCCATAGACAATGGCTACAACATCAGCAATCATTCCTTGGTAATGCAATATGACAACCAGACATATGAGAAGCAAAGAGTACTACTTTCCACATGTTGTGCACTTTCAGAATGCAAAAGAAAACCAAGGGAATCAAATAAATCAATGAGCTGATACACAAGCACAGATTCCAAATTCAACATCTACAACTCATTTTTTTTTTCCCCTTTGGTCAGGTGCATACAACAAATTTATTTATCTAACAAGTCCAAAGGACTGAAACACCGCTGAAAAACATTGAAAAGATTTATGGAAAAAAGGAACAAGAAAGAAACAGACAATCCTAGTCAGCCTTCAGTTCAGCTGCATAACCAAGATATTTACAGCATTTTCAATCTACTAAAAGAACTGCTGGTCTACCTATTATTAGATATCCTCCACTCTTGCTATCCTGCAATTTCGTCATCCAACTTCAGTGATTGCTCATAATGAGATCACAACAAATATCTCAATGTCAAAACTGGCAAGAAGTCCCAAGCCTCTGTATCTGTCTCTGGCCAAGTGTAGAAGACTTGCGCTTGGCAAATGCAGAGTCCAACAGCTCCTTGAACTTCTCCAAGAACATTGCCCATTCTTCCTCACTCATGTCATCCACCTTGACAAAGCAGGCACTTGCAGGAAGCTGTTCATATGCACTCCTATGCCCTGAGGATGAACTGGCAGACAACCGACTATTTTGTGGTTTAGATCCCAAAAACTTCGGAAGCTTGTGTTTGTTCTCACTTAAACTTGTATTCTTCAAGGAAATCGACAGTTTTGACACCCCAGACGGTTTTACTCCGGGTGCTGGTAAACCTACAAAATTCTTGTCCTCTTCTCCATCGCTTTCTTCTTCCTCCTCAATACTTTCATCTAGCTTAGAAAGTGGCGAACGACCATTGAATCCTCCAAATCCCCAATGGAATCTTGGTCCATTGACAAAATCCTCTGGCACCATCTCATGACAACCATTGTCACAATCTATGTCAAATTGAAATTCGTCATTGCTCCTTTCAGATTTAGGAGACAGCGTCTCCATTTCAGCAATGAGCTTACTTGCTTCAAGACATACAACCTCCAGCTCACTTGGTTCCTCATCACCAGAGCGAAATTCCCTGGTCATCATCTCACCAATCTGAGCTAGACAAAGTCCATAAGCAGCAGCTTCTTTAAGAAAAATGGTGCATAGAACTAATACACGAAGGCAAGCTTCTCTAATCATAGGTAGCTCACTTCGTAGCATCTCAGCATCATGAACAGGATCAAGTTTTTCAATATAGTCCAGTTCATCTTCTGAAAATGGTATTGAAGCTTGTGGCCAGTGCATCCATTCGAAGTATGGGTCCTCCAAACTTTCTGGTAAGCAGAGGCCATGATCAATGGGAATGAGTTCTACCTGACCGAAACTCCCAACACCATCAAACTTCCTGACTAGGAGGTTTCCTGCATGCCTGTCTGTGTTAAGAATCCTGACATCAAGTATCCCAATTCGATGAACAGAAGCAACTGGGAAGCTTGATGTTCCATGGTCACTGGCATCAAAATCATGCTGGATAAATTGCTGCAACGACGCAATCTTGCTGACAAGTTCCTTCTTGTGAGTCTTGTTTCCACTCACTCCGTTATTTATATTGAAGACCGAGTGTGTTATATTCACCAGGGCAGTGGGTGGCACATTTGCAAAATGATCATGGTCAATAATATACGCAGCAACCTCTCTAAATCCCGTTTCCCCTACTCTCACTGTGCGCTTAAGACCCGGTTGACCAAGAGCTTTCCCCACAAAACCTTTGGGGTTGTTTGGGGCAAAAGGTTCTTCATCAGTTGGTTTCACAATGGCAACACTCTCGCCTCTGCTGTTCCTAAAGTAGTATGCACCTCCAAGCCCACTATGAACAGGAATTGGATCAACACCTGTCTTCATTGCCCTTACAATTTCTTTGACAAGTTGTTTAGTCTGAGAAAAGCGACTGGGACCCCCCAATATCTCAATGGGACTGCCCTGGTCTTTTTGTTGGATAGCCCTTCCCGTGGGGGAAAGACACGGGGTTGATGAACTTCTATGCATCAAGTTACGTCTCAAAAGAAGAGGAGAATCATTTCGAATACCACTGAGATCATTCTTCAACACCATATCACCAACGGTTAAGGAACTCTCTTCAGTAGGAACATTGAGCGCCAGCTGCAATCTCCGCTTTACTGTATGCACATTGTCACTGCGATCCAAATCCATCCCAAGCACACAGCCAGTCTCAGTTTGAACAAAAACACGTCTTCTGCCAGTAGGCTTCCCTTCCGTCCTACTGTTCGCATGGTACTCACCACCGAATAGGCCTGCAAAACTTGCAACAGCCATCTGAGTCTGAACAGGACTGTCCAAATTAGGAGACATGATACAAGATCAAAGACCAAGGGATCTCACGGACTGCTGAGATGGCGAAGGAAGAGAGCTGGTCCCTCTCTTCAATTGAGCGCCAAACTCAGAAGTCAAATGTAATTGGACCAGCAAGTCACTTGATTCACAAACAATCATTCAACTTCGAGCTCAAACTGGAATCGTATTCGATGAAGCAAAAGAAACAGATCGATAAATAACACACTGCAGGAACTAAAGCAACAGGGGAAACCAAAGGAAACAAAAAGTGTCCCAGTCACTACATTGAGCAAGCCATCTGAAGAGTCTGATCGCAGATTGGACAAAGACCTGTAAAACACTAAAGGAGAAAATAAGATCCCATGAAAAGGAACATTATCATCCAAATTCCAACAACACGACTTCCACCCAATCTGAGAGATTCACTTAATGTAACACATATAAGTCTTCATTTACCGAATCACAAGAAAGAGCACAGAGGTTCATTATGTATCAACACTCGAACATATGCCAATGGATAGAGAGTCATGAGATAATGAATGCTGTAAAGTAGTACTAGAAGTTAGCAATTTTCCCTTCATCATAAATAACAAACATAAAGACTTCAAATTTGGATGACCGGTGTTAGCTAGAGAGGGAGGATAGGAAGAAAAATACATCACATATGAGATAATGATGAGCTATAGGCAACCCTTTCCAGTACTACTCCTAATACTCAATCCAAAGCTCTAAATTCATCAATCATAATGGCATTATACAAGTCGTCAATTAGGAAAACTATCTCCCCTCGTAAAAATTGAAAAAGGCAGTAACTTTATCTCCCAAAACATCCAGATAATGAATGGTTAACTTTTTGAATTCACTCACATAATCCACTCCAAACCAAGAATTAAAATCCAATCAAATCAAAGGAATATCAAGAAAGACCGTAAAAAAAAGACAAAATATACACATTGACATACAGGAAGGACAGTAATTAAGGAAGATTTAAGCCTACCAGATATACAGATCTGAGAAGATCCCAGGTTCTCTTGTTTTCCCTTTCTTCAAGAAACACAAAAAAGAACTAACAGCAACGAGACAGTCGAACCCAAAACGCAAGACTCAAATGTCCCAAAAATCCAATATCAAGAAGAAAGAAATCTTTTTCTCAATTTGTATCTCACCGATCTTCCACATTACACACTTAAGGCAGCTGAAATATAAGTATATAGATATGAAATAGTTTCTGTATTACAGGATGTTTCCAAGATTGTTCCATTCTGTGGGCACTGCTACGAGAACCATGGTTACAATATTGACTAACCATGGCTACTCAAGGATCTATTGGTAACGGATGATATAGATCTCAACCGTTGGTTGAACAAGAGTGATGTGGAGTTAATTTGGATTGGTTCATGACGTGGCGGGCCAATACGTGAAAGCTCATTCCTTCGAGAAAGTAGGAGGATCTTTTTGGCAATTTCTGCCTCGGAGATTTTGTGACAGATTCAGTGACGCGGTAATAGAGGGACGCGTCATACGCACCAAATAGAGACCTGACATGTGTATTCCTATAAAATGCAAAAAAAAAAAATTTAAACCTGCAAGATGTCATGTGGCGGTCTGTCAATGGCCGCCTCATTTCGCGTCACCTGCCAAGTGAGTCATTGAAACTTTTTCCCAGAGATTTCTCTTTTTTGGCCACTTGGAATTGCAAGAGAAGCCTTCATTTTCTTTGATGAGGGAGTGGGTTCTCCCCCCACCTGTACCAGAGGCCATGTGGCGGCCTGTCATTGGCCGCCTCATTTCGCCTTCATTTCCTTTTTCTTGTGAAAACCAGTAGTCTTAAAAAAAGGGAAAAAAAGGAGAACGAGTAGCCTTCAAAGTTGAATAAGGGAATATCAGGGTGTATGATAACATTTTTTAACGAATTTATTAGAAGCGTGACTAATTAGTCCTAAGTTGTTATATATGGTATGTTGGAGCATAAAGGCGAAATCCCTTGTTTTAAGAGTCTACACCGGTCGAACCCCAAAGAATATTGTGGAAGATGTAAATCAGGATCCCAGCGGCCTTCTAACTTGGGTGAGGACTTACGCAATGAAACTCCTACATTAGGTGACGACTTACACAGTGACTCATACAAGGTGTCTTCTGCGAACCAGGCCTTCGACCTAGCAGTAGTGGAACACCCACACTGTACGTGTCACTGGAATCAAACTCTTGACCTTTTGAAGCAAATCTCAATCCGACTATCAACTGAACTATGCCCTAAGGGCATTATATATGGTATCTACTATTGCATGAGTTATAAGATAGTATACCAATAAGGTAGAAGGTCGTTATCTACATTAGGATTAGTTGCCTATTTTTCAAAAAGAACTAATGTGGATAAACTAATAGCATCTGAATGTCGATTTAATATCAATTATTTCAAATTGCTATTCGAAATTAGTTGTTAGTGTATTTTTCCAAATATTTCTATTTTTTATCTCTCTATTTAAACCGTCTACTTCACCGTTTCTGTTCTACTTTTCTTTTCATAGTTATCTCTTCTTTAAAACTAGCATCCAGAATGAAACATCCAAGTATAATGGTTGGCTATAGTGGTTGATTCAGAAAAAAAAGAAATCGACTCTATAACTAAAATAATAAAAAGGGTCTACGTTGACTGTGTTTGAATTTGACGGTAAATAAACACTCCAATTCTCTTGGACGAAGCGTTTTGGAGCTTTCTCATTTAGAGTTGTTCGTCTAGACGTTCTTGACATTTTTCGGTATAAAGAGCAAAGAGCATAATGATGACGTTAAATTACTTAAGAATTTTCTGCATTTTGTACGTTTCTAAAAGCGTAATGATGACATTGACTTAATCTTTTGTTCAAACTGCTCAACAAACCGTTTGACCTGTTCAGTTAGGTTTGGATTTTTTTTTTCCAATTTTTTGAAATCTCTTAAAACTCAAATAAAAATCTCAAACATAACCACAAGACTAGTTTTCAATGTTCAGTATTTCACCACTCTTCTAAAAGATCTTCTTATTTTCATACTAAAAATTAGTAGAGCATACCACTTGACGTAATTATTAAAGTAAGGACAAGGGAGATATCAAAATTTTAAAACATAAAACCTGTATTTTATATAAGTTCTGTTATTATACCTTGCTTTTAGAATGCTAGATGTGATTGGCTACTAATACAAGGTTCTTGATCAATAGTAAATTGCACCAAACCTACCAAAACTATGACTATCCGAAGCAAATAAATTGGCTTTCACTAGAATAATTAAATTTCTCCCAAGTACTTCTACTTCATTTAAATTTGCAGTGGTATATATAGAGTCGGAGCTCTCAGTAGAAATAAACTCTCTATCTCTTATGATGAAGATATTGTTTGTATGTCTTTCACTGTCTTCAGACCCTAACGATATCTGTTACTGTCGTTGTAATATACTGGATATGGTTGTTGTTGTACTATTGCAACTTGTATGCACGTTCTTTTGGAATCATTACGTGCCTTTAAATCTCGTTAGCATTTTAATTATGGAATTTCTATAGAGGTTTAGTCATGTGGGCTAACCTCGGATGAGACGAGAGGAGGTAAAATATGATGTTAAATATGAGACTTCCAATTATGCGACGCCACGTGTATAAAAGGGTCCGCTGTTTACTTTTTTTCTTTTTTTAAAAAAGCTCCTTTATACACGTGGCGTCGCGTGATTGGAAGCCTCATATTTAGCCTCATATTTTACCTCATCTGATCTCATCCGGGGCTAAGAGGGGAAATGTATTTGGGGATAGTTAATAACTAATTAAGATGATGAAAAGAATCTAGTCAATAACATTTCATCTTTTACGCACATTCTCTTTTGCATCGATGTTATTTTACGGTGCCAAAAACATTGTTATCGCGATTGTGCGCAGCATGTGATCAATGGTGAAGCTGTACAGAAATTGAAAGAGAATAATGCTGAAATTATTAACTTTGTTTTTAATTAGAAAGGGTTAGTGAAAACAACTCTGTTAGACAACATTTTAAGCAAAGCTAAAAGTCTGCAGTAAATAATTTTGACCTCATTTCAAATTTTGTTCGTGTTATTTAGCACTTATTAATAGATACAGACATTTGATTCTAGAGCGTAGTCTAATTGATACTCGAGTTAAGAATCGCTACCAAGAAGACAAAAGTTCGAATTCGGGAACATGCACAGTGTAAGTACTCTACTTCTGCTAGGAACAATTGCTCAACTTCTGTTAGTTTGTAAGAGACACCTTGTGTGGTCCACCGTGTGCAGCCTTACTGGCGAAAGAGGCCACTGGATGGAGCAATACATGGATATATATTAGCAAAGCCAGTGGTTTCATGTTTGGCACATTGTTTCGTATGATTGGACTTTACTTACACGTATTTTTAGTTCTTAACTGAAGTTATTTTCAAATTTTACGTGCGTCAATATTCCCTTTCAGCATTTATTCAAAGTTTAATTCAATTTGCGCCATTTGCCATTGAGCCAACCATCATAAACAATACAGTGACAAATAAGCTGTAAGTTAAATATAATAATGAATTGTAATAATACATAGAAAGACAGCAAGATGAAAATGATGTCCGGCGACCATTTTAGCCTTAGCTTGATAAACAATACCAATAAAATAAAAAGTAGAGAAGAAGATGATAAAGAAAACACTAGCAAAAAAAATAGCTCGTATTTTTTATGTACCATGCTTCTGTGTTTGTGCAAAGTCCATGAATGGACCGAATCGTTTCCCAATCTGATGTATACAGTCTTACCTTAAGCTTCGTATAACTGTAACCGTATTACTGTCTGCACATTTAATGGTCTATTAAGATTACACTGTGTATCCACTAATATACCAAAGTGATCACTTAATGTGTAGATACGTACAAATATTACGTAACATTAGTAACATATAATATATAACATACATAAGTCCACATATGTTTGATATGTAACTTTAGTCACACGTGTCGAGCATATCAAATCCAACAATTGGTTCTATGACACGAATATGAGACCTCAAGGTCACAAAACAGCTACCTTACCGGCAAATATCAAAACCAAATGTTTACAAATCACCAGGTTTCTTTTATTTTTTTTTCTTTTTGGAGTTCTTAGTTGTCATCGAAGGCTTTCGGCTCCAAATTGTGCCATTTGACACAAAATCTTGCTAGTATTAATAACAATTTGATGACAAAGATTGTAAAGACGAAAAACATATCGAGAAATTTGGTGACCTGGGTACTTCTTCTTTTTTTAATTATTTTTTTAGTCGTAAATATTAGCTCTATTGATATGCATTGGCACACGTGCAACACAATGTGTTCGGAATTTCCAACAAAAGTTTTGGTCAAAAGTTTGCCATTGGCCACAATATCTTTTAGCTTTCTTCGATGTTGTTAAAGGAAGATATATTTCAAAGAGATTTTATATTTGTTCATAAACAAATAAAGCAAATATTGATCTAATAAAATAATGTTATATACAAGAAAATTTTGTGGGTGAAGCTTAATAAATTGTTCCGTCGGTATGATGAATGACAATGACTATCTAACTTGTTATTGAACTGGATTTGTTTTGTCTGAAAATTCATATCTTTAATAAACCTTTCTTTTAATATGATGAAGGGCATGTGCTGAGCAAACTGCGAGGTGCACATATACTTACTTCATTAGAGCATTCTAGTGTTCAACCATGATTTTGTGTGGGGCCTGTACACACACATATATATACACACACAAAAACATATATACGGAATTTCTTTATAGATTTTTATACCTTATTTTTAATTAATTAACATGCCAAAATAAAATTCAGAAAAAGCTATTGCAACTTCCGTATAAGATTGGCTTGATTCATGCACGAAGTCACATCTGTTTTTTTCTTCAAATGATTGAGTTATGTTGTCCATTTTGTTAATCTATTTATCGTTATCAAACATGGAGTTTTGAAACTATTGAGATAGAATATTTGATTTAGATATTTGAATTAGTTAGAATTTTATTCTAACCAACCTTGTAGATAAAGTTGTTATCATAGAGATAGAGTTGCAGATAGAGTTATTGTTGTATTCTTATCCTTTTCTTTGTTTTTGATAGTTTGTTAACGGCTATACATACGTGTAACTTCTGATGATAATATACGATTGACAAATATTCCAATATCAAATTCACATTTCTTCAGGGAAAAGAACTAGTAAGTTTTTAAGGAGGAACTAAGAAGGAAAAAGGAATACCCCATCATAAGAATTTCAGAATGGCAAATTATAGAGAAATGATGCAGCTAATGAAGTGATTAACTGGATTAAACGTTCCTTATTCAGGGATTTATTCAATAAATCTAACAGCTAACACAGCACGTCATATTTCCTATTATTGTGTCATTTATACAGGTACAGCCAGAGCCGGGAGTTTCACTGGAAGCAAACTAGGTATTATTTGTCTGACACTCACCCTTCCCAGACCCTAACGATAGCTTTGTGTTGTCGTTGGGATATATTGAGTATGATGATGATGAAGCATAGAATCATCAAGTCTTTCATATCATACTCCCATCATAAGAATTTCACAATGGCAAATTATATTGATTAACTGGATAGCATATTATCAGCACATATTGGTTTCTTTTCTGGTTGAAAAGTCGCTCCAAACAGCAGCCAAGAATGAGGGAGAAACAAATCATTAATGCGAAATTCTCAGAATAAATACTACCAGAACAAAATTATATCGTTTGTGCGTAGTAATATAAGGAAACAACGACCAGTTATTGAAGAATTACTTTGTGAATATGAAACTGTTTCAACCGATGCAATTAGCGATAGTTTTTTTATTTCGGTTATTTCTTTTGTTTTCGTTGAGATATTAATAGATATGATTGTTGTTGTCGCTTCATCCACAGTCAGGCCCGAATAGGAACTAAGATGCTCGATCGAATACATCCTCACATTAAAATTTTCTATCTATCAGTCTTCATTTACGTAAAATACTTTTGTGCATTGTTACCACCAATCAAAATACATACAGAAGAAAATAATCTAGCAAGAGAACCAAAAAAAAGTGACAATTTTAAAACCCTCCAAAAGAGAGTGAATATGATATCAATTGTTTATACTTAAAAGGTATACATGATCATTTAGCTTAAACCTCACGTTTACACAAAAAAAAAACTCCGGACATAATCATATCAAAAAAGTTATCGGAATTTAATACTAACAGCAGCAACAGCATACAACAACGACATTACCCACAGCTTTAGAGGCTTCCGTGTATGACGAGGTAAAGAGGTTGGATGCGATTGTTTTCGGTGACACATAATGAAAATCGCGACGATTATTGTGTCGATAGACTCCTACTTCACAATGCCAATCAATTTAATGAATCATTTTATTTTATTCCATCAAATTTCAAAGTTAAAAAAGAGCGTGTCCACTAACAACGAAAAACAAAACGATAGAAGAAGATCAAACTAGAAAAATTTGCATAAATCCATATGTAACCTACTTACAAGCAACTACCTACCCGAGAAGGCTTGCCAACTACGTTCTTTTTCATTGCTGTCCCCAAGGCTCGACAAGACTGCCTATAAATGGAAGCATTTTTTGACAAAAGAAAGCTCGTGAACCTGGGATTGCAGTCTTGAATGTAACCCTTTTTTGGACCTGATGGTACCATATAATCTCTACTCCATTTTCGAAAACCATAATTTTCTGTCCCTCTAAATGCATTACCGGCCTCACACACCTAGGCGGATGTGGTAGTTGTACAGTTATCTTAGTCCAAGAATCATTCACTTTGTTATCCTTCAAGATCCATAAGTCAATATTAATCCCATCCCATTTGTAAGTCCAACATAGACAACCATTCAGTGTACTCAATTGTGGATACCGACTACTGTCAACACCCTTGGGAGGCAACAGAATCCTGTGTTTCTCTGTTCTAAGATCAATTGCCAGAATGAAATTTTTAACACAGAGCCAATTCAAAGTGCAATCAACTAAAACACCAGCATAATTTCTGGCAAAGCCACAAAGCTCAATATCATTATGATATAAGTCAGCAGCTCTTTTCCAAGATTTGGACTTCAACCCATAAACCTCAACTTCGAATCTCACCTTGCGGTCAAAAAATCTGACAACCTTGTACTCGTCATGAACATCATCGTACCCAAAACCAGCGAAACACGGTATCTTATCCCGACAGGATATTCCATCGGGTGCGAGGGAGTCATTAGTCAAAGTCCAGTAAGACCTTGTTAGCGGATTGCATAAAACAAGAGAATTGGTCGTCGAATAAAATTCCGAAAAACACAACAATCCATTGCACGACCCGACCAAATGAATTATCCTCGATTTATATATTTCATGAAACTGGATTTCGTCGAAGGCGAAGTTTTCGGGCTCTGAAAATTCTGCCGTCAAAAGATGCAAGCCTGGTCGTTTCTGAAAAAACTTTGCCCACAAAAGACGAGGGAATGGTGGTTTCCATGTAGTTTCTGGAAACATGATAAGATGTGGATTTGAGTGGGTAAGAGAGCGATCTAAGTGAAGTTTCGCAAATTCTTGGCTTGTGATCAAAGCATGCCATGATTTTGATACGCAACGGAATCGTAGAAGAGATCTTACCGGTAATCTGATGAGAATAAGGATCAGAAGATCCTCTATCAACTCTGAGGCTGAGGAGTTGTCTTCGTCGATTTGATACATGGCGCGTAAGAATATTCAGCAAACTTCTACGATTTCCTGTTGGAGTTTCAATAAGAAATCAACTATTCTGCATTTGATGGTGGGAGTCGTCGTCAATACCTTCTTGAGAGGTTTCAATAAGAAATCAACTATTCTCCGTTTGATGGTGGAATCGCCGTCAAGACCTTCTTGAGAGGGTTTATAATAATCATGACTTAAATTAATATTTATCCGGAACCATATTATAGTTGTGATTTAGATAATACATTTTGATAATGTTTAGATTTGTTTAATTTAAATTATGACTCTCAATAAATGTAATTGAGTAAATATACTTCATAGATAGAATGAAACATTTAATATGATACTTATAAGTAGATTTACTTTATGGATAGAATATAAACATTTAGCGCAATACTTATTTTAATCTTTGTAAAACACTTTATTAATATAGTAATTTAGTTTTACCAATAAGATTATTATTTTACAAGAAAGTTATTTATTTGGTACGGTGTAAAAATGTAAGAAAGAAAAAGATAGGTTAAGACTATATTAGAATGTGATAAAGAGCCTTCCATTCTATATAATTTCTTCCTTTCTAATTACACCATGTCTTTTTGGGCTTCACTTTTACCTCCCATCCTAGTACGGTTTGGTTGAGATCCGGAGAGTTAAAAAATGAACAAAATATGAGTTCTCTAATTACGCGCTAACACGTGTACAAGCAACTATTTTCTAAAAACAAAAAATTTTAAATCTCTTCCCTTTTTGTACATGTGGCGGCGCATGATTAGAGTCTCATATTTTACTTTACTTTTTGCCTCTCCTGATCTGAACCGACTACGGTTGGGGGTTTACGCTCCCTAATTATCCAGGCAACTTCAGACACTTTTTTTCAGTTAAAACCTGAACTTCCCTCTTCGGATCAGTCTCGACCATTGTTTTGCTTAGACCAAAATCACTAGCTAGTTGGAGTTGATCATGGGCTGAACACATTTCAGTTGTTATTGCACTAAATTTTTATGCCTCTTGCAAATCCAAACAGCCATTGGCCATGTTCATCCCTTACTAGTTAGTACTCATCAGCTTCCAACTGTGTTCACCTTACCCAGTATATCACAGGGACCACAAAAGCTACCGCTAAAGTGTGGAGAGAGTGAGATACATGCAAACAATACTTCCATCCCAAAAGATAGAGAGTTTGTTTTCAGTAAGACCTCAGCTCTATACGTACATGATTATAACAATCCGGAATATACTTATCATCAAGTACCTGGCCAACGCTTGTCCACAACATTCTTTTTACTTTGCTGCTCCAAGGTTGGACAAGACTACCTATGAATGGAACCGATCTTGGAAAATAGATAACTGGAGAATGATGAATCTGACGTTTGAAGATTACTATATTTTGAACCTCATCATACCATACAGTCTCTCGTGCATTGTTGAAAAACCACAATTCTAATACATATTGACAGGGTTTGAGATCGCGGTGGTTCATTTCGAAAATTGTGGTTTTTCGACCACAAACAAGAAAATCGTATTCATTCTCTTTCATATATACTGTTTGTTAGAAAATATGGGAGAATAGAAGCGAACCAAATAAGAAAACGATCAAAATAAAGCGGAAACGAGTTTCAAGATAACTCTATCTTTAAAGCAACTTAGTCTCTACCAATGAGCTAGGTAGACAACAAGACTAATTCTTCCCAAGATATAACGGCTTGCTCTCTTTAATTTGGTCTACTAGAGAGAGTTTGAACTTGATGTAGAAGATGTTGATAATGGAGGAGAAGAGATTGAGATGGCATAATTGCTGAAATTCTCAAAGTTTTGCAAGACTTCTTGTATGTATTGTAAAATACCAAGGCATACTATATATAGACCTTGGGTTGTATTAAAGGCTCCTTTAGAAATTCATTTCAGTAGTTTATGACATCTCCAAATTAGTTGCTAGTTGTTCAAATGTGAAGGGAGATGAACCTTGGACCAAAAGATGTAATTTCACAATGAAAAGTTTTGATTGTTGATACATCGATCGGACAAAAACTTTCAGCTTTACATCCTGCCAACATAGATCGATCGATGTATCGATCGATGTATCTATGTTGGACAGAAAGTTTCCAGCATTGCCTTTTTCTTTTTCATATGAGAAGAAAATACTCATATTTTCATTCCCTTTTTCTTTTCTACTTGTATAATTCACGATCGCCTTCGAATACTCAATTTTGGTTCTTGATTTCCATCCATGGCTTCCACCGGTTACAACAATCTCAACGCTAAACTCGTTTTATTGGGCGACATGGGAGCTGGTAAATCCAGCCTCGTATTGCGTTTTGTCAAGGGTCAATTCCTGGAATTTCAAGAATCGACGATCGGGGCAGCGTTTTTTTCCCAGACAGTTTCGGTGGATAATTTGACCGTGAAATTTGAGATATGGGACACGGCGGGTCAAGAGAGATACCATAGCTTAGCCCCTATGTATTACAGAGGTGCTGCGGCTGCCATTATTGTCTATGACATCACTAGCACGGGCTAAAAAGTGGGTCCAAGAACTTCAAAAACAAGGTAACACAAGCATGGTCATGACACTAGCTGGAAACAAATCTGATCTGGATGATAAGAGGAAAGTGACTGCTGAAGAGGCACGGACATATGCAGAGGAGAATGGTCTCTTTTTCATGGAAACCTCTGCTAAAACTGCTGCAAATGTTAATGAAATATTCTATGAGATAGCGAAGAGGTTACCTAGAGCTCAACCGGCTCAAGCTCCGGCAGGGATGGTTCTTACCTACAGAAGAGCAGAAGTATCTCGTGCCTCAGCTTGCATATCTTTCACAGGCTCAGGGTCGAAGTTCTCCACCATCGTTTACTGGAAGGTTTCAAGATAGTTTCATCTCTGCACTGCGTCCTTCAGTAGGATATGGTGAAGTTCTTCCTTTGTACTCTCCTATTCCTCATTCATTACTGTATTTGCGAATGAAACTCCATGACGAGCTTGTTTTGAGATTTTAGATGACATGTACGATGTGTTCATACAAATAACCTTTGGATAATTGACCTTGAAGAAAATAATAGCTTTTTTAAGCCCTTCATGTTGTTTAAGTGTAATTGGTAAGACTATGATGAGATTGTGTAGGGGCAGCTTTTCTATCCCAAAAAAAAAAAAAAAAAAGTTTCCAGCATTGCATCCACAGCACATCGATAGATCGCGATCTATGTCTAACAGAACACCCAACTTATGGATCGATTCAAGTGACCTTTTTCAAGTTTAAAGTATTCAAACCATCTTTCAATCTTCCAAACAACATCAAACAAGTTTTTATATAAGTTTGGAGTATATTTTAAAATACTTTAGTGTAATTTTCCAACTATAGTCATTTTCATTCTCTTCTGGAGTTATCGTCCTTTTTCTATTCTCTTTTCCTTTTCATGTAGATATGCTGACAGTATTCTCTTGTTTTTTTCTTCTTTATGTTCTATATGGATAACTAATAGGTACCTTAAAGGCGTTTTTGGTACAATAGACTTTCGCGTTTGCACAAGTCTGAAGAAAGGGTAGATCGTTTTGCGATATAATGCATACAGCCTTACCTTACACTTTATTCGAACCTGTAACTTGAAAATCACAAAGCAGCAACCTTACCAGGTTGCTCCAAGGCCCGCCTCTATTAAGTACTTTCATAATTACTTGACATTTAGTAAAAGATAAATAAACAAGAGATCGATGTTTTTATTTTGAAATATCACACAGTATAAAGTAGTAATGCTTTGGGTGGTACTTTCCAATTATGCGTATGGTGAGTTTCCAAGAATCAGCAAAAGTATTCCCAGTCAAAAAGGACCAACCGCGTGTTTTTTTTCTTTGGAAACACCCAAAGAAATTCCACATGTGGAGCTTGGTCATTAAGAAATCTCGTTCTATAAATCCTGAAAGCAAGTTAATCATTTTTTACCAAATTCAATTAGCAATCTAGCAACCCAGTGAACACTCTTCTTCTCAAACTAAATTGTTTCGCAATCACCGTCAAGAAACTTCCTCTTATCTCTCTGTTCCTATTTGAATGTCAGGCGAAATGAGCATAGGAAAGAAACCATTCGAGTGCTTTTCAGCTTTAAAATTTTTGGTTTCTTGTTTCATTGTTGAGGATGATAACCCAAATGAGAAAAGTTCGAGAGATGCAGCTCGTTCTGAGCCTGAGGCAGCCTTAATTGCTGCTACTAAACATTTCTCCACTAGTCCTACTATTAAGATGGGTTAGGTTTGCTAAGCTTCTTCTACGGCATTAGTACGTTTTATGATATATCTGTTGTATGAAAGTTGTAGCAAGCGGAAGGTGATGTTTTATGATATATATGTTGTATGAAAGTTGTAGCAAGCGGAAGGTGATGACAATAAAGAATTCACCGTCACACGTTTGCATTATGGTGTAGCGTCACTTGTCCGCTTGCTACAACTTTTCTGAAATAGTCCCACCATAAAAGCTGCTTTATCGCATTTGCGACAATAATGTGGAAAGTGAAAGGAGAAGAAACTGTATCAATGACTTTTCGTTGCATGAGGGACCAGAGTATGAGTGTATGGCACTTTATCACAATGTAGTTGGTTCATTGTGCTAGAAAGCCCTCGTGACACAAGTTTTTAATAAAGGGCTATGGAGGATGTAGCATAAATTATAAGCAATATCAGTTGGAAAAATTCATATCAAGCTGCAAGTTATTGATTACTGTTAGTTTTGTACTGTTGGGATCGGTAACAGTAAGAACTTCCAGTTAATTAAGTGCTATGTCATAATGTAGCATTTGTACTGTGTTGTGCTTAATCAAGGGTTATGTCACAATGTAGTTGGCTGTTGTTTATAATATAGTATATCACAACGATATCAAAAGCTAAGAGTGTGAACGACAGACAAACAATACCTCCATCCCAAAAAATAGAAAGTTTGTTTCTAATGAGATATCCGACTCTATATGCACCTGCATAGATGACACAATAATAGATATACTGTAATACTAGCGTGTTAATGAAATAATTTAGTAATTTTAAATTTGGTCAGGTTCCGTCCGACCTATGCCATCTCATACTCATTGAATCAGGTCCACGTTGCATTTTCTTTACTGATTTCTATTTGCCATGGCATGAGAATTCCTTAAGAATTGCAGTTTTCTAGAAACATTACTTCAAAGAAAGGGAAAAGAAAAAGGTTTAAAAGTGATCATTCTCTTTGGTCCCTTGTGCTTCTGTATTGATAAAATTAAACATATTTATAAGGAAAGGTTCACACACAAATACTGATTAACAATTTTGATGTTTCAACATCAATGATCTTTCCCAACATGACAATGCCATATCATGATATCAACAGTATTTGGAGGGCCGAGGGGGACAGGCCGCAACAAGTTCCATAGCCACAGGTACAATAGTCTGCCTTGCAATCTAAAACACCGGATCAGAAGGGGGGGGAGCCAGAATTTCAACTCTGAAGTTTCAAGAACTTCTGATAGATACAACCGATTACATTTTTGCAAAACTGAGCTGGGGTTCCATGTGGACAAGGCAAATGGTTATTGCAACGTTTCCACCAAAGACATTCTTCCCTAGGAAAACATGCCAGCACTTTGCCCATCCTGAATCACTTTTCTGAAAGCAAACTTAGTTTTAACCAACGATGCTGCTTTTTTCTTTAATGCTCGTGTTTGTGCAGGATGTTTCAGCTTATCTTCGCCATCCAGTACCTGTTGGCAGTATATCAAAGCTTCCGGATTCCCGTACCTAGTGATTTTGCTGGCATAGCACTAGGGGAACAGCATATTCTCTTGATTAAAGCTGTCTACAAACAAAAGAACTTATAAAAAGAGGTTAATCATACAACAGAGAACACAAATTTCCACCTCCCTGACCTTCCTGCTCGTAATTCCTGGCACGGAACCTCCATATCAAATTAAGGATTTAAATCTTGTCACGCCCTTCTGCTTTAGTTCTACCATCGCTGTTTTTGGGGATGGAAAAAGAACTTTTCCACTGTACACTACAGGATTTTTACTCCTTTAGCATGCTATTCAGCTGGGTTCTCTAGGAAGTTGACCATCATGGCTTTGGAAGCTGCTGCATGATAATGACATTGTAAGTAAACTATATTACATATATGATATTCTAAGAGAACATACTTTATTAGGGTATATCGAAAAAAATAATGAGCACAGCTGCATTTTAATGTTGTGTAAACAAAATGAATCCCCTCAAAAGCCAAAAAAACACTCTCAAAATAAAATTCCTTCGATAAATAAACGGCCTCGTTTCCTTTTCTTGTACCTTGTGAGAAATGCCCATAGCTTTCATGAGGAAAGCATATTCGTATGCCACTTCCTTACAGTGACCAAAACGACCACCTTCACCAAAATGTCCTCCGTCCATTCTACTCCGAAAGATGACTGAAGAAGAACAGGTCCGGCATGCAGTATCTCGTATCCGGGCAACCCATTTAGCTGCTTCCCAAACACCAACCCTTAAAAGTGAAAATTTTAAGTTAGCCTGTCAACTCAGAAGATGGCTACTTAGTCCTTGAAATATATCAATATGAATATGTAAAGGTCTTCAGGGGAACGTTGGGAGCGTTTGGTTTGAACTTGGAAATCGGAATCGGAATGACAGATGCTGGGATTGGAATTACAGATACTAGAATCGGAATGTATTTGAACTGTAAACACATGTATGTCTAGTATAGAAGCTGGAATGGATACCATTAGCCTTACATGCTGTTTAGAACACATTTAAGCGGGAATAAGAATTAAATTGCACGCATGCGCACACACATATATATAACACGCACATATATGTACGTATACACGCATATATACACACACACAGACACATAAATACACACACACATAATAGTTACATATATACATTATATATATAATGTCTATATGTATGTATATAAATATAAATAAATATATATACACACATAATGCTTTACCTTTACTGACCCTAACCCCATTCTCTCCATCTCCCCTGTCATTTTTCTCTCTTGTCTTCACTTCGGCCTCTCCGCCCCTCCATCCTCTTCTTCACATCTATTTCCCATCTTTCCTCCTCCATGAAGTTCACAATGACACGGACCAAAACCCCCTACTCTCCCTCAACTCAGGATGTCCCGCTCAATCAAAGCCTAGATGATTCCCAAATTCCAAAACGAAAACGGGGCAGTGGAGTGAGAGCGGTGGCAAAGGAGTAAGTGTGTTGGGTTCTGGGTGAACCCGGAGAAAGGGACAGTGAGGAAAAGGGTTCTGGATGGGAGGGGGGAGTGGCAGGTTCCACATTTGGGACGGCCTGAGAGGGGGTGGCCGTTGGAAGGGAAAGGGGTGTCGGTGGTGGTGGCCGTTGGTGGGGAAGGGGGACGAGTTCTGTATTTGGGCGGCAGAGAGGTGGTGTTCTCTGGGGGAGGGATGGGGTAGTTGGGAACGGGAATAATTTTTGATACCCACTGTGGTAGAGGGGAATGGAGTATAGAGAATTTTTGGTATTCCAAATCCATATATCTATTCTCATACTCTTCAAACAAATACAAAGAATGGATATCATTCAAATGATACTCATTCCTCCATTCTTAAACTCTCCTGACCAAACACCCCCTTAGTTTACGCTTAAAGCCCTTGGGTAACAAGAAGTCTATGAACATAATCGATAAGCAGGTAACTATTACTTAGCCTACGAATCCATATGAAATGATCCATAATACAGTTGATTTCGACAAGGAAAAAATACCTAGAGTCGTTGAATGCGGATGTGACAAGAGTTGCAGGACAACATAATCCTTGTCGAATATTGTCATACGGAGAATATTTCAGAATATTGTGGAACTCAGCCTTTACTCGAGGATTTCCAAACTCTTCATAATCCAAAATAGCAAGAGGCAAATCAGGATTCAACAACGTGTTGCATACGTCAAGGAAAGGAGCCTGCCACATAAATCACACACACCCCACTGAACAAAGAAGTTTGGCACTGAAGCAATGAAAATTTGACAGAAAAATCAAGAAACAAATTAGTTGCACTATTAATCATAAATTTCCAGCATCCAATCTACCATTGTCAGAAAGCACATTTAAGGAGCCTGAAACTTGGCTACTCGAAGGCCAAATGTGAATGTGTACAGAAATCATACAAACAGAGGTCGACTTCATGCAGTTGGATCATCCAATTCCCACATAAACAACAAAAAGAAGTTCCTCGGCCGAATTCTTCTTTCTATTGTGGTCTGCTAGAATGGGGTTTTTTTTATTTTCCTTTTTTGATTATTTATATTTTGAAATCTTTCACCTAATAAAACACGTTTTCTGTTTATCCTTAGGACCAACCGAACTGTTTTGACTTAAACCCAGAAACAAATTTGAATTATTTGCACTTATGCTGCTGTCATCAGATACTTACAATTGCCATTTCTGCTACCACTTGAACAAAAGAAGAGAAGGTGAAATCAAAACCAATCCCAAAACAAATAAATAATGAAGAAAAAAGAAAACGTCAGCCAAAAGAAAGGTTTGTTGTTCAAAGATTACCTTTAATATGGCTGCTCGAAAGAGATCTGGATGCATATTAATTGCTGCACCGACAAGGAGACATCCAGCACTATGAGCAACAGCAGAAAGCTGCTCTTCATGAACATAACCTTCACTGACTAGGTACTTCCCACAAGATACATAATCGTAAATTGAGTTCAATTTATTCATTCCACTCCCAGAACTATGCCAACAAGGATCCTGGCCAGCACCTCCCCTGCTCCATAAAAAGATTCAAATCAATAGCTACACAAAATCAGAATGTGTCTTCCATTTAAAAAGGCATAAGTTGCTAGCATGACAGCTTCAAAAGATGAGGAATAACAACATCACCCCATTGTTTTAGAAGCTCCTGCCTATGACGGGGTATGGGTGATTGGATGTACGCAACCATACACCTCTGGCATCTCAGGCTCATGGATTTTTGGTCATCAAGCCCATCAGTGCAGCTAACAAATAAAATAAAATGCTACGGATCCAATACTTGGCAACATATACCAACCGGTAAAGTAAAGAAAAAATGTTCCATTAATCAGTTCCCTCTAAACACATGTCAGGAGCTAAGAGGTTTTGTCACGATTGGTGTTTAAGACAATCGTCAGCTAACTCCCGTCATACACCCAACAGAGAAATAATAATTCATCTGTAGTACAGCTTTTCATTTATGATTCTCAGAGCTACTTATTGCACTTGGCATCTGTAAATTTAGCGACTTATTCACTCTCCTAAAAAAAAGACAAATACACTAAAAAAATCATGCCAGTTATCAACTGGGTAGAACTGCTTCATGTTCTTTTTATCACTAATAAGTCAATTAAAGAAGTTGTGAATTATGCTTGCTTGAGCTCTGTTTCACCAAATCAACAAACCCTCAGCCACTCAGTATAAGACTTCAAAGTTCTAGACACTACATAATTCATAAGCAAGCATGATAGAGTTTTGCTTTGTACCTCACATCTGCAAATGCAATGACCCAACCGCGGTCAAGCAGGCTGAGGAAATCTGCACACCAGCTTTTGTCGAGTACTTCCCCGTATGCTCCATACCCATGCAGAAGACCGGGACATTGATTCTTCTGATGCAATTCTCGTGAGTACAAAATAGTCAAGGGAACCCTAGTGCCATCATATGAAATGGCTTCCTTTTTCACACAACAGTAAGTATCAGAAAAATCCCACACTGTTTGTGCGTCATTTTTCTGACTAGAGTTTACCCTCTCAATTCGGAGGCCCTTCAGCTCACTTGTGCTCTTAAAATCTACTGATTCATTGGATCTATGATGCATGTTAGTGATCTCTTCTTGTAGCACAACCGAATGTGTTTTCCTTGACATGTCATAGTCAACCAGTACATCAGGCATCTGAGAGATCAGTAGGAATATATTACAAAATTTGCTATTTTTGCTGCATGCCGCTGACCCAAAAGAGGAATCCAGATTTGTTATCTCCAACACAATTTCCACCAAACATTGAAAGGTAAAACCAATCTTATAAGCAGCACTTTCCATTCATTCTAAGTCAGCTTGTAAAATAAAACGTTTTCAGAAGTCCTCGAAGTTTATATCTTAATCTTCAATCCACAAAATTAGAAGCGCGCACAATAAGAGGAAACTAACCAAGCACTACAAGATGAAGTTTTTACGGAAACCAAAAATAACATGACAAAATATTTGAAAAAAAAAATATCTCGTTTCATTTTTGCCACAAAACATTCTGTCCTAGAACATAATTTTGGAATATAATGTTCCCTTCCTCTCACTACCCTATGATATGATTAAATCGAGCCATCATCTTTGATCAAGCGACTCTTGAGACATTCTTAGATAATCCTGCTTACAAAAGTAGATAGCAAAGAAGTTACAATACCAGGAGGCATACCGTGGGGGATGATAGCACAACACGGTAGACGGTACTCATGAAGTCATGATTTGAACCGGCAACCATAGTACATATGTTTGATGGTAGAGGGAAATACCATGGATCATAATCATCTACTTTCATGCCTGTCTGCATAATTTCAACCAAACAGGAGAACTTCTCATACTGGGATACAAGGGCACTGATCCAAGAAGATTAATTACTAAGTAGTACAAAACTGAAAATAAAAAGTGAAAGATGTTAGTTATAACTACACCAAAAAAAAAAAAAGGTTGAAGTACAATATGATTTGAGAATTGTTATTGCTTGAATGTTTTCAGCACATTGGGAAAGTTCTTCGGTACTACGAAACAGAAAATAGAAAGTCAAAAATGCTTCTGATAATTGCACAATCAAGCATAAGTAGAAGTAAAGTAGGATTTGATGGAAATTATTACTTAAAGGTTTGCACAAACTGGGATAAGTAGTAGAATTCAGTGGATGCTTCACTTAGGTTGGAAGAATTTTATTCACATCATTGCCCACGCATCTAATTCAAGCCCTAGGAGCATTTCATCTTACATTAGCGACTATTAAACATCAAAAGAACTTGCAAAAGACAACGACCAAATACTCTTCCCACGAGAGGTAGCCGTGAATTCCACACTCTCATTCAACTTCTTATTAACTTTACTGCAGAATGATTGTGAAAGGGCGTTAACAAGTCCGTTGCTATGGTTCCATATAAGCTGCTTCATGGGAGGTAACAGAGATTCAATAGAACACATTATCCAAGCAGAGACCGGTGTGCTTTTTTTATTTTATTCTACATTCTTTTTTGCATGTGCATGTGTGTGAGCGTGTGTAGTGAAGCACGACGTTAAAGTTCCATAACTTGACAACTGCCTACACTCTAGCAACCCAATGCATAATCTCAAATAATAAAGTCCAAAGCTCGGATTTTTTTTAATTCAAAGCTCCGATATCTTAGCATCACCCAGGACTGGTTTTCTTTCCTTTCGCAGGATTAAAATACCAGGAAGTGATGGTACCTTGCCAGTAGCCAAAGCCGGCAAATCAATGGAGCACATTGCAGAGGTCCCCTCTTTGTTCAGACATAGCACCAGATAATCATTGAAGATGTCCATGTCTAGCAAGTATGTATCTCCAGTTGAAAGTATGAGATTCTAAAGAGAAAGCCAAGGAGAAATGAGAAGAAAATAAGACCATCACCAACAAATAAATAAATAAATAATAAGACTACGCTGTAGCCATACTAAAGCAACCATACAGAATAAATATTTTGCTATTATACTGATGACTATCAAGTGCTGCACTATATGTGAACCTCCTTTTCCAAATGTAAACACAAGAAACTTCACAATTCCACTCCTCCTAAATGAGCGGTGATCGTCCATACAAAAAAGTAAAAAAGAAAAAAATATACCACTGAAATTAACAAGCATCAATAGTAAACAGCTCAGCAAGAAAGTACCTGATGATTCCTCAAGGGCAAATCCTCAACTCTACACCTGGCTAAATAGTATCCTATGACATCACCCTCGGTTATAGGAGCATTAGTAAGAAAATAGAAGAAGCCATTATGATGCTCCAGAAAATACTGAACACCAGAGACACGCTCACAAAATCTCTGAATCCCAGATTGTGAATTAACTGAATCTATGACATAAACCTGCAATGAGAAGATGTCAAACACAAGAGCAGAAGCACACATCAATGAAGCTGGAAGAACTAATGAGAACAGGATATAGATAAGTTCCTTCCTCAGATGAAGTGCGTGAGCTTGAATTCACAGTTATATATTTGTTATCCTTTGTACTTGTGATATCCACGCAGAACCTTGGGTCATTCTCGACAAATAGTGGTATAGGGTCCGCAAACTCTGAATCCATTTTTATACACTGAACCCTGGTAAAACATAAATCTCAATTGAGGATATGGCAGGATTTATAAGGACAAAGCTTCGTTTGTTGTGTATGCAGAAAGAAATCATTCGTGGACTTGCCTACATGGTCGCTGGTTTTGGTCGCATGAAGTGTAGAACAGAGTACGTCCATCATGAGCCCAGGCCAAGCTGACCACCCCTTCCATTTTCTGATCTAGAATTACTGTGTCCTCCTCAAGGTTCTTGATTTGAAGCGAAAAACTTTCATCACCAGTCGTATCAAGTGTATATGCAAGAAAATTGTGACGTGGTGATACTCGACATGAACCAACATGAACATATCCTGCAAAGGGAAAAACTAGAACATCAAGCAACAAACCTTTGCAGGACATACAATGACAGAAACACTGAAGTCAACAGTCCTTTCAACCTCTTATAGCATGGAAGGGTAAGTAAAATGCAATTTGTCCTTAAAAGTGCCTGAACAAATCCGGTAAGCAAATTCATGAAGTTGTGTGTTTGTCCCTCAACCGTCTATAAGGACTATACCATGAAACAGCACCTCTTACACCACAAAACTAACATAATGCAAGTCAAACTCCTGAGACACTTGCATGGATCGTCTAGAAAGCAAATTCTGATTGTTCGGCAAGTTTATGACTTAAAATAAAACGTTATTTTAAGTAGTTTAAAGTATAAGCACTTTGCTTTGAAGAAAAAAGTCATAATTCAAGATAATTCAATAATCTACTCTGAAGCAACTGGACATATGACAGCAGCATACCAGAGCTAAAAAGAAAAGCATATCCTGGACTGCTTCCGAATTCAGAGACCAAATGCATATTCAGCAGGTCATCCAACCAAACAAATAAGAATGGAGTCATGCTAGAAAAGACAACCACCACCACCACCACCCCCCCACCTCCCAAAAAGGCGCGCACACAGAGAGAGAGAGATTATAGAGATTGATTGCAATTTACCATACTGTTCGGCGATCAAGTTCCAGTCTAGCAAAGTTTCCTCCTTTCCATGCCCTTTCTTCATGTAGTCGAATACTTTCTTCACCCATCCTTTCCTATCATCAACCAACTTCCTACACAAGACCGGAAACTCCTTCCCCTCCGGAATGTGTTGAGAGTACAACCTAACGAACCACAGAAACAGCTTCCACGAATAACCATTTGCAAAATGATAGTGAAGGTATGACCATCCAACAACTATGAAACCTTCTCAAATTCTTCGCCCAAGAATGAGAATAGCACCAAGTTATCTCAATATAGCAAAATAGGACACTCATTTTAGCAAGAACATTCCTTGATATGACGTAAAGTAAGAAATAACAACTACAACAGAACTTATAAACTAGTAAATGTTCACTTCAAAACCTATCAACCATTGCCCAAATAAACTAGTAAATGTTCAGCACCGGGTATGTATATCCCTTGCCCAACACTCGTATTTACACCAAGAGTGTCAATGTACCAAAATTTGAACTTAGTGTGAATTTTCGTTGACAATTAAGTAGAAAAGATGATACTAAACTAGAATACAGGAATTCCAAACCGGCCCAGGCACTCTCCTCAAGGCTCACATAATCTGCATAAAAGATTTACCTTTAGACTTCGAGACTACATTAAGAATTCGAAACCATCTAAAACATGAGATAAAAATGCAGCTAACAACGAAGAGCCCTACTTCCACTAGCAAGCAACCAGCTATATTATTCTTCGTTTATAATAAATAAATAAATAAATAAATAAAACCAACTATGCTCCTTTATTAAGTACTATGATACATCATATTTCCTCCCATCCCAAGTAAGCCATTCATTGTATTTAAAAAAAAAAAAAATTGGGGGTGGGTGGGGGATGATGCCAATAGAAGCTGAGGTTCAAGAGAAAGTGAATACCAGGAACCCCAGAGTTCAGGAGGGGTAGAAATCTTAGAAGGCATTCTAGAAATCATCTCAGAATAAAAAGTTCTCTGAATATGACTCGTATCTTCCATAAAACCATCAGCATACGAATTTTCTTGCTGTAAGTAGTTAACAAAATCAGGGTCATTGATGTTGGACATCCATTGATAAGGGTCCTGCAATGTCACCCCATGAGCAGAGACTGCGAAAGGCACTTTCTTTGGGACAGGTGGGCTGCAGTTGAAGCTGCTGAGGCTTTTGCAGATGGTGGAGAAGAAAGAAGAAGAGGAACCTGGAATACAAATATCAGGAAAAGGGTTTTTCTTTACTGTATTCCGGGTGGTGGAGAAGAATGAAGATGCCATGAAAATGGTGCAAAAACAGCAGACACTTCCACAGTACGTATCTATGGGGACAGAAAAAGAGAACAAAGAAAAAACCCACAATTTAGCAGCCAAAAAGCAGACGACGAACTCCCAAAAAAAAAGAAAGAAAAAGAAGAAGGGTAGAAAATGTTGCTGCCCAGGATCGAACTGGGGACCTTTAGTGTGTAAGACTGACGTGATAACCACTACACCACAGCAACGAGTAGGTACCAATTAGATTCATAATTTTGAAGTACATTGTCACTCCATTTTTGAAGGAAAAAAGTGTAAGAAAAGTAAATCAAAGGAATCAATCAAGGGATAACAATCGGCAATCAAGAATCAAGAATCATCCAGAATTAATTGTTGTTTTTATTTGATTGATTTATTTCCTTATTTAGTCATCCTCTGTAACTATAAATCAAACACTTTGAATGAATGAAAAAACCAACCAAATGATTCCAATCTTTTGTCTATAAAGTTAATATGGTATCAGAGCCACCCTTGAGCTAAGGCTCAAACGGGAAACGGCAATCATCATCTACCTTGGCTTACCTGAGGCCATGGGAGACCAAACACAAGCAACTTCCGGAACCTCTGAAACTGGCGGCACTACAACCCATCAAAATCAGACATACAGTTTGACACAAATCTTGGAATTATTCCAAAATCTTCCACCCAAAACTGAGGCAATCGAAACCATCTCTAGTCAGCCACCAAATCTGACTGAGAAACTCAATGATCGCAACTACACAGTTTGGGCCAGAAAACTAAGTCTGGCTCTCGATGGCAGTGGTCTAGCGGTGACCAGAGGCGGCACACGATCTGAAACCGGGGGGACAAGGGCACAGCGATCAGAAACTAAAGGAGTTTCTTCATCTCGCAAGGATGACGAAAAAACCCACCTAAAATGCACATTCTACGGAGGTACACGACACACCGCAGAAGGATGCTTCAAACGCATAGGCTACCCAGACTGGTGGCCGGACAGTCGTAAGAGAGGAAGGAAGCCGGGGCTGGCAGGGACTATGGTGGGCAACCAAGAAGCTACCAGCACCAAAGAACTCACCCATGAAGGAGGCGCAGTGTATTTTGCAGGAATGGCCAGAGAGGAAAATGCAAAAGAGGAAGACGAAGGCAAATCGTCTGGGAGAAAGGAAACTATGTTTTCCTTTTCAAACTTGCAGGGTACAGCTTTCAGTAAAGAAAGTGATAAAGCAGGCAATAAAGGAAGCAATAAAGCAGGCGTTGTTTTTCAAGGCAATGCCCTCAATCTACGCGCCGGTGGCCTTAATGACAATCAAAGGAAACCTATACCCGCGGGCAAGACCTCTGAATGTGTCTTTGACTGTGGGGCTACGGACACCATGTCATACGACTTATCAGATTTTCACAGTTTAACTCGATCTTCAAAAACAATAATTAAAACAGCAAATGAGGGATATTCACCTGTCGAAGGGATGGGCACTATTAATATTACGCCATCTATTCACCTAAATAATTGCCTCTATGTTCCCACCTTGTCCCACAAACTACTTTCTATCAGCCACCTTACTAAAGCACTCAACTGTACCCTGCTGATGTATCCATCTTTTTGCTTACTGCAGGATATTCGGACAGGGAGGATTCTTGGGAGTGGTTCTGAGTGTCATGGCCTATACCTGGTTGATGAACTGAACCAACATGGGGAGGTAGCGCTTGCTGATGGGATGGTTGACAGACAGGCTTGGTTGTGGCATCGACGTCTGGGTCATCCGTCGTGGGGGTACCTACATCAACTTTTTCCTAATTTACTTCGTACCCAAAATAATTTTTCATGTGATACATGTATTTTGGCCAAGAGCCACAGACAGACTTTTCCTCTGAATAATACAAGACATCTCACTCCGTTTTCATTAGTACATTCTGATGTGTGGGGACCTTCTCCAGTTTCAAGTCCTAGTGGTTATCACTATTTTTTGTCATTTATTGATGACTGTACTAGAATGACATGGATATACTTTCTTAAACACAAGTCAGAAGTGTTTGAGAAATTTACTACTTTTTATACTCTTGTCCAAACGCAATTCCAAAAACAGATTCAAATCCTTCGATCCGACAATGGGGGTGAGTTTGTCAATACACAAATGAAACAATTCTTCCAAGACAATGGCCTTATCCACCAGACCACATGTTCCGACACCCCACAACAAAATGGGGTGGCTGAACGAAAAAACCGATTCATTCTAGAAATTACCCGGGCCCTTCTCCTTGAGTCAAATGTCCCTAAATCCTACTGGCCCGAGGCGGTTGCTACTGCTGTCTATCTGATGAAGAGACTCCCTACAAAAATCCTAAAATTTCAAACTCCCTTGACTACACTCACCAAACTTGTTCCTCTCCCAGATACTCTCACTCTCACACCCCGTATCTTTGGTTGCACTGTCTATGTCCACATTCCTAAATCACACCGCAATAAACTTCAACCATGTGCTGTCAAGTGTGTCTTTGTTGGCTATGGGGTCAACAAAAAAGGGTACCGGTGTTACGATCCCCTCACTCGACGAATGTATACTACTATGGATTGTGATTTCTTGGAGTATGAGTATTACTTTCAGTCCCTATCTAGCGGTCAGAGGGAGACTCATACAGGTGACTCGCTAGACTGGCTGCTCAGCCCGGTTCTGCCAGGAACAACTGCTCTAACAGAGAAAGTAGACCAAACTACCAACAGGGACCAGAGCCATGCCTCACAATCACTACCAGACTCTACACCCTCCGAATCTCCTGAGGTAAGTAACTTTGACCACTCAGTAAATGATTCAGTTGAAATTTCTGACCATCCGGCTGTAGAAAAGACCACTGACAGGTACATTCTCCCACCAAGGAAAAATAGAGGCATCCCGCCAGTCCGATATGAGCCTGAGTACCAGTCGCGGAGCTCCAGATATCCTATAGCAGGTATTGCACAGGAGAAGTTGTCTGCCTCAGCGAAGGCCTTTCTTACCTCTCTACATAACAGAGATATTCCGAGGACAGTAGAGGAAGCACTAAGGGCACCAGAGTGGAAACAGGCGATGCAGGAAGAGATGGATGCCTTGGAAAAGACTGGAACTTGGGAGAAGTGCAAACTGAAACCCGAAAAGAAACCTGTGGGTTGTCGGTGGGTCTTTTCAATCAAGCATCGATCAGATGGCACAGTCGAAAGATACAAAGCAAGGTTAGTGGCCAAAGGATACACACAAACATATGGGGTGGACTACTCGGAAACATTCTCTCCGGTGGCGAAAATGGATACGATCCGAGTTCTTTTTTCAGTAGCTGCAAATCAGGACTGGCCTCTATACCAATTTGACGTAAAAAATGCTTTTTTGCACGGTGACCTGAAAGAGGAAGTGTATATGGAAGTTCCACCCGGCTTCTCATCCAAATTCGAAGCACGGGAAAGTTGCAGGTTAAAAAGGGCACTATACGGTCTAAAACAGTCTCCGATAGCATGGTTCGGCACGTTCACCCAAGCTATGAAGAAGAATGGCTATCATCAAAGCCACTCAGATCACACTTTGTTTCTTAAAAGGAGAGGAAATCTGATCACGTGTCTCATAATCTATGTGGATGATATGGTTATCACAGGAAGTGATAAGGAGGAGATGTCTCAACTTCGGGAAAGGCTGTTCCAAGAATTTGAAATGAAAGATCTTGGTCAACTTAAATACTTCTTGGGAATTGAAGTGTTTAGATCACGAAAAGGGATTTTCATCTGTCAACGAAAGTACATTTCAGACTTGATGGTTGAAACTGGGATGATAGACTGTAAATCTGCAACAACACCAATAATGATGAATCATGGATTACGAACAGGAGAAGGACAAGCAGGTGTTGACCAAGGACAATATCAAAGACTGGTGGGGAAGCTCATATATCTCGCTCACACAAGGCCTGATATAGCGTATGCGGTTGGAGTGGTGAGTCAGTTTATGCATTGTCCACAAAAGACACATTTGGAAGCTGTCTTAAGAATAATCCGATACTTGAAAGGATCAGTTGGGAGAGGCGTGCTCTTTCAAAGGCGAGGACATTTAGAGATTGAGGCCTATACCGATGCTGATTGGGCGGGGAATCCAAACGATCGAAGGTCTACTTCAGGGTACTTTACTCTTGTTGGGGGAAATCTGGTCACATGGAAAAGTAAGAAGCAGAAAGTAGTAGCCTTGTCGAGTGCGGAAGCAGAATTCAGAGGGATTGCACGAGGACTAGCTGAGGTGCTTTGGCTTCGAAAGCTTCTTACTGAAATAGGATTCCCACCAAAACGAATGTGTCAAATCTGGTGTGATAACAAGGCTGCAGTAAGTATTGCTGAAAATCCTGTCTAGCATGATCATACTAAACATGTAGAAGTGGATAGACACTTTATCAAGGAGAAACTTGAAGGGGGAATGGTTGAGCTCCGGTACACTCGGTCGGAAGAACAGTTGGCAGACATTTTGACCAAAGCAGTTGCTGGAGGAGTGTTTCATTCAGTACTGAGCAAGTTGAACATCGATGATCCGCTGATTCAACTTGAGGGGGAGTGTAAGAAAAGTAAATCAGAGGAATCAATCAAGGGATACTGAGGAATCAATCAAGGGATAACAATCGGCAATCAAGAATCAAGAATCATCCAGAATTAATTGTTGTTTTTATTTGATTGATTTATTTCATTATTTAGTCATCCTCTGTAACTATAAATCAAACACTTTGAATGAATGAAAAAACCAACCAAATGATTCCAATCTTTTGTCTATAGAGTTAATAAAAAGAATGTTACCTGCCAATCTTGCTGTTTTGGTTGAGCATGTGTCCGTACGGCGTAGTGTAGACGATAAGTTGGTCTGGAAGGAGTCAAGGGATGGCCGATTTAGGATCACCTCGCCTACTTTCTCCTCACCTGTCATCGTGCGACACGTAGTAGCAGGGGTGGTGAGGCTAGATACATGTGACCCTCATCTAGCCTTACCACCTCCTGCTTCCACGTGTCTTGCGGTGACGCGTGGGATGAAGGAAAAGTGGGTGAGGTGATCTCATTCCGATTTACATTGTCCTCTGCTTAGGAGTTTGTGTCGGAAAGCATGTGTGTTTCTTTGTTATGTCGGCTACTATGTACTTGTCTATTCCTCTCAAGCATTCCTTGTTAGTTTGGCGGATATTGAATGGTTGGATACCAGCGTAAAGGCCTTTTTTTAAAGCTTCTTGCCGCCCCTGCTGTTCCCCATATTGAGGCTATTGATTATATTTTTGTAACGGGGTGAGTCGCAAATGCTGTGTGGAAGTATTTTCTTTTGGCTTTTGGTATTCTGTTCATCTAGGTCAACACGATTTTGCAAATGCTCCCGTGCTGGTTTCTGTCCGGAGATGTCTCTGTTCCAAGACATGTATTATAGCGACTTGTCTCCGGCTTTACTACTCGAAACGACTTACCTGTCGTATTTCGCTGAGAAAAATACAAAGCATCCAAAACGATACAATTACACGTCAGCAAAGTGACGCAAATCTATATCATCGGAAGTCAAAATAAAATAAAAATCTTCGAAATAATCATTAATCATTAAATGTCTAGACAAATCTAATTCGATACAATTCTCAAACGTAGATAATAAATATTAAGTCTTCAAAATACATAAACCTCAAGTCTCAAAAAAACCGCATCAACTAAATCCTCGAAGGTCTCATCCGAATATCCTCGACCTCAAAATCTCTACTTCTGATCATCTTCGGGTATACGAACTCATATCCATGTATGTCTGCAAAACAACAACAGAGTATAGTATAAGCGACATACATTGCCCAGTAAGTAGCCTTGATGAACTTACCATTGGATCATACACGTGGAAAGAATTGTTATAAACTGAATAACAATATATGTAAAATAGCATGTTTTCATTCGCAAATAAGAATTAATATTATGCCCTTATAACAATCAACAACAAGGTCAACGATTTTCACTAATCTATAACCAATCAAATGTTAGTCCATCTCAAAATCAATGATCCAATTTCTAAATCGATGCGATGCAAAGTCAAAGTCAAAGGTCGATACCAAAATTCCAAATTTTCCAATACCAATCCGGTACAAAAACAATTGTCTGAATTCGAGTCCAATCTAGTACCAGATCCAAATATCCAAATCCAAGTCCAACTCAGTACAATACCAAATCCAAAACGATTTTCCAATACAATGGCTATATCACTTTTCTTCCAAGTGACTGATGTCGCAAAACTTACTAATTGATCCTCCAATAATCAAATGTGTCACAAGCGGCCTATCGAAATAGTCAAATTTGCCGGACAGGCCAATTGGTGGTGAAATGTGTCCGAGCGCTCTATACCAAATAGCCAATATGCTCGGAGGCCCGTTTATTTGGAACCAAGCCAACTTAACAATATATTTTCCATGTAAGGGTGAATTTCAAAATATGCAAGACAAATTTCTCAAAACAATTCCCAATGTCCAAAAGTTTTCCAAAATTCAATATTTTCTAAAATCCAAATATTTTTTAGCCTCCAATCAAATTCAAATACCAACCAATACCAAACTCGATCCAATCAAACATCAATCACCAATATCAAATACCATATCCAAATATCAAATACCAATATTAATTACCGACTTACCATATAACTACCACCCACGTGCATCTATATACATATATATATATATATGCTCATGCCCATACATATGCATATACACGTATATACATACACGTTTCTTCCTCAGTCCACTTTTTCTCCAACTCACCTCACCCCTCACCTCAACAACCTCGGCCCACACTGCCCAAACCCACCAGCACTGCCGCCAGCCCCCCACTCCCTCAGCTAGTCTCCCTTCTTCCGAAACCCTAATTTCACTCCCCCTTCCATAACGCACACCACCTACATTTCCTCACGTCTAATACCTCAGCAAGCATACCTCGTGCCTAACATACTGCCATAAAAATTGCTGCCAAACCTTTCACTCCGGCAATGATTTACTTCGTCAGCTTCGGGCAATTGTTGAACGCCATGCTCGTGGAGAAGTTTTCATGCGGTCCTGACATTTTATTGCAAGGGTCTTTGTATTTATTTTTGTTAGCGAGTTTATAAATGTTACATGGTTTTCTCCACCATATACGTGAAGGTAATAAATAAACAATCGCATGTGACGTTGAAAAGACAATTACTACTATAGTCTATTTCAATTGATCTACAAAATATGTGACATTGAATATTATAAGCAAAGAAAACTTGATTCAATGAAATTATTGTTACATTATATCAACAAAAGCGAAATACACAAGCTTCTTACCGTTCCAATGCAATGCATTCACCAAATTTAAAAGACTTGATACATTACCTTACACAACAATCTTGATGGATTACAACAGAAATTAAAATGGACAAACTTATGTAATGTTCTTAACCGGGGAACTTTATTTTTTGCATGAATAGCTTTAAGCCATGCAGATGAAAACTAGACAGTCGGAGAGATCTCAAATTGTAGTCCAGATGCTTTAAACTTGTCTTCAGCAAGACCTTCAATTTGCTTTATCATCTGATCAGTAAGATAATTCTTCCAGTCACCGACTTCGCCACGTCGAAAAAACACTTTTTTCTCAATCCCACCTGGGAACGTGCCATTCCTGTTGACCTCCAAGTTACTCAAATGATCGAAACTGCAAAGCTTCAAGATTTCATCGGGCACCCCAGATGCCTCTTCATCTAAAGAAAATGGGCACCCCAAGAACTCTGCTAACTTTTTCAAAATCAAAGAGGGTTTCTCTTTCAAGTCCTCAAATTTTAAGAATAACACATTTTCAGGACGTTCCAAGCTTTTCTCCCAATAGGCTAAAACATGATCCCAGTATGGCCCATAGTCAGTGATACCTTTGCAGAACCGCTGAAACTCTTCGTCCATTGGAGAGCTTCCTGTATGAGACCTGATTCTGTTCATGAAATGCCAATCAATCAATCAATCAATTGAACCCATTATTTTTCAATGACAGCATAAGCTATCGTTAGGGTTTGGGGAGGGTAAATGGCAGGCAAACAATATCTCTATCCCAACTTCCAGTGAGACCCAGACTCTATATGTACCTGCATAAACGACACAATAATACGGATATGATGTGCTAGTGTGTTAATGATGTAATTCAGAAAATACAAAGAGAAGCCTAACCTGTTCATGAAATGCCAATAAGAAATAAAAGTATCTTTAGGGTTCCTGCACAAATACACAATCTTGCATGCAGAATCCTTTATGGATTCTGGCAATAACGCATAGGCCATATGAGTGGAGAATAACCTAGGACTTTTGTAGCAAGAGAGATCAATGTTTTTGCTTCTACCATAGATTTGAATATCAATAACAGGGACTAGTTCGTGAGGATTATGGATGAGCAATGGGTGATCGGAGGAACTAACAATGTGATGCTCGCGATTCAAGAGGGCAAAGAAAAGGGCTTTGAGCCATGTGGTACCGGATTTTGGGTTGGTGACTAGAAAAATATCAGAATCTTTTGCTTGGAAATGGTTTTGAAATTCTAAGGCACCCTTCAGGAACTCATCTCCTAACCAATAGCCTTGGTAGTTGTACAGATAAGTTGTTAGAGATCCTCTTTCCTTGGGAAGAGTAGACAGAAAGTCTGCAAATTTTGTCTCTTCTGCTTCATCATCTGCCACATTTTTTGGAAGAAGAGATCTCTGATTCTCCGCCATTGTTATTGTGGAGAATTAGAATGTTATTCACACGGTGGGAAGAGAAATCTAATGCTTATATATCTTATACCAAAGTCCTCAAGTTTCTTCTGATTGTAACAAGAGGTTAGTTGATTCGTTCACATCTGATTTCGTTTGAGAAAATTGTGAAAGTCAACTAGAGATCCATTTACCCAAAAAAAAAAATACACAACAACAATATTACCTCACTGACTTACAGGCTTCCGTCTATGGCAGGATATGAAGGTCGGATATACGCAACTATACATATGTGTTAAAAACACATATATGTTGTTTCCCGATTAATATAATTGAGGATTTGTGAAAGTCAACTAGAGACATGTGGTTCAAAAGAAAAAACAAAATAAAACTAGCATAAAAACGGGAAAAAGACAGGAATGTGTACGGATCAACCACTGAACATCAACTATGAAGCTACAGCTATCTAATTAATTGGTCATTTTTCATTGATATTTTTTTTTTTGTAAAAGTCAACAACAAAAATGGATTCCGCAAAAAAAAAAAAAAAAAAAAATGAGATGTTAACTGATCGACTATAGGGTCCCTAGTCTTTTCTATACTAAGAAATTTGTTTTATTTTTCTAATGCATCATAAATGGGATCGGCTATGTAGTTCCTGATTTGTAGCGTGAAACTTGACGGTTGACTTTATAGTAGCTGTGAGTTTTAAAGCAAAACACTCCATTAAAATTAAATAATAAAAAAACAAGATTACTCATATGGACACCATTAGCGTTCGAGTACACATAGTATAATTTCATTGAGTAAGAGTAACTTTAAGGTATAAGATCATTAGTCCTTTTCATACTAATAGTATAATTTCATTGAGTAAGACTAAGTTTAAGGTATAAGATCATTAGTCCTTTTCATACTAAAACATTTGTTTTAGTTTTTCTAATGCATCATAAATGAGAGTTCATGATTTGTACCGCGAAACTTGGGAGTTGACTTTCTAGTAGCTGCGAGTTTTAAAGCAAAACATGCTGTTAAAAATTAATAAATAACAAGAGATTATGTATATAACGTTATTAAATTTCGAACACATATAGTATAATCTCATTGGGTGAGAGTTAGTTTAATACATAAGATCATTAATCCTTTTTATACTGATAAATTTTTTTTAGCTTTTCTAATGCATCATATATAAATGGGATCATGTAGTTCCTGATTGGTACCGTGAAACTTGACCGTTGATTTTTTAGTAGCTGCAAGTTTTAAGACAAAAACACCATTAAAAACTAAATAAATAACAAAAAATTGCCTATATAACACCATTAAAGTTCAAATGTACATAATATAATCCCATTGAGTAAAAGTTGGTTTATGATATAAGGTCATTAGTCCTTTTTATACTAAGAAATTTGTTTTAGTTTTTCTTATGCATCATAAATGGGACCGACCATGTGGTTTTTGATTTGTACCATGAAATTTTTTCAGTTGACTTTCTAATAGATGCGAATTTCATGGCAAAACACAATTAAAAAACCAAATAAATAACAAAAGATTATTTATATAACACCATGAAGTTCGAATGCACATAGTATAATATCATTGAGTGATAGTTAGATTAATATATAAGATCATTAGTCCTTTCTATACTAAAAAATTTGTTTCATTTTTTTCTAATGCATCATAAATGTGATCGCCCTTGTAGTTTTTAATTTGTACTATGCAACTTGACAGTTGACATTTTAGTAGCTGCAAGTTTTAAGGCAAACTACATCATTAAAAAGCTAAATAAATAACAAAAGGTTACGTACATAGGGTTTGCCTAAAAACATATTCATGAAAAGAGGTTTCAATGTAAAAGTCAATCAACACAGCCTAACCATTAGGTTTCATTGTATTCCAAAGATTCCCAAATATTTTATAATAAAAACCTATCAATTTGAAATGAAAAAAAAATCAATTTTTTAAGAAGAAAAACGAGTGAGAATTTTAGGTGAATTATAGGGAACCATCTTAGAAATCGTTGTTATAACTTCTTATACAGATTTCTTATATAACATCTCTTTTAACATTGATTTTGTGTTTGTGAATTCTTCATTTAAGTTGATCCAATCTTCTTTTTTGAATTCAAAAGCTAGTCTTTTTCTTTTGATTTCAAAATACTTGTTAGTCACCGTGATTATGATTTTGCAATATTGTGTTTTCATTTATGATAGAATATGATGGAATAAATCAAAATGATTTATTAAATTGGTTGCGCTTTTTATATTGTGAAGTAGCAGTTGATCGACACAGTTTGACGCAATTTTCATTATGTATCATCGAAAAATTTATGTGTGTTTTTAACATATGAGTATGGTTGCGTACATCCGACCTCCCATACCCCGTCATAGACGAGAGGTAAGCTAATGGGATAATGTTGTTATTGTTGTTTAGTCTAATTAGTGTTGTTTGCTAAAACATTAAGGTTTTGTGATTTATAAAAAAAAGGCAGAACAAAGTAACATTGACACAAATTTTTAACTGAAAGATTGGAACTTTTTAACTTAGGGCTTGATGTTTGACCCGTGAGTCAAACGGTTGTTGCAAAAGTTTCCTAAATTTGGCATGAAAACCCAACGTTTGATCCTTTGAAAAACTAATTACAAACAGCATTCGATCCTATATTCCAATGTTTGATTAACTTGTTTTAAATGTCATATGTTTCAAAGAAGATATAATATTACAACAGAAATCATAACAAATAACCTTAAATATTTGGTACTAGTTAGCATGTGGTCTCAAATCGCAATTTCGTCTGCACTTTGTTCCAATTTTGTCGCCTATTTAGTACTTTGTATCATTTTTGCTCATATTTGCTTCCTTGTTACACTAGACTCTCGTGTTTATATAAGATTCGAAGAATGACTAAATCGTTTCATAATTTAATGTACGTACTTTTATACTTTTATTTATTATCACATAACATAATACATATGCATGACAATAATGAGCTAGTGATAAAATCCAACTCAGTCCAATTGCATAACGGGTTTGGATCGGTGACCCACACAGCAGTGGGCTCGTTTTTCTATTGGATCATATAAGATCTGCTTTAGCCTTTTCTTTTAGGGCTGCTTTCGACTAATTGAGTCTAGTAATTAAATCAATGACCCGAAATCTATCTACAAATCATCACTTCTTTATTTTATTTTTGGTATTTGAAGGGGATACACACACATACATACATCTATATATATGTCTATAAGTGGGTGGTGTATATGCATATGTGTGTATATATATGTGCTTATGCGCACATAAGAAACTTATAGATAATTATTATGTTATTTCACATATTCGCCCCTTTCCTCTTCCCACCACATATAATTGTGTTTAATGATTACTATATTTAAGAAACTTACAACATGATGTGGGACATATAATTGTCTTTAATGATTACTTATTTAAGAAACTTACAACATGATCGTGTAAGTTGAATTTGGGAAATATGTTAGAGTGGTTTAGTAGAATTTAATCAATAATACATACCAATTTCGTCTTAGTTTGTTACTTATCTTTTATTTTTTTCTTCTAATAAAATGTAAACGATATATTTAACTTCAATTTTAATTTTTATCAATTTATAGTATATCGTTAAAAGTATGCATTTTAAAAATGAAACTAACACAGATTAAATGCTGCAAAAAGACTAAAAATATTCTTTAAAAAAAGATTTTTTTTGAAGTAATAAAAACAACGATTGTTTTGGTTTCTATCACTATATAATATGATAAATACTGTTTACCTGAAAAATGAAAAACCTGTAATAAGTGGAGGAAATACTACAAATGTAAAGATCATATGTTAAAATAGTGAAGATCATGTATAATTAATTAAATTAATGAAGTGTAAAACCCTTTTTTTCTGTTCTCCCTCCACACTGGAGCATTTCCCAAGACAGCTGAAACAGGTGTTCTTCTTCTTTATCAAACAGTTAGCGAGCATAATTCTCAGCGAGCATAATTCTTTCTCGTCAACATGTCGGTAAGGTTATTTCTTTATTTTCTCTTTCTTGATTAGGGTTGCGTCCGATCTTCAATTTCGATCATTTAATTCGATTTGTTTTTCTTATTAAGATTTTCGAGTACAATGGAAGTGCTCTAGTGGCTATGGTAGGTAAGAATTGCTTTGCTATCGCCAGTGATCGAAGACTCGGAGTCCAGCTTCAGACCGTCGCCACCGACTTCCAACGGATTTACCAAATCCATGACAAACTTTTCATCGGACTCGCTGGTCTCGGTACCGATGTCCAAACATTGTAATTCTCTAAATCAAGATGGATACTTTATTTTGTTGAACTGAGTTCAAGTTCAAGATTTTGTTGCCCCCTGTTGAAGTTAAAGCTCAATAATCCTGCCAAATTTTTTTTTGTTTGTTTCTGTTGCTAATGTTTTAGGTTAATTGTCTCTTGTAGGTACCAGCGGCTTGTTTTTCGTCACAAATTGTATCATCTGAGAGAAGAGAGGGACATGAAGCCGGAAACTTTTGCTAATCTAGTGTCTGCTATTCTCTATGAAAAGAGGTGATTTGCATTCTCCCTATCACCAGTGTATATTGCTTATGTGGCTTCTGAGTTATAGTAAAATAGGTGACGAGTCTTTTTTTTTTTTTTTTGCGTCAATTGATGTTACTTTCTAATGGGATGGTGGTTTTTCAACAGTAAGTATAGTTCCCTCCAATATCAATTGTATGAACATGAAACAATGACTCTAGGGGATTCAATTTGTTGGTGAATAATGTATCTCATTCATCACCATGAGTAGCAAGTCATATGGGTTTTATGATCGATGCATCAAAGCAAGAAACAATATCGTCTGAATTGGCAGCATGGAATCTAGGCAAAATTCAGCCCCACCTTGCTTGTCATATATATGTCAAGGAAAGTTATATGAAATGGATTAAGTTAATTCACAAATATGATACCATTCCTCATTTGTGGTTGGTCTTCATGCATGATGCATCTGAATTCAAAATGCATAATTAATTTCATGAAATAATCTTCCTAGCTTATATAAGCTGTCCTTGTCATGAATCCTATCTATTTGTTTGGGTTATTTATTAGGCCTGCTAAAGAAATGAAGTTATGGGAGAAGCTATTGATTGTTTCCTTTAACCTTCTCATGTAGGTTTGGTCCATACTTCTGCCAACCTGTGATTGCTGGATTAGGAGATGAAGACAAGCCCTTCATTTGCACAATGGATTCCATTGGAGCAAAGTAAGTATATAGTTTCTCTTTTGAAGTTTGTCTGTCTACTGAAAATTTGCTTGGCTTCTTTTTTCCCCTAGATACCAAAAATCCAGTTAAAAACACTTTACTATTTTGTCATTGCTTTGATTTTTGAAGGGAAGATTCGTTTACAAAGACGGTGAAAGAGATGTGTATAAAATTGCTAGAGCGAGTGAAAGGAAGACAAGAGATTTGACTCAAGTTAAATGCATTAAAAACGAAGATAGCAAGATCTTAGTAGTGAAAAGGACAAAACAAAATAGATGGAAAAGATACTTTGATAAACTTTTTAATAAACCAATGAGAGATGAACTTGTATTGCACGAGTACATAATAGAATCTTAACCTATAGAAGGAGAATCCGATTGCCTGAGGTAGAAGATGCTTCGAAAAGGATGAAAAATGGTAAAGTGGTTGGATCTGACAGTTTTCCAGTTGAGGCTTGAAAATGCATAGGGAAAGAAGATATTATATGGTTGACAAATCTTTTTAACAAGATAGTGAAGACCGCTAAGATGTCCGACCAGTGACAAAAAACCATCTAGTACCTTTGTATAAAAACAAATGAGATATAAAAGATTGTGCAAATTATAGAGGAATCAAGTTAATAAGCTACACAATAAAGCTGTAGAGGTGAGTGATTGAGAAAAAACTTCGCAAAAAAAGTAGTGTATCTGAAAATCAATGTATATTTAGGCTTGGAAAGTCAACAATGTAGGTTATTCATCTGTTGATAAGATTAATAGACAGATGGCGAGGGAAGCAAAATTTGCATATGGTTTTCATTGACTTAGAAAAGACATATATTAAAGTTTCATGAGTGATCCTTTGGAGGGTACTTGAAAAAAGTATTTAGAGTAACATATATATAAATTATTGAAGACGTGTATGAGATTGCAATGACACGCATAAGGACTCCAAAGTACTAAGACCAGAGTTTTCTATTATGTTCATACTTATTTGCTTTAATTATAGATGATCTCACTCGGCACATTCAAAACAGAGTTCCATTGAGCATGTTATTTGCAGATGACATTGTGCTGGTGAATGAGATTTGTGAAGGAGTAAATGTTAAGCTGAAATGTTGGCAAGAGACGTTAGAGAAAAAGAAATTCAAATTGAGTCGAAAGAAGACAAAGTATATGAAATTTAGTTTTAGCAACCAAAGAATGACCTTGGAAATTTTTGTGAAGTTGGAGTGACTCTTATAGATGAGAAGATGAAAGAATCAAGATTAAGATGGTATGAGGATGTGCAAAAGTGTCCTGCAGATGCATCTATTAGGCGGTGCGAGACAATGAATAAGGTGCATGTTAAACATGAGAGAGACCAAAGTAGGCATGGAGAGAGACAATAAGGAAGTATATGACTTATACGACAATTGAGGAGTATATGGTCGGTGATAGATCACAGTGAAGACAATTGATGCATGTAGCCGATGTCATGTAGATAGTATAAGATTTAAGTGAGAATTTTAAGTACTTAGGCCGGAAATCACGGTTGAGATGATATGATATTTTTTAAAGAGACGTACTCTAAAGGTGCATATTGTTCACTAGGTCTTAGGAGACCCAAAAAGAGTAGAATTTAGGCTACAACTCAAAAAATAAATAAATAAAGCATTGATGTATATAGCTGGCCCCACATAGTGGGAAGAAGGTTGAGTGTTTTGTTATTCCAATGACACCCAAAATGCATATGGGACTGTCGGCTAATATAAAATTCACCTAATGATATTTGCTCGTAACTTCCAGGTTGGTTTGTGTTTACTTTGTCATATCAGGACTACTAGACAGTTTACTGAACAATGATGCTGTAACGTTGAGATTTCTCACGCCATCCCCATTAGCTGAGAGTTACCGTACAGAAACCTAGCATGTCCTTGCAAAATGCAAATAAGAAGTTTTGACTTGTAGCTAACTTACTTTCATTTCAGTTTGCAGAGTCATATCAGGACTTAGGCTAGTAATCCTGTGATTATTTTCGTGATTGAAATATTTCTGAAAGGAATTATTGACTTTTATTTATGCCTCGTAGTGGGGAGGGACCATAACTTCTGACTGACCTTTTCTTTTATTGGTAAGTACGTAACTGATGAAGCTCACAAGGGACTTAGCATCCTTTTGACATCTGTAGCCTCTGTTATACTTATCTGGATATTCCCCCTGATGCTACAAGTCATTTGACTGTGCAGTTAACGGTCCTCTGATGTTTAGTTTGTATCTTTTACTAATCCTGCTTTACGGTTAGTACCTTTTCACTCGGTTGAAGGTGCCTTCTTTCTGAAGGATATAAATAAACTGCGTGAAACGATGGATCTTCCTCCCTCCATATTTAATATTTTCTGTTAAAGGCAGATGCATTTCTGAAAGTTCCGTAATCTTTTTCTTCTATTCAAATGTAGGGAGCTTGCCAAGGATTTTGTTGTTGCTGGTACTGCCTCTGAATCCTTATATGGTGCCTGTGAAGCAATGTTCAAGCCAGACATGGTATGTTAGTTTGTCAATGCGTTTTATATGGATTGATTCACGTGTGCTCGTAGAAAGTTTCCTTTTCTGTTTTATTCTGTAATATTTACTTTGTTTAGTCAAGCTTGTGGTCTGACATTGAATATCATGTCTAAGTCTGATGTTTGATTGCATTAGCTTGAATCAGTAGAGTCTTGCTTGTACCTTTTGTGTGAAACTGCTGTAATAGTTTTCATAACAGTTACTGCTTTTCCAGGAACCGTCATTATATTGGGGGGGGGGGGGGGGGGTTCAAGATCTAAACTTTGGCCTTTATTGTCGTTGATTAAAATCAGTCTTTGCGTGACTTCTTTATGCTGAGGCATGATATTACTGTTTTTCAGTCTCCAATCTGAAGGATTGTAACAGTACTTCTGGAAAATCATCTATAGTTTCTAAAGGCCTAGTAGCTTTGAGGCTTGTTTCCAATAAAGATCGTTTTTCAGCAGTGTGTTTACATCAGAATCAAGATTTGGAGATGTTAAAACTTTCATAAGAAGTTTTGGCTTTAAGGCACGAGAAGAATTGGTTCTATGGCATCTCCTGAATAGTTTGCCTCTCTAATCTGTCATCTAGGTGAATCTGATGCTTGAATGATTAAGGCTGAGCATGTGAATCAACTGACGAATAGCCTAGGGAAAGTCTTGGAGGATCAGTCTGGTAAAAGAAGATTTAAATTTAGTTTAAAGAGATCATCTCAAGTAGAATCAGTCTTGTAAGAATATATATGGTGTAAACACTGAACGGGGTGATGATATTATCAAGATAGTAATGGCAACATTGCAACTTGACTGTTATTTCTAATTAACATTCCTGGTTAGGAGTAGGGTTAGATCCAAAAGGCATTATTTGGACATTTGGAAAACCATAATAACAGTTGTACCTTTTTCATTTTGAAAAGGTAAATCTTCTGTTCCTTGCTTATACTCGCATTACGTAATGTCCAATAAATTCCACAGAAAAACCTATCAAAACGATAATCCAGTTAAACCCTTGCATTCTAAGCCCAAATGAAGTTTCATTCCAGACCAACTGTTGCATCTTTTGCTTTCTGTTGGTTTATAACCAATCAAGAGCTGTCTTCTCTTTACTATCAATTATACTACAGGCTTGACAAAAGTTAAGCTGTTTGTTGGATTCATTTGATCTCAATTGATCCCTATTTTTTTGCTAGGCTTTACTCTGATACCATCTACCCCTACTAACAGTGAATTTCTGCAGAATAACCAATAAAAATCTGAAGCAATTTAGGATAATGATGAAGTATTCTAGTATTCATTGCTCTTCTCAGCTGCGAATGTGAGCATGAGGCCTGCATACTTGAGCTATCAACTAGGTGTTTGGAAAAATAGGTGAATAATCTCCTTTGCAGAATCTGCCCACAACAGTACTAGGACGACCAGCATCTCCAACATTGTGCATTTCTCGATAAAGGGAGGACAACAGAATGGAATTAGCTTCCACGCTAGGATTTGATTCGGATTTTTCCTACTTCGTTTGACATTTAATTGCCTGATTGACTTTAACTCAGAATAGAAGTATATTCCCCGGAACATAGGAACCCATGTCTCCTATAATTGTTCTTAGGGGACAAGACCAAGGTTCAAAGCCAGGGAAAAGGGCTTGAGACTATCGAAGGGCTCCTCTTCTTACCTTTTTGATGCTTTTTGTTTCGTCCTTTATTGTGTGGCACCCTTATGTATATCCTGCTACTTTTGTATGTTTAGCTTCCTTCCCTGTGTCTACCTCAGGAAGCTGAAGAATTGTTCGAGACCATATCACAGGCTCTCCTATCATCCGTTGACCGTGACTGTCTAAGTGGTTGGGGAGGCCATGTTTATGTTGTGTAAGTCCTACCCTTTCTCATCTTTGTTTGCAATTCTATTAATCTTATGTGACGTCATTCCATGAAGCTAAATTAGAGCAAGTCCATGCTACAATTGCATCATTTCCTTGTCATATGTATTTTTTTTTTTTGTTCTGATTCAACCATTATATTGTTGATTGCAGTACTCCAACAGAAGTGACGGAGAGGATCTTGAAAGGAAGAATGGATTGAGTTAGGTTTGCAGTTATTTAAATAGCTTTCACCACATATATCAATTGGCTACCTGCTCTCCAGAACTTTGGTTGACCTTGTCAAGCCTTGGTCAACGTTTCAGAAAGGGATTTTCGCCTTTTTCTTTTGCTCTGTTGCTTGTATTGATTAATTATGATGTTACTAACTGTAAAATGATGGATGGGAGAATGGTAGGATGATGTCGTATTTCAGAAACATCTGCCATTAATTGAAACATTGAAAGTTTCCTGCTTGACCAAATAGTTGGGGAATTGGTTGGAGGATGTAATTGTTCAAGCTACTTGAATTATCTGGGTTTTATCCATGTTTTCTTTTTCTTTTCATTGCTAAATAGAAGAAAAACTTATTAATTGTAATGCTATGTTTGGACTCAAATAATTAGGAAAATCTTGAGATCTTGCTAAATACATTCGAAAAAAGTGCATCTTTTATGATTAGGCTGGAAATGATGAAGATATGTTGTAAGTAAAGGCATCTTCAGACTTGATTTTACAGGCATCTTGGTTTCATGCTAGGAAGGTTAAATTAGGATATAGAAAATTTAGAGATAAAATTGCTTCTTCATTTTGGTTATTGAGCTGATTTAGAAAAACGAACGTTTCGTCAAGCAAGGTGGATAAATTTAATGGCGAAATTGGGCTTCACATAGCATGAAAGCCTATGCAATTAAAATAAGTGTACTTCAATGACCAATCAAATGTATAAGATATATATATATATATCTATGTTTTTGCCGATCACTAAGTGGGTATATCTTAGGCGGGATGAGATCCCCTCACCGCTCCCCCCTCACCGCAAGTGTGACCGCGCGACACGTGGCAAAAAGGGGGGGTGGTGAGCCTGGATGAGGGTAACCTTCATCCAGCCTCACCACCCCCTACTGCTGCCACGTGTCGCGTCCTGGGCCGCGCGGTGAGGAGATCTCATCCCATCTTATGCACCTTCACTCATTGTGCCACTAATTAATCCATGTCCAAGATAAAATTTTTTTTATGGGTTGCCCCAAAGTATCCTCCCAGCCGAAAGCCAGAAGACTAATCATCCGTCCCTGCGGTCAGCACACAAAGTGGTAGGAGACTGGTCAAACGGTTTGCTCTATTCACATGAGTGGGGATCGAACCTCCAACCACATGCTTAAAGGACGAAGTGGTGAACCAGCACGTGAACCATGTTGATATAATAGTTTGTTTGATGGTTTTGCAATTAACTTTTGTTTCTGTAATTGATAAATATTATGAATTAATCCTTCCGTTTCAAAAATAGTTTATGGAATTCAAATTAATTTGGTCACTGCATTATTCTAATTAATTATACTAAACTAAATAAGTTATATAAATACTAACTAAAACTACAGTATAAAAATTTTGATCATTAATATATTTTATATTTAAATATAGTTACTATTTTTAAGACGAACAAAAAAACCTAGATAACATTCTTGAGAGGGATATAACATTTGAGAGTGTTTGGTTGGGGTTTCTTCATTAAAGATATGGGTTTGGAGTAATCCAAACCAATAAACATTGTTTGTTTGTTAAAATTGGGGTATGAGTTTCAAATTGATATCTAAGTATTTGGTAATGCATATCGTTTTTTAATATACTAGATCCCCTTGTCTATCAATATGGGAAAATACGGGTATGGGTTTTGAACCGGTCAACGCCGGCCTCTATTCCGGCTGGTCAATTTTTTCACGCCCATATTTCGATACCTATTTCAATTCCGATACGTTTCAAATACCATCAATGTCAATCATACTCATTCCTACTTCAATACTAAACAACTATGTCTTTTACGCTCAAACGTATATATGTTCACTCAAATGCGAACCAAACTCGAGCTTAGTTCATCAAATGTATGAAAATAAAAAATCGTTCTTTCCCCCGTTTACACTTTACCGCCTCCCTATTTGAAATACTTTTCTTGCTTTCGGGTCTTTTGGACCCACTCGTGTCAACAAGAAAAAAAGAAAATATAATTCCAAATCCATTGCCGTCATTCGATTTCCTTCCTGGATCTTTTTGTCGAATGTTTGAATTCGAAATTTCTGAGGGGATTTTAGTGATTGCTTTCCAGTTGGTAAATTTCCTCTAATTCACCTCGTTATTGAATTCTTTTCTTGTATGTCAGATTAATTGTTTCGTGAATGATCCTGTTAGGGTTTACAATTTGGTACTTCATTGTTTAAATTCTGTTTCGTCCCTTATGTTGGAGCTTTATATCTTTCTAATTTTCTTTGGAAATAGACTATCACTTTCCTTGTGTCTCCTGTATGTGGTGATGGGCAAGGGCAGTTGGGAGTTTTGAATTTTAATTTTTCTGGCAAAATTTTCCCTCTTTACTATGAGGGCTATCTGGATTAGTCCTGCTAGGAAAAATATAATATTGTATACTTGCACATGCATGTTTTTGGTCGACCAACAAGAGTAGTTGGTGGACAGGGTGCCTTTTTAGTGCGATTTTGGTGTCTTAAATTTTTGGATGGTCTGCAGAATTTTGCGCATCTCTTGCACTCTTGAACTCAGAGTGCACAATGATTGAGGCGTCAGTTCGACGATGTTCACACCAGGAAGGGTGTTTGGGAAGGAGGCCGTTGCGAAAGTGCGGGAATAGAGTGGACAAGGGTCATATTATTTTAATAGATTTAGAAAGTGATAGCGGTGAAAATATTGTTTTAATTGATTCCCATGATTCTTTTCCAAGCAAGACTAAGAAGAGACTAAGAAGAGGGGAAAAAATTGCAAGCTCATGGAAGGATGTTATTTGCTTGGATGATGATGAGAATGCGGATGGTCTAAGAAGCGGAGAGACTTCTAGTGACAGTTCGTCTCCCTGTAAGAATTCAAGTCCTAGCAACTTCAGAAGCTCTTCAGCTGCTGAAAAATATGGGTGTCAAGCTATTCACGAAAATATATCTCCAGTAAGATTATCAAAGGGGAAACGTACTTATTCAGTAAAAGACTCTGCGACAAACCAATTTGGTCTTGGTGACACTCATTATATGTCTTCTGATGATTTTCTTGACTCTGACCTGATGGAAGATTCATGTGGTGGTAATGTGAAAGAGATGTGGGAAAGGGCTTATTCGAAAAGAAAGCGGAAGCTCCTGGATGATCAGCCAATTCAAGGTGACTCCGATAAGGATAGTGACGGTAGTCACAAAAATGTAAACATCTCTAGTGAATATAGACAATGTGAAGAAACCCCTTGTGTGACAAAGAAAGCTGAAGATGAAGCTGCACCTTCTTCCAATCACAAAAAGAAAGGACATTCGAATTGTGCGTCTGCTGATTCTCTGAGTGCTACTGCTGATGGAAGTGAGGACATTCTTATGGATTCAGTTTTGAAAAAGCATTTTGCTTGTCGTGGGAATGATGATAATCATACACAAGGATCTGGTTTTGAATTTGCAGAATGCTCAAGTGGCAATATTTTCGAACCAAGTAGTACACATGGGAGAATGGAGGAAGAACAAGGGCCTAAGGGGCCATCTTTTCCTCGTGAGGAGAATGGCACAAGACAAGTAGAGCATGTGAAAACGCCCTTCAACGAGGACTCAAATGCTTCATTAGCAGAACCTTGTTCATCACGGTCTGGATCATTTACCAAGGACAATGTATGTGTTCCTAGTGTTGACTCGTCAGAGAAAGAACCTCCGGCATTTCTACATGAACAGAACAGTCAAAGGTCATCAACACAGAGTTATGAGGTGAATGGTATAAAAAATCCTATTAAGGATTCAATGTCTGGTCAAGATGGTCAGGCTATGGTTTACAATGAGGTTCTCATGATAGGTGATAGAGAGAAGCTTAAGGAGACGGATGAATACAAAAAAGCGATGGAGAAAGAATTGGCTTCTAGGCAGCAAGCACTGAAAATTCAGGTAGTCATTTATGTACTTCTATGTCCTACTATCTAGAGTAACTTAGTCCTCATAAAATACTTTGGTTTTCTACTGCGTTACTTGCATGTTCGTTAGCAATATTTGAGAATTTTCCGACCTCTAGAACTTCCTGCAGCCTGTGGAGGGTACTTATCAAATTGGCTTCTTTTACTTCTGTTACTTTTCCGTGGCACGTGTTTGTGTGATCTAAAATTTTCTCAGTTACAAATACAATAACTGTCATCTCTCTTTTTACACTTTCCAGAATCAACTTGACATTGTTTTTGTGCATTTTACTTCCAAAATATATTTACTTTGTATTTCAAGGATAAGAATATCAATTTCATTTTTTAGGCTGAAGAAGCACAGAATTTGCGACGCCTGCAGAAGCGAATGAAAGCTGAAAGAATGCGTTTACTTGATATGGAGAAACGGCAAAAACAACGTGTGGAGGAGATACGAGAAACTCAAAAGAAGGTTTGCATATCTTATCTTGCTCTTGCATTTCTCTGTTGTGATCAAATGAGTTACCTTGATCTGAATCCGTTTTTGGTTGTCTCTTAAATTTAGATGTTGACTATCAGTTTAGCGTTGATATAAGCATTTGTGTCATGCTGTGATTAAACGATTTTCTGTTTTTGCATTTTAGGATGAAGAGAATTCTAATGTGAAGGAGATCATCCGCGCTGAAGTCAGAAAAGATCTTAACAAACTAGAAGTTACGTGCCTTGATATGGCTTCTCTTTTGAGAGGACTAGGAATTTCTGTTGGTGATGGTGTACTTCCTCCATTGTTGAGTGAGGTGAGATGACCTGTATCTTATGATATAGAAATATGTCATAGCACTTACTGTATACATTTTGTTCAGATGTACATCTACATATGGTACACATACTTGGATAGACGGTAATATAAGTTCAAATATACACTAGTACAAGTCACTAAATCAGTGGCATAAAAGATAAACAACAAAGAGCTGTTGGTGTTAAATAGAGCCGTTAGACACCTTTCTCTATTGTAAATATAGCGTTATAAAGGCTCCTTCTATAAGTAGGATTGTTTGTTCTTCACAGAAGTAAGTCTGAATAAAATCTTCATTCAACCTCCAATATATTCTTCAATATTTCTACATATGAGTGCCTCGACAGTGTCTTAACAATTCGCACAATTGAATAATATTTGTCATATACATTTTGATAAATGCAAGGATTTCAGAGATGAAGCCTGCTTTACTATGCTTTACTTTCTTTTCCTCTTTAAGGGAATGAATATGTTTTTTTGCATTCAACTGTGTACCATCGTGTTTGTTTACTATCTCAGGTGCGCTATGCGTATAAGCGAGCTTTACTGTCCTTACATCCGGACCGAGCTTCCAGATCCGACATAAGGCAGCAGGTCGAAGCTGAGGAGAAATTCAAGCTTATAAGTCGCATGAAAGAGAGGTTTTTGCTCTAACGAATTCTGTTGCTCTTTATTTTATTTTTATTGTGACTATAAGCGTAGTTTGGGATACATTATTTAGAAGCTTAAGGCTTGTAGGTGTGTGAAGATGCAACGTAGAAATCATCACACGGTATGGAAGTTTCTGTATGGGGTTTTCTTTCCTGCTTTATAGGTTGAACTTTAAGGGCTTTGAAGGTGCTAGGTTTTGGCATTTGCTTAATTCTTTAAGTAGTCATTGCAATGTACTCTCAGGCGGATGAGATTTAATAAATACTTCCATTCTTCCTTCACTATGTTGCCATCTCCCCCACAGATAGCACTCCTCCAATTCAACCCCTCCCCTGTCCCCCTCTGTGCCACGTCACCCTATGGTACTGAAATAGGTCGCTATGAAATTTCTGAAGAGATCAAATTCACTAGGATAGAAATTTATCCTTCATAAATTCTACAAGCTTAAATTTCTCCTCGGCTTGAACCTGCTGTCTGATGTCTGAACGCTAACAAAGCTCTCTTGTAAGCCGAGTGCACCTGAGATATTTTTGAAAATGGCAAGTAAATAAGCAAATACAACAAAACATTTTTCAATTGCCTCAGAGGCTCCTGTCTATGGCGGGGGGATCGGATGTACGCAATCATACACATGTGTTAGAAACACGCAGAGGTTGTTTTCCGATGACCTATAATGAAGTCAAACTGTGTCGATCAACTGCTACTTCACAATATAAAAAGCGCAGCCAATTTGGTGAGTTATTTTACTTTATCACATCATATTCCAAAGTCAAGAAAGAATGTGTCATTGACTCCATTGGAAATGTAAAACCAAGTAAATAAGCAAATAATGGAACATAATTATAACATGATACTTATCTCATCTACAAAAATTATTTTCTAGGGTTTTCAACCAGAATACAGGTATATCTAAGCTTTCTGTGAGTTTTATAAAATAATAATATATATCATAAGAATGAAATCTTGCCTAACACAAGAAAAAATTAGTCATAGTAGAAGTCACGCCTAAAATGAGAAATGAACCGACATATCCCACTCACCTCATTTTGTGATCCAAAGGGTCCAGCATCAACAGAAATTCCTTGTCTTTGTAAAAGTAACATTCAACTTCTAGCTGATAAAGCTCTTTTTGAACTTACAGCATGAATTTTCTCCTTCAAAAGAGAAATCTCTTCATCCTCATATATATGATACAGTGAGATGCTCGAGTCGCGGAAACAACCTCTTGCATAAAATATATGGTAAGACTGCGTACAGCAGACCGCGAAACAATCCAGCCCTTCCCAAGACCTCACGCAACGACAAGAACTTAGTGCATCGGAAACGCTTTTTTCACCTTGGTATGCGTAAACAGGGCATATTATATCGAATTTTATCCTAGTATAGTATTGCTCGTGTGTGTTCTTACCCGGTATCATCAAAATATTGTTGTTTATTACAGTGTGTATAAGATAATAAGTCGGCTTATGCACGTGAGACGAATCTTCTTTTGATTTATTCGTAGGTATAAAAGTGCCTACGTATCTACCCACTTCCTTTTTCTGTATTGTTGATAAGCACTACACATGTACATTTTTTGCTCATTACTTAATAATTAAAAGGATCCTTTTATGACCTTAGAGTCACGGGTTCGAACTATGAAAACAAGTTCGTGTACATAACATGGGGGGTAATGTACACGTAGATCTGGGTCCCCCCCCTGTTTGTTCTTGTTATAACAATTAACAGTGGACAATAGTTGTCATGCAAGCACATATACATTCCTCCTGCAAAATTTCTGACTTGCAATTGAAAATTTTGAGAAGTCAAGACAACAATATAAGACTAAAGCACTTCATTTCAAGATCAAGCACGTCATCTCCAGAAGTAGGTTAAGAAGAAAGCATAAACCGTCGTTTTTTATTCATATGGCATATAACCCCTCTTTTCATAAAAACAAAATGAGAACAGGAGACTTGGAAGTCAAGCTTTCTGCATGTACTAGGTTTCGATCAACTAGGATTGCCACGTTGTTGAGAACAGGCAGCAGCAGGGTCACACTCGAAAACATCCCTAAAGATGAGGCACTCTCCTCCTGTAGCCTTCAGCAATTTCCTTTGCGCCAGTAGTCCAAAAAACTTGGGAACAGCCCACCACAGGATTCCTTTTGCAGCTGCTTTAAGCAATGCCCAGAACCACCCCATTGCATCCAATTTTTGTTCTAATGGCTATAATAGATATTCATGTAGTGAGCAAAGCCTATAGGTGATGTGGGGGTGGGGGTGGGGGTATATATAAGCTAATTAAGGTTATATTTTGTAAGTTAATTTTCTTTTTGTTCTTGATCATCGTTAAGGTTTAGAGACTGTTCATCTTCCTAGGAGATAGGGAATTGAAACTTGAAAGTCTTGAATACAATGTGTTTTGAAGTTGGTGTAGATTTTGCTTACGACAAATCTTGTTATCAATGGGTTTAAAATTAGATTATGAATTTAAGTAATTGTATATACGGTTATGACTATTTTAATATCGTAAACTTTCTATTTGTATTTATTATATTCCTCTACTAACATGCTAGCACACCATATCCCTATTACGATGTCATCTATGCAAGTACATGTAGAACCGGAATCTCACTAGAATCAAACTTTCTATCCTTTGGGATGAAGGTATTGTTTGTCTGTCTCCCACCCTCATCAGACTCCAGACATAGCTTTTGATGTCAGTGAGATATAGTGGGTATGTGTTGTTGTTGTAGTCTGATTTTTGATATGATAAATTAATAATTACTAATGGGAGAATATAAAGCATTCAATATGATCTTTATTTGAAGTGTTGTAACGTTATCTTTAATATAATATATTATTGGTTACCTAGCTACATTTACATAATACTTTCTTACTAAGTAACATTATTCTTCTGCTGGCGAATGAAACATCCTATATAGAGGAGAGGCAAAGAGTTCGTAAAAAGACAATATATTATGATACAAAGAGGATAAAAATTTTCTTTTTAAATATCAGACTTAAATGTGTGATTGACATTTTTTATATACTATCTGAACTCTATTTATTAAGAATGTTTATACAAAAATAATAATAACATACAAATATACTAGAATATCCTAAATATCTTTGAGATATTCTCTTCAGATCTCCTAGAAAGAGAAATGGGGAACGTCAAGGGTCGTGTTAAGAGCTTAAACTCAAAAAGGCGATATGAGAGGGATAGGATCTCCTCACCGCGATGGGTGCGGTGATGCGTGATCGCGCGACACGTGGCAGCAAGAAAGGGTGGTGAGGCTAGATGCAGGTGACTCTCATCTAGCCTCACCACCCCTCCTTACTGCCACGTGTCGCGCGGTCACAAAGGGGTGAGGAAAGTTGGGGTGAGGAGATCTCAACCCTGATTTGAGTGCTATTTTCTTAGTCAAACTTAGAAAATATTGATTACTATTGAGAATAATAATACATGTCATTATGCAAAAAATGACATAATAATACATTTAAGGCATAGATAGTCGTAGACACTATCTACGCTTTCCACTTGGTGGCGTATATTATACCGGTGTTTACATTGCATGTACATATATACGTGATGTGTATTTTAATATCGAAAGCCCTTTCTTTGTATTTCTTGAATTTTCTCACTAACACACTAGCACAGTATATCTCTATTATTATGTCATTTTTTGCAGGTACATATAGAGCCGAGGGTCTCACTGGAAGCAGACTCTCTATCCCTTGGGATAGAGGTATCGTCTGCCTACCACTTACCCTTCCCGGACCCTAACGATAGCTTTTGCTGTCATTGGGATATGCTGGACCCGGATGATGATGATGATCATGAAAACGATTCTCAATTTATATGACTACAATTTAATGTAATATTTGTTGATTACCAGTGCAGTATCCATATTGATTGTTTGATTCATGCATTATTTCCTAACTGGACATAAGCCATGTACAGTTTATTATTAGTACTGCAGATTTTTTTTTTTTAAAAAAAAGACAAGATTTAAACAGTATTACTAAACTATAAACGGATAAACTACTATATTTGCAACTCTCGGATGATATGGTCTAGGATAAGAGTTTATGAAGACAGATGATTAAGGTTAATGAGGTTTAGGCAGGATATATGAGCACTTTAGAGTATATTTAGGGGCTTATATAAGCTCTACACTTTATGTAGATTATGGATACTTTAATATCAGAATTTTTCTATTTGTATTTACTAAATTTCTTGACTAAAACACTAGCACACCATAGCTCTATTGTTGTGTCATCTACGTAGATACATATAGAATCGGGAGTCTCACGAAAATCAAACTCTCTATCCTTTTGGATGGAGTTATTATTTGACTGCCTCTAAACTCCAGATCCTAGCGATATTTTTTTGTTGTCGTTGAAATATACTGGGTATATATTGTAGTTGTAAACTATAAACGGAGAGGCCAGGTTCGAGTACCAACTAAATTATCCAAGGCAAAGGAGAAAGTTTACGGTGGAGGGGATCCCCATAGGTTGAGATGATGATGCATTCAACAAATGGTAATGGGTGCATTTACTACGCTAAAGAGTCTACCTTTATTTTTTTAAGTTAAAATACTAATATATTAAACAGATAGATCAAATAATCAAAAGAATGCAACTTATAAAATAGCCTTACTCGTACGTTAATAAGTTGACCTACGTGTATTAATGAGATATGTAAGCATTCTACATTTAACTTTGAGGAAGAAGAATCCGTGGCTTTCTTCATTCGACGATGAACTTGAGATCTTGATCTCGAGTTTTAAGCCCTTTCTAAAAAGTCATTGGATATTTGCATGAAAGTTAAATCAAGAATCAGTGGGAGTTGATTATGATGCGCACAAGTCAATTCGGACATCTAAAAAAAAAAAGTTTTTGGTATAAAAGTATATTAAGTGTCTATATATTTTTCAAAAATTTCAGATAATTCTTATAATTCAAATTGTAACAATTGTTGAAGCATAAGTCTCATATAAAAGATTTTTCATAGTTCCAAGCATAATTGGCTAGATTCTCATCTTTACAAGATTTAAGTATTCGGGTAACTAAAGAAACTAATAACATAATCATGAATTATACCGGCATAACCACGGATGAAGAAACACATGCATACAGACATACGGGTAACGTTCACATTGAAACAATTACCAAATAAAGGGCTAGCTAATGTATGCATGGTCATTGATGAGGCCAAGATCCTCACCAGATGGATCAGAAGTGATCCTTGTAGTATGTCATTAGCTCTCCGTTTACTTCCGTCAATAGAACCTGAGAAGGAAGAGAAATGTTAGAGGCCCATGGCGCTGCCCTGGGAAAATCCTCCGACGCTTAAATCAGTTATGGGTATTTTTGTCTGTAATTTTAGGCTGGAATAAAGGTTTAGAATGACCCTGTCAAAAGTTCTCAATAAGAATATATCTGATTTGGGTCTCGGCTGAGATACCATTTGGGTTTCGAGCGCCAAATGATGAGGATTCAGATTCGGCAGGGCAGAGACTGCGGGTTTCCGAGAGGATATAGCTGACCTGAAAGCAGAAGCCCACAAAGAAATATGATTCACCTTTCTGGCGTGTACCAAAAATCCTCATGTACATAAATGTACTTTAAATGCATTGTTTTTCAATGTTTATTACAAAATTGCTATTTGCAAGGGAGTTGTCCAGATATTAAGCAGTGCTTTTTCTAGACAAAAGGGACTTAGAGTCCTCATCATATCATTTTATTCACGTTTATCAATTGGCTCGGCCTGGCATTTTCTTCTGCTCGGCAATAAGTTTGTCCAGAAGACCTATTTCTTCATGGAATATGAAGAGCTCTATCTGGGTTAACGGGGCAAAGATATTCCCTAGTTATTCCATTCAAATATATGGTCCAGGTCAGCACATTCTTATGTTATCAGAGTATCAATCTTCATTCAGATTATTACCCGGTTCAGCCCGGCCTGCCATTCTACGACATTTAGCCTGGGTTGGGGGCATAATTATTATTCCTTCACCTTGTGGTTCATATGGAGGGATTCATCTAGATTGTAAGAAAAGTTATGTGCCTACCTGTTCACTTTATGAGTCGTAACAGAATTGGAGCCCGACAGGATTCGCACTTAGCCGATCTCTGCCTTATGGCTCATAAAGGGACTCGGGACACAAGCTTTTCCATCTCGGTGACTTTTCTCTTATGGCTCATCAGATCAAGGAAGTGATACATTATACTTCCAACAACATCAAAAGTTCACCTTGGTCTTAAGGTTCATAAGGGGTTCACCTCGGCGTGTATATCCGCTTTAAAGTAGGCTTCGGTCTTAAGATTTGTAAGAGGTTTACCCGGAATTCTTCCAGGCCTCGAATCGGAGCAAACGCCCTCCCATGCTAGGGGTTCAACTATTTGCTATCTGCCTAATGATCTTAAAAGAACTCCAGACATGAGAGGCTTCACGCCTCGGTAAAATGACCTAAGTGGTCTTCCTCCTCTGCCTCAGGGTTATAAGGGAATGTTATCTCGGCCGTTACAAGGGAAACCTGGGCCATACAATATTATCTCGGCCATTACAAGGGAAACCTGGGTCATACAATATTATCTCGGCCGTTAGAAGGGAAACATGGGCCATACAATCTTATCTCGGGCGTTACAAGGAAAATCTGGGCCGTACAATATTATCTCAGCCGTTACAAGGGAAACCTGGGCCGTACAATTCTATCTGGGCCGCTTCAGGAAAAACCTAGGCCCTATAGTCTCATCTCGGCTTCAACAAACGAGGTCTCGACTTAAGCGTCGGATGGTTTTTCCAGGACAGCGACTGGGCCTCTAACGTTTCTCTTCCTTCTCAGGTTCCATTGACGGAAGTAAACGGAGAGCTAACGACATACTACAAGGATCACCTCTGATCCACCCGGTGAGGATCTCGGCTTCATCAGTCATTGAGAGGGAACGATATAAAACATGTTTTCGTTATTTCTTTATGTTTCTTAGTGTAAAGCATGGGTTCTTTGTTTCCTTATGCTCTTTGGAAGCAAAAGGACATTCTCTGGTCCTGAGGGTTTTTACCGTCTCAGCCTTAAAAAGCGTAGTGGAAGATCCAAATCCGAAGCTCACCAGCATCCTAGGTTAGCAGAGTACTTATACAGAGACTCATACAAGATGTCTCCCTGTAAACAAGACTTCGGTCTAGCAGCAGCATAACATCCACACTGTGTGTGTCCTTAGATCCAAAATCTTGGTTTCTTGGAACAAATTTCGACTCGAATATCAAGTGAGTCTTTAGGGTTCCTATTATAAGGACGGGCCTTTTCAGATTTGTTTTTAATGGTTCAGGCTTCATAGAAATTTGCCAATTACTTAATGAACAAAAAGAAAAATGTTGCATTCTTTAAATGTTTTAGGGATCGGTTGGTGATGAACCAAAATTGACCCAAAAAGAAAAAAGGAAACCAGAAAAATAGCATAGCTTAACCGTAGCCATGAAATGCATCAGTGTCGATGGCAAATTTGATTAGAAACGATAGTTGCGCACAGAAGAAAGACGTGGCTAGAAAAAAATCTTACATTTTATGATCAACAACAACAATATTACTACATTATCTTAAAAGCTTTCGTTTATGACGAAGTATGAAGAATCGGATGTATGCAACTATATACATGTGTTAAAAACAAACAGAGATTGTTTTCCGCTGACCCATAATGAAAATTACGTCAAACTATATCGATCTAACTGCTACTTTACAATATAAGAAGATAACCAATTTAGTGAATCATTTTTTTTTATTCCATCGTATTCCAAAATTACGAAAGAGTGTGTCATTAACTCTATTGGAAATAGAAATTATACTACCTATAAGTAAAATTGTAAAAAAAAATGTTATCGTTTGTGACTATAAAGTAGGTGTCGTCTTGAATTTGAAAGGAAAAAAAAATACAACTTGCCTTTAGTGTAAAGGCAACAAATGATAAAGGTGTTGGTGATCCATCGTTGTCCTATGGTACGTTTTCTTTAACAAATAGTAAGCCTAATAATTAGCTTGGCCTCGCTTTACTCAAGCTCTATACATTGGATCCGTACCGCATAAATTACGGGATAGGATCCCCACCGCAAGAGGGTGCGGTGACGCGTGACTGCGCGACACGTGGCAAAAAAGGGGTGGTGAGGCTAGATGTAGGTGACCCTCATCTAGTCTCACCATACTCCATTACTGCCACGTGTCGCGTGGTCATAAAGGAGATGAAAAAAGTGTAGGCGAGTAGATCTCAACCCATAAATTAGATCCTAGTGGTTTCCTTTTGACTTTTTTCCTTGGATTTTTTCCATTATTATTTAGCCTTCTGCTTCTGTGATGTTTCCTTAGTCGTTTCTTTGAGCATTATTCCAATCAAAAAAGCCATATCTAAAGAAGATACCGTGGAAAAGAGATGAGATGGTTTCTCTATTTGAATAATTGTCTTCTTCTTTTCTCTTAGCCACGAAGGTCTCCACTACCACTCTTTTCTCTTTCACCAAATTTTTACTCGGTTTTCTGGAAAAAAAAATTAGTAGTATGTAAAGAAAGACAAACTTTAGAAAATAATTACTGTCAAATGTTGTTTCTCCTAGTTAAACATGTTTTCTTTTTCGATTTTATATGTTGATTTGTGCTTATGGTAAGTCCTCTATGTAGTAATGAATTGAAATATACTCGAAAACAAATGTACACGTGATCCAAAGACTATGTCAAACAAATGTCTTGCATCATAATTAAGTTAGTTGCATAACTACAACTACAACAACTATACCTAGTATATCCAACGACAGCTAAAGCTATCGATATGGTTTGAGGAGAATAAGTTGTTAGAAACTGTAATCAACTGCAGTGTACAGTGTGCGTTTGTGTAAATTGACGAAATGCAATCAGAACCGAGGCGAGTCTAAGGACTCTGTCCTTAAGACGATTTGCTCCGGTACGAAGTGCCCAACCAGAAACAGCAAACGTCTCCCAGGATACAACGGCTACAGTTCATACGAAACGGCACAGCAACGTAAAGAACTCGGCGAACCTGTGGGATGCTCTGATTTCTCGAACTGGAAACGAAATAACAGTGCAGTAGTATGCCAAAAAACGAAAATGGAAGGAGGAAAAACAGACAAAGTGCAGAGTGTAGTAGAAAGCCTGGAGAAGGAGAAATTTATAGGCAGGAAGGATTAGGTGGTTAATCTCCAGATTAAACCGCAGCCGTCAGATCAAACGGTTTTCATCTACAGTCGTTAGATCGTAAACTGCAACAGTTTTAAACGTAGACCATCGGATGAAAAAACTGCTGCCAGATACGATCTCAGCCGTTAGATCATGATCCGTGTAGACTACGATCCACAGCCGTTAGATCTAGATGAAGAAACCGCTCCCAGATATGATCTCAGCCGTTAGATCATAATCCGTGTAGACTACGATCTACACCGTTAGATCTTGCAACAGTTATGATCAAAAATATTTCAACCGTTGGATCACTTAATTTATTTTTCTGGAAAAATGTAAAAGAAAATTTTTCCAAAAAGACAAGAATGAGCCACGAGCCAGCTGGACGGGCGACGGCGCGCGTGTGTGGTGAACCTTGCCTGAGCTGCATCATGACTTCGTCAAAAACTTCTCATGCCCAAGGGCACATTTTAGAAAGCTCCAACTTGAACTATATTTGGTGGCCTTTTCATCTCAAGTGGCCAATGTGGTATTCCACTTAAGGGGTGATGTGTTCACGAGGCCACATCACCACTTTTCTAATTTCCTTCCAATTTTATTCCAATTTTGAGCATTAATTTCTCATTCACCCGGTATCAGAATCGAGTGATTCAAAAGCCTAAAGTCATCTACTTGTTACGTAGATAATTTAGAAATTATTAGTTTTCGTTTTTGATTAACGAACACTAATCATAATTAAGCTCAAAATATGATGGTGGTTGTCAACTTTTGACAAACCCATTTGCCCAAACTTTTCCAATTTATTTCAACTTCTCCAACATAAGTGACGCGTAAACAATAACTCCATATGAGGGAAGTTATAGTTGCATAACTAAAATGCCAAAAGGAAAAAGAGAGAGAGCTAGTAGTGACAGTAAAAATAATATACAACAACATGAAACAGATCATCAAAGATGGTGCATGAAATAGATTATCAAAGACAAAATTGCAGATCAATCTGTAAACCAAACAAGCAAACTCTGTAAATGAAACTCGCTGTTTTGTTCTTGATATGATCAAAGGAAACAAACTGGAAAAAACGATCATCACTGGATTGATATCGATCTCAATCAAACTGGAAAAAACTTACACGACCTTCATGCATGTTTTGTGACTTCATGGTTAGGTTTATTTTTAGGGAAAAAGCACATGTTCGGAGAAACCGAGGAAGTGTTCGTCCTTATTTTTTAGAACGAAGATCGAGGAAATAACCCTTAGGATCACTCTCAAATCTACGCCTGGGAATCCTATAGTTTCTTCCGGGAGCCTTCATCGACTTCCCACCTCCGGGCCCACCTCTCCGGCCGGCAAGGAGGACCATCAGAGCCACCGCCGGGAGGAAAACCGACAGAGCAACTCGGAGCCAGTACCGTAGCTTTTCTACCGTCATTCCCGGCGCGAAAAAACTGCCACGCCAGCTTAAAATGTTCTCAATGGCAAGCTGCAGCTGCTTCAGAGCAGCTTGGAGCCAAGTGTTTAGCCGCTCTAAAGACGCCGTCTCCGGCGTGAAAGCTTTTACCAGCTGGCTTAGAGTAGGGGGTATTATGCCTACCGTGTCAAGTGACATGGCCTTGAGTTTCTCCACCATGAATTTGACTGCGTCTTCTAATCCCATTTCCTTTTCCTTTGCTTCAGGATACTCTTCAAGTGCAAAATGAAGTAAATCACTTGTTATATATAGAAAAAATTTCACTAAACATGATCGACAACAACCATACTCAGTTTATACCCAATAACTGTAAAAGATATCGATAGGATTTGAAGAGGGTAGGAGTCAGACAAACAATATCTTCCTCCCAAAAGATAGAGAGCTTGATTCCAGTTAGACCCCCGGCTCTATATGTACCTACATATATGTTACAATAATAGAAATATGGTGTACTGATGTACTAGTGAATGGATTTAATAAATACAAATAGAAAGCTTCAGATATTAAAATAGTCATAATCGTGTATATATGTACAACTAATAAAAGATAGGACAAAAATTTAAAAAAAAAAGTACATAAATCTTTTTCGAACAAAGATGACGTTATTGTAGAGTTAATATGAAGGGTCTCACTTTGTCATTAATTTACTCCACTTTTATTTTGTAATTAACGACGTTTTGGTTTTCTTTCATTTGTACGTGAACTAACTTTGGAATATTATATCTATGTACCATCAAAGACGGTATCCATCTTTTCTTCAAACAACTTTATTGATTAATAATTTTTAAATCTGTGCCAGTTAAGAAGACTTCCTTTAACCATGTATAGAGCAGAAGGATGTGATGGTAATAAATTCATATGGTAAAATTATTGGTTTTCACTACGCAAATTACATGTACATATGAACATATGTACAAAAAGTACGCAACCATGTTTAGAGAGAAAAAGAAAGGTATGCAACCACCTTTTCTTTTAAATGTTTTTGGAAAAGATTTATTTTTTAAAGCTAATATATAACCGTACTTGATTTTTCTTCTAAGCTATGTATGTTCTCTAACTATGTTTCTATCATTATTCTATTGTCAAGAATCCTATATTACAACTATGAATAAGTTATATGGGTCTTCCAACTATAGATATATTACGGGTGTAACCATTAAAACAATAGTATGTAGCTAAACTAATGAGAATAACGACAAAGGATTTCCAAAATTGAAAAGTAACACTTAGCTCTCACCATCGGGTGGTGTGATTGCTTTTCGTAAAGGTAAGTCTGCTTTTTAAATAAAAAAGTCATACCCAACCCCTCAAATCCACTGTATCCGTCTCATAAAACTGCATAAAAGATATAAATTAATTATCTAATAGTCTCTTAAGTTGGTAATACATCGTCCGAGCCCACACAAGCTGCATAGCATAAACAGTGTCAGCGACCTTTTACTCCCAGTTGGGCCGGATACCAGATATAATAGCATAACCGTTACTGGTCCAGACTACAGTAATACATCTATCCGGATCGAACATGTCTTTCTAAACACAATTTTGCAACTTGAGTATCAAATAAGCTACGCCGTGAAGTGCTAAGTCTGCTTTCAGTTATAGCCAAGGATCAATAACGCCTCGTCATATTTACTATTTTGGATAGAATAATATAATTAATTATTAAAACTGTGTACAAATTATCTAAAAAGGAAATCAATATACAACTTAAATCTGATATGCTGAAAAAAAAATTACACTCGATATTTATAACAAATATAAATATTACGGAATATATTGAATAGCGCTTCGTTAATAAGTAAGAACTCTTAAACGTATAATGATGAAGAAGTATGTAAAATTATACGGAAAGATAAGAGGAATAATAGGGTGTTGACAGGTAAATTGCTAATGTGCCACTGCTATTTTATTCATGCTGCAAACATATGTTATGTTTTTATATTATTTTACGGATATTTGATTGAAGTACTCTCCACCACTAATGTATAAATATTATCATTAAAAATGAACACATTGAACATATGTATAGATTTTGATACGATGTAATCGTGTGTGTTTTTGTGCAATAAAATTCGAGACATGTTTAGCTTGACTTTAGTTGTCGGGTCTCAGTCGATTAGAACACATCTTGAAGTTTATGTTATGTTTTGAATCAATAAGCCTACGATCTCAATTATATTAATTTAAATATCTATTAAAGACCACTTAAAACACAGACTGACTTAAACAATCATTCATTCAATCAATCAATCATACCCAGTATTTCCTAACGACAGCAAAAGCTATCGCTAGCGTTTGAGGAGAGTAAGTGGCAGACAAACAATGCATCTATCCCAAGTAATAGAGAGTTTGCTTCCAATGAGACATCCGGCTCTATATCTATCTGCATAAACGGCACAATAATAAGTTGACTTAAACAATATCTTTTAGAACAAAATTTTTGTCCTTTGATACGTTTACTGAGAAAGCAACGGAATGCAATGACAAATATATCCTTGAAACCAACCGACTTGAAAGCTAATTTAACTAGTAACATAAATATCATAATGTATGATGATGTAATTCTTTGCCTTATATCATCATACATTATGATATATATATATATATATATATATATATATATATATATATATATATATATATATATATATAGACACTTTAGAGTATATTTAGGGACATAGATAGGCGTAGACACTATCTACGCTTTAGGTTGACTTTCCACTTGGTTGCGCATGTTATACCGTTGTTTTACATTACATATACATATGCACGTAATGTGTATTTTAATATCGAAAGTCCTTTCTTTGTATTTCTTGAATTTCCTCACTAACACACTAGCACAACATATCTCTATCATCATGTCATTTATGCAGGTACATATAGAGCCGGGGGTCTCACTGGAAGCAGACTCTCTATTCCTTGGGATAGAGGTATTGTCTGCCTACCACTTACCCTCCTCTTACCCTAACGATAGCTTTTAGTGTCGTTAAAATATATTGGGTGCGGATGATGATGATATATAAAATCTGGAAAGCTAAAACATTACACAAACCGCCAGACACGCTAAGTTCTAATTTATCATGTTTATACATGAATGACAGTTCCGACTAGGATAATATTTGCTTGAGAAAAGCTTAAGTATGTCATATTCAATTTGCACAAAAATAAACAAGCCACTATAATTATTCCATAAGAAAATGTGAAAAAGTTAACTTTCATGTCGACTTTAATTTAAGTTATAAACTAGCTTTTGTGTTTCAATCTCCATCAAGTTTGCCAAGTAGTTTTATTCAAATACTAATTGCGTAATAAAACTAATAATTTCTTTTCCTTTCAAAGTACACAGCAAAGTAAAACCTCAAAAACTATAGAAGTTTCTAACAGCTATACTGAACCGTTTGTTCCACTTATACTTACAACAACAACATTATCTTATTGCCTTAGAAGCATGAGAAGGTCAGATGTATACAACCATATCTATATGTTAGAAACAGACAGAGGTTGTTTTTCGATGACCCATAATGAAAATTGCGTCAAGCTGTGTTGATAATTGCTACTTCACAATATAAAAAACAGTCAATTTAGTGAGTCGTTTTGCTTTATTACAATATATTACAAAACCATTTTGTTGTGTCCACTTCGACTTAATAAACCACAACTATATTTGCACAATATCAAAATAGTAAAATAAAACAGCTTCAAATGACAACAGAAGTAGGGGTGTTTACCACCTAGTCGAACCAAATACTAGGTTTTCGAATTCGGATTCGTTTGGCTAAACAAACTGTTCGGCTTAAAACTGGTTCGAGTTCGGTTCGATAACCCTTTAACTGTTTAAACGAGCCGAATGTTTGCGAATAGTTCGGTCCGTTTTAGTAAACATACCCGAATAGCTGTTTGAATTCGGCTCGTTTACCGACCATTAACAAACAAATACGAATTGGACATGAAACAAACTCGAACAGTTGGCAAACTGTTCGATTCGTTGAACACCCCGAAACAATCAGTGTCAAGGAGTTATCGGTAGAATAAAGAGTCAAAATTATTATTACATCAAGACTGGGGAAATTAAATAAGCTAAGTTTCGACTGAAGAAGATGGCAATAATCGCATATCTATGAAGAAACTGCTTGCTTATAAGCTCAAATCTTTCTCCATTTCTCAACCATCACATCACATCAATGCCATGGACTCAATTTCCGCAGTTGGGTTCAGAACCACTCACGTATTTTTGGCCTAAATATGCAAAGAATTCATCAAAGTGAAGTGGAAGAAGGAAAAAAATATGAAAAAAGAAGAGCACTCAAAAATATATGATGAGGGTAAGACGAATCATTACCTTTTTGCTAGTCTCTGAAATGGATCCTGATGATGCATCCGGGATTAATCTCGCCCACTGATTAATCCAGATAAGAGGAGTTTTTTCTTATAAAAAATCAAAAAAAAAAAAAAAAAACGTTGTGGCAACTCACTAGTCCCCTAAATTACTCAATTAATTGGATGCGGTTCTTATATTTTGTGAATTACCAGTTGATTTACACAGCTTGAAACAATTTTCATTATAGGTCAATGAGAAACAACCTCTGTGTTTCTAACACACGGGTATGGTTGCGTACATCTAACCCCAAGCCTGTGATAATGTTGTTGTTGGTGGTTAAAATTTCACAAATGAAAGATATGCATAAACTAACATTTTTTGCAGCTGCGCTGAAAGCTTCTCGATGAGGTATTTCAGGGTTGGCTGTCTTGATCCTCTGTATCTCCTCCCTAATTTAGTCCAAATTGGAAACAATAAATTTCCTTGTGATATTTAAAACTTATAAGTTCATGTTCAAACGGATATTAAAAAATAAAAACAAATATAAAAAACCTAAAGAGTTGAAAATTAAAATCTTAGTAAATGGCGAAACCCTAAAATTCTGCTTACTTCATGAAGCGATTGTAGGCAGAAGGAAGACGATGCTTCTTCTCAGGGGCTGCGAGTAACATATTTTTCTTTTAGCAAAAAAATATCACATTGTTCTATCTGAAACGTTGTCGAATATTAGGTAACTTGGATGTAGGAAAATGAGTTACCACTTACGTTTGACAACAAAAGGGTCTTTAGGGGACAATGATTCATTGGATGTTGATGAGGAGACTGATGAAGATTGTCCCAACTTGAAGTCACTGCAAATAGCTGCCGGCTGCTGGAAATCACATAAGCATAGTTTAGCATATCAAATGTTCATCCATATGCCCTGGAACTTATGTCATATATTGCATGATATTATGTGGTCTTTTATATGTCTTTCCATGCATCTTGAAACTGATAAATATCCCCAAACCATATTTTGAGGTTAGTCTACGGTGTTTTGACTGTTAGCGATCATGATTCTATACAGTATGTGTTCGTGTAAAGTAAAACAATAGTAGTCAGACCGAGACGAGTCCAGGACTCTGTCCTTAAGACGTATTGCTCCGGTATATTGTGTCCAACCAGAGGTAGCAAACGTATCACAGGATACAACAGATAACAGTTCAGACGAACGACACTGCAGCTTAAGAATTACTCAACGAACATGTCGGACATTATGAATTCTCGAACAACTTGAAAAATGCAGAAAAGATCATATGCAGACAAGAAGGAGAGAAAATCGATGATTGCACAGGTTTGTTTGGCTTGGTATTTATAGGGAAGAAATGATTTAGGACGGCTAATCGCCAATTCAGCCATAGCCGTCGGATCAGACGGTTTGAGATAGGCACCGTTAGAATAGAAACTGCTCCTAGTTTAAACTGCAGCCGTTGGATCAGATAAACGCTCAGCCTGCTCAGCACAGCCCTTAGATCACGATCCGTGTCTAGTTAAATTGTAGCCTTACCGATTTTTAAATACCGCTTCCATTTTAAATTACGATTATCGGTTTTAAATACAACTGTAGAATTAAACATATTATTTTTCTAGAAAAATTTAAAAAATTAAAGGAAATAGATTTACCCAAGTTGCAAAATGTGGATAGCAACATTGACAACTGTGCATTAGGGTGAGTAGAAAGATACTTAGACGTTGTAATATTATTAAGAGATAAAATATGGCACAATCTTTATTATTAATTAAAAAATGAAACAAGCAAGGATCGAGCATGTTTCAAATTAATTAGAAAATGATTTATGCTCCGTCTTCATCACATCAATCCCTCATTCATATTCATTTGTTTCCAACATACTATCAACCATATAAGCGAATCCTTCTGATCCAAAAATATTATCACATTTGACTTTTCAACATTTTATAATCTTACAATAAGATTGAAAATCAACTCTCACAATATTTTTGAGATGAAAGGATGATTTTAAATTTCATAATGGTTCAAATGACGAAATATAAGTGTATCTATATAGCACTAATATAATCATTCCTGTTTTTTTTATTACAACAAATGTATGCTAAAGGAATGCAAAATTTCAAGGTCTAAACTCATTAAAACAAGTCTAAATTAACTGTTGACCCTTCAAATTCTGAATCGGAAGACAAAAAGAACAAGGTACAAGAAATTGAAATCAACCTGAACATGTGGTGGATGATCAAAATATGGAACATGGGATGGATGATCATAACATTGACCTTGAAGCGGGAGCCTTGTGCTCATGAAAGACAGGTTACTGCAGTGTCCACATTTCACTGTAACGCTATCCATCATCCTCTTCCATGGAATTCCAACCTTGAAAATTGCAAACCAAAAAAAGTTAAATAAATAAAAGTCTCATTTAACAAGTTTCAATGTTTCTTCTTACGTAGGAAAATGAAATTTGAAACTCCATTTGCTACGTACGTGCCATAGATTTCATGAAACTATGACAGCAACATTAGGCACATGCCTCATATTTACCTCCTTCCCGAACCGCCTGGGGTTCTCAAACCACACACTAACACAACATATACCAATCAAAGAATCTAGGACCAAGATCTTCTGCTCTTTGTTCGTGGAGAGAGAAGAGAGAGTTAGTTAGTTTTCAAGATTGCCGTACGAATTGTTCTAAGTGCAGCGATGAACCATCAGATCGAAACAAGGGTCTTATTTTCAACACTCTCAAAACCCTAGGACGGTTCTCCCTCAGATCAAACTCAGGATCAAAGTTAACAATGAAAACCCTACGAACAAAATAGAACTTTTTAAATTTCAACTTACATGAAGTGAGTCTTATATCCACTTGGCGGTACCTCATTTTCATATAACCTATATATTTTTTCTCAAATTGAGCGATGAAATGGGGCTCATATCCATTCAAAATCTTAAGGGAATGGGTGGTGGTACCTCATTTTCATATAACCTATATATTTTTTCTCAAAGTGAGTGATGTGTGACAATATTCTCAATACCCGCTCTCACGTGGCAACGTGACTTGACAGACTTGACATACAGACGCGCATTAGTTAGCGTCCTCAATCACAAACCACAAGCCAAGCGTGATGGGAGACAAGCCAACCATAGGTCAGACAAGGTATGAGTCCACATTTCAAACGTCGCTCTGATACCATGTTGAAACTTTGGATTACATGAGATCAAAGACTCATATCCACTCAAAACTTTAATACAATAGTTGATCGTAACTCATTTTTATGTATCTCATATATTTTATTTCAAAGATGGTCGATGCGGGACGATATTCTAAATAGAACTAATGAAAACAAGGAAAATTACAAAGAAAAGATGAGGAGTAGACTGCAGTTTTGTGTCTAACGGTCTTGCACATTGAATATTGTATTACCGCAAGAACAGTGTTGCAGAAGTTGCAGCGAACATAGGAAAGATGCTCAGAAGGGTGCATCAAATCCATGGTGAGTTTCTCTTCCATGTTGGATGTAGAGGAAGAGAAAGAGCTTCAAGAAATGATAATTTAGCTACAAAGTTTGAAAACTCTTCTCTTGTTGCTTGTAATGGTGAAAACTAATATATAGGGCTATAGAATCTACACATATATACACCTGATGAATGATAGTGGCAAACTAGATGGGTCATACATAGTACAAGGAGTTGTCGAGAGCAGACAAAGGAGTTGCATGATTTCTTTAACTCTACGAATCTATATGGTACACATGAAATTTATTGCATGGTTCCTTTCTGCTACTTACTAGGACATCATATTTGTATTACTTTGTCATTTATACTGGTACATATAAAGCGGGAGGTCTCACTGAAAACAAACATCTATCACATGTTTGTCTGCATCTCACATCCCCAGACCCTAGCGAGAGCTTTTGTTGTCGTCGGGATATTCTTGATACGCATTGTTTTTGTTGTTGTAATTATGATTGATTTTGAATCTATTTGATTTAAATTTTATGATCGATAAGATGATACATTAAATTATCAATATAAGTAATATAAAATATGGAACATAATACTCATTTTAATATTTGAAATGAGCATTTTAATATGACCTAATTGATTTTTACAAATATGATCACTGTTTTATGCAAAAGATATTTGTACAGCGAAAAGTATGACATGAAAAAAACCGAGTAAAATATTTATTAGAGTGTGTGATTCATTATAATTTATAACTTTAATATTGATCCCAAATGGTAGCTTAAATAAACTCCATTCTTTTCTTTTCCTTTTCCTTGTGAAAAAAAACTAGTTTGAGAGAGAACACATTGTTTAAGTCATTGTGTAAGTCCTTACCATAATTAAAAGACCGCTGAACTACTGATTTGCATTTTCCAAAACGCATCTTGAGGCTAGGTATGTCCCTTTCCCCCAAAAGAAAAGGGTCATCTTCCAAAGGTTTCTTCGGGTGGAGGAAACTCCCCGGCAATGGTGTATAAGTGTAATGTCAAAGAAACAAAATTTGTCCGCATGACATAGCTTAACTGGTTCCGAAAAAGTTCTTGAAAGGAAGATCAGGGATTCAATTCTTGCCAAAAGCAAGAGAGCCTCTTTCCAGCAAGTGCATAGTGTGGGAGCTTCCTTGGCATGTAAGTGCTGGGGACTCTTTATGTAGACTACTGTGTATATGACCAAGCTTCTGCTAGCGGGTCGTTGAGTACCTGATTTACATCCTTACACTATCTTTTAGACTGGGTGTGTCAGGGACTCTTACTCATTGGGTTCCATCTTTAAGAAACAAAAGCTGAAAAAGACATCTCTCGGTGATCACAAGTCACAATCACTTATTTTATAGGAGAGGGTTTGTGTCCTTGTTTGACATGACAAGTCTTTCATTGCTAAAACAGGAAACTATCTATTTCCAAACATGATTTCCACGATTTTCTTTGCTTGTATAAAACCAACTTGCATGCAGCAGGTGCCTTTTTTTTCCTCTGCATGCATGAGCGACATCTGGGTCATGATATATATACCAAAAGATTCTCAATTTCTCGATGTCTGCTAAGGCTAATCTAATAACATTAAAAAGAACGAACTTTGATTTTGATTGAATATGGATTTGGACACAATCATTTGAAATGTGTTCACTCTCTTTCTTATCTATTTTTAGAAACCTTGATTTGATTGTCCATATTGGTATCTTGTTGTTTGGATCAAAGGTCATTCCATGATTCTGGAGGGACTAATGCCCTATTTCTAAGGAGCATTATGTAGGATGTAAACCAGGAGTCCAGCGGCCTCTTAGGTTGAGTGAGGACTAACTCAGTGACCCACACAAAGTGCTTCCGTAAAAATAGGCTGAAGTGGAACACTCACACTGTGGGTGTCCAAAGATTTCAACTCTTGACCTCTTGGAACAAATACTAACCGGATTATCAACTGGACTACGCTCCAGGGTCTATTACATGATTCTTTACATTAAACATGAAGGACTCTTCTTTCTCAAAGTCCGTAGATTAATAACGTTGACCGGTTCTTGCATAGAAAATCTTGAGGAACACCTGAAGCACATATACCAATATTTTGCTAATTTACATGTACTCTAGGAGTTGAAGTTAAAGCACAAGATTGTGAAACATTGTTTTCTGGATACATTATCTGGTGGCATTATATCTATGAGTAATTAATATATTTGATGCAGAGGTGTCATGATTTTATTTCACCATGAACTTGAGTACACCTGATCTATTAAGATTCTCCCTACTGTTTAGGCTGTTAAAAACATGCATGAAATAAGAAGGAAAATAAATAAATCTCAATCAAAATCATTCCAAATAATATCCTAACAAAAACAAAAGTTATCGATAGGGTTTGAGGAGAATGAGGGGCATTCAAACAGTATCTTCATGAATAGAGAGTTAGTATCTGGTAAGACCCGTCTCTATATGTATCTGCATAGACGAAATGTTGGTACTCATGGAGGTGCGAGGAATCGAACCCGAACCCGTGCCTCTCGCATGAAGGGAAATAAATAAATATTTTTAATATCTGAGGAATTTTTTTTTCTTGGGGGTGGCAGTAGCGGGTTGGGATCTCCTCACCCCCACTTTCGTCACCCCTTTTGTGACCGCGCGACATGTGTCAGCAAGAGGGGGTGGTGAGGCTAGATGACGGTCACCTGCATCTAGCCTCACCACCCCCTCTTGCTGCCACGTGTCGCGCGGTCACGCGTCACGCGTCACCGCACCCCCTTTGCGGGAGGGGATCCTATCCTGGGAACGAGATCCCCTAACACTCAACTCCCTCACCCCCTTCCAGACCGCCCGACACGTGGCACACAGGGGGGTGATGAGGCTGGATGTGAGTGACCCTCACCCAGCCTCACCACCCCCTGTGTGACACGTGTCACCGGATCTTTAAATACCCTCTAAAAGAGGTCAGGTGATTCCAGTCCCCTATCCCGGCAGTAGCTGGTCATGATGACTTCCAAAATTTAGGACAAGTGTGAATATCGAACACAAGTGGGGTGATGCAAGGGTCATTTTTCCTTGAAAGAGAAAGCAGTGTGTGGATTCTTCTAAGGGAAAATTAAATATATTCTATTGGCATGGAAAATTTTTATAGAACTTCTTTTTTTATAAAAATGTTTATAAAACTTAAGAATCAATATTGCATCAGATCAACAAAGACATGAGATACTACACCGTCAGGCTAGTACAAAATTGTTAGGCATTGGTTCTGAGTCTTAATTCAATGGCCGTTCAAAATATAGTCATGATTTCCTATAACACAACATTATGGGACCAAAGTTATAGCGTAATAAATAAAATTTTTATAAAAAAGCACTAACTTCAAAATTTAAAACCAACTGGATAGGTATACAAAATTCGTAAACAAATAGATAGTAGGAAGACTTGCTACAGAAAAAATGAGACTAATTTCACGGGATAAATTTGGATTATAAGATTACTGATACTTTACATATAGATGAGGACAGGCACACTGAAGAACTGATGAATGATGAACTTTTTGGAGGGTTATTTAAATGTGTCGAATTCTTAAATAAGTAACCAGTAAACATCATAGTAAATAGTTCATACTCCATAACAGATAGACATATAAATATATCTGCACTACGTGCATTAAGCATAACCACTATTACGACATGAGATTTCTCAAGATATAACTACACAGGTAAAATGTATGACATATTGAAATTCTTCAATTTAACATGCTGAAGGAGACCTTTTTCAGTTACGTTATTTGTGTTTTTCAAGTTCTATTTTTATTTTATAATTTTGTATCTGTCTTCATATGTTAAAAACACTTGGGGGGAAAAATGATACAGTAGTGGGCTGATCATACATGGAAACTTGGAAACATAAATGAAAACCGAAAAACATACAAATTGAGGTGTAGTAATTCCCATTCAATTTGCTGGAAAACATACAAATTGATGGGTAGTAATACAGCATGCTACTAATTCAGAAAGATATAAATTGCTAGCCCAACAAAATGGCCCAGACCATGCACTAACTCCCTGTACTAAAAATATAATTTCCAGGCCTGAAAGTACATCAACCACACCGAGGGCAAACTTGTTTGGTGTGCCTTCAGGATCTATTTCTGCAAAGTCAAAGGTCTTACAATATTTGCAAATACAGACATGTCACACGTCCCACTTTTTCCATAGGACATGATATTATCCTTTTCTTTTTGCTTTTTTTTATCAAAAGCTCATACCCTGGCCTTGAAGACCCCACCGCTTCAGTACCAAGAAGCATTCTGAAGTATGCAAATCATGAGCTCAACGGCCTCCTAGGTTGGGAAGTTCATAAGTTGGAGAGGTCATACGCAAGAAACACAGAAAATGTGTCCACTTTAAACTGTGCATTTGGCCCAAACAACTGTGAAACACCCTCATTACGCGTGTCACTGGAATAAAACCTTGTACCTCTTAGATCAACTCTCAATTCAAATACCTACTTAGCTGTAATAAACTGTGACTAAGAAATACGCTATTTGAAACTTTATGTTCCATCATTTCCTGTTTTCGTCATAAAAGTACGTCATGTAAATGAATTCGTTACTTCGACATGATAAATCTCATAAATGCCCCAAAAGCTTCCCGAAAAGTATAGGATAAGAAGTTTATCTGCATGTTGAACTCTTTAATTTTCCAATTTAATTTTTTTTCTATAATTTAGAGATGTCACGCAATAAGCTTTTTACCCATAATTTAATCCAATGTGATAAATGACCAACTCACAAGAACAGTGCTCGGAGAAAAGGCAAAAAAGCTGTTTTGGGGTGGGGTTTGGGAAGAGGTGTTAACGAACCGAACCAAACCGAATACTAGGTTTTCAAATTCGAATTTGTTTAGCTAAACAAATTGTTTGACCCGGTTTGTTTAGCTAAACGAACTTTAAAATTGGTTTGAATTCGGCTCAATAACCTTATAACTGTTTAAATGAGCCGAACAGTTCACGCACAGTTTGGCTCATTCAACTAAATGAACCCGAATACATATTTGAATTCGGCTCATTGACAAATAATTATCGAACGAATACGAACCGAACTCGAACAGATAGCAAATTGTTCAGTTCGTTCAACAGCCCTAGGTTTGGCCTGTTTGGGGGTGTAGGGGAAGCAAACTGACATAAAAAGTTCAAGTTAAAACTTAGTCGATTGTAACTGCAGAAACAATACGACTCTATGAAGCTATGTCAACTGCATCACTTAAGCATGTAAATAGAAAATATACTCTAATTTCATGTGCCAAAAAAATATTTCTTAAGAGTCAGCATCCCTAGACATACCATTTAATACAAGATATATGCCATTTATACAAGCAGAAAAGGTGTCAAAGGGTATGCAAGAGTTGGCCACCGGAAATTCGTTAGGTAAACAGTAGAGGTTGGTTGCAATAGCAAGTCATGTCTATTGCAAGGTTGCTGTGCCACTACAGGAAAATGGCAAGTGAGATATAGAAAATATTAGCACCTGAAGTCTCAAGATCCTTGTATCTCAACGCTCCCGGCAGATGCTTGATTTGCAGCACGGTTGCTACCAAAGTTTCTCCTATTCGATTCTCTTGCAATTCTAGAACCAAACTGAAAACAAAAACATGTCAGATTGATTAAAATAAGCTACTGTGTCAAAAGGATAATTTCAGACATTTTCTCAGCTACTACCATCTTAAGTGGATCACTCTGTTAATCTTATTCTTGGGAAGGGACGGAGCAGAATGAGCGGTCAGTTTTTGGAACACCCCCCCCCCCCCCCTCTCTCCAAAAAAAAAAAAATCTCTCTCCCGGAAATTGTATAAACGTTTAACTACAAAAGGAGAACCTGGATTGCTCTTTTAGGCAGAACAGCTGCTCCGGATAAGCCAAGCATTTGAGCAACCTTCAGGGGAAAAAAAGGTGTTAAAATTACTGATTCACATATAATGTGAACTTCAAATGCCACGTCAATACAGCAAGAAAAAATTGATCATGAATCTTGTTAATATATTCAATGAGAGTTTTTGACTTGTCAGGTGAGATGTGTAATCAGAATACACAAATTGCTGTATGTGTGGGCGTGTGAGGTCAAACAAGGGGGAAAGGATAAATGAAGTAGAACTGAATGTATACCTCTCTCAAGATCTTCTTGTCACCAATCCCACTTGGTTGATCAAGGTCTGCGATCTCCCACAATGGCATATCAAGCAGAGTACTTATTACATCCTCATCCAAGAATGGGAATCTAGCCTAAAGGAAAAACCAATGTTAATGCTCCGATTACAAGTCATATACAAGTAAACTTATGTATCAAACAAGCTACCTCTTTGCCATTGTCAGCAAGACACCTATCATCTCTCCCAAGGTTTCTCTTCCAAATTCTCTGCATATCTAGCTGCATTTCCTTGTGCAAGGCAAGCCAACTGATGATGACCATATTGACGCATCCCAACATAAAAGGGAACAATCTTAGCATGACATTTTAGGAGGAAAAGTTCAAACAGAACAGCAACATAAGTCAGATGGATTAAAGAGCTGAATGAATCTCAAAGAATATGTTTCTATACTTTCATATTCTAATTAAAAGCATAAGATGAGTATGCTGCTTCAGTTAGACAAGATCGAATTGGCAATGCAAGCACCAAGCAAATATCCATCTGCACCCAGAGAGCGCCCTGAATGAGTGACAAAACTTGCTGTCACAGATATCACAAATTATGATCTTTACCTTCCATGCCTATATTTTGTTTTATGCCGACCATATCCAGCACATTGCTCATCTGCACCAGAACCAACGAGGAGAATCTTAGCTTCGGACCTGAACTTCACGAGTTGGAGATCTCCACACTGTCCATATAGTGATCCATCACCCCCGGCTGCCAGCCATAAAGCCAGACCGATATTAAGATCCTGAAGACACAGAAAACACAAGTCCCACTCATCCATGAGAGGATGCCAATCAATAAAAACAGAAGCAATAAACACTTAGAAATTTTGAAGAAAAAAAAAATCAGCTTTCTGCTTATCTTCTAGAATCACCACATAGGCAAATATCAAATGTTTTTTCTAAGAAGCTTACCATATAGGTCTTTGCAGGAGTTATGAGAGACATAACATGCTGAGTTTCGGAAGTACAATTCAGCAAATCAGCATTAATCTCCACAAGGTTCCATCTGAAGTACAGAATATACCAATAACTATGCCAACATTGAGGGGGAAAATAAAAACCACATTGCACGCATTGCAAATCAAGAAAGCAACCACATATACATCTGAATATTACCAAAAATCCATGGGAAGAGCAAGAGTTTTTCGTTTTCTTTTTCTCTTTTTTGAATAAAAACATACGCCTTCCACTTAAAGCCTGTGATGCCTGCCTTTTTCACGTTTCTATTACTTTCAGGCTAGGAAATGTCATTGGATGTTGTTCGATCTTGATAAAGTTTGTTTCAAGTGCATGAATTAAATTTGACTCCACAAGATTTTAAATGTGATATGAGGATGGCAAGGTTTGAAGATGCAAGAAAACGGCACTTACGTTCTTGATGGTGCAATTCTAACAAGTTCCTTCAAACCTGCCCTAGCAGTGATTCTATCAGGAGCAAAAGCGCCATCAAAGCTGACATTTAGCAAATCAATTTCATCTGCAGTTGCAGTTTTGCACAGATAAATTATTATTTATCAACACAAAAATGAAAATCAGCCTTTAAAAAGATAGAAGGAGAATGTAAATTTTAAAAATGTATTCCACAAGGAAACATAACATTTTTCACTATTAATTCTACAATTGTTAATAACATGCGGTTATTTTTTAGCAAACATAGCTTTTTAGTTGGACTGAAAGCTTGAACTGGAAATTGGTAACAAAGAGGCTCTTACATTGTGCAGCCAGGCATTGGTCCAGTAATGCTGCAAGTACCATGGAATCTAGTCCACCAGAAAATAGCACTGCCACCGGAGCATATGCAAGCTTTCCATAATCATGCGGAGAAGACTGCACCATTCACCAACACCAACCCCAACCCCAACCCCAACCCCAAAATAAAACAAAACAAAACACAACAAAACTTTCATAAACACATATGAACAAGGACCACCAAGCTAAATTATCTGTTAGTGAGATCTACATGTTCATCATAAATTATTGAAAGTTACTTTCACATATTAAGTTTGACCATGTCTAAAGTTACTTGGCACGTGAAACATTTTCCCAGTACATGGAGGACATGGAGTGAGGGTGGTTGCTTTATTGGGCTAAACAGCGTCAGGGAAAAGGCACAAGATTTCCAACAAAGAAAAAGATAGCAAGGGATGTTTTATGCGAATTAAGCTCCAAGGACTATGAAGCATTTTCTCAATACATGGAAAACATGGAGTGACAGTGGTTGCTTTCTTGGGCTAAACGGCGTGAGAGAAAAGGCACAAGATTTCCGAAAAAAGAAAAAGAGAGCAAGGGATGTCTGATGTGAACTAAGCTCCAAGAACAAATATGCAAAGTGGCTCTTTCAGACTAGAGACAGTATTTTGGTTAATTAATAACCATACCTGATAAATTCTATACAAGGCTGTACGTCTAAATACAGCTTCCTTCAAAGCAATCAGAAGTTTCTGCGAGGGCAGTAAAAGGCTTTCATCAATTACTCCTGCAAGAGTTTAAGAAAGAGCAATGTTAATCAACTGCGCAATAATCGCATGATAAAAAAAAGTAATAAGGTTCAATAACATTGGTGCATCAACTATAAAATACGGCATTAGCAAATGTTCATCAGATATAAACCCTGCATGAAGCAGTCTATGAAATATGGTATCATGTTGACCTAACTCTGATCGCATGCTATCTGTATCAGCTGAAAGCGTGCACTCTTTGCTGCTAGTACTGGTTCCATTCAGATTATGCAAATCCCCTGGTGTTGGCTGCACGCACCGCCTCTCCCACTGAATCAGTTTTTCAAGATTATAATCAGTCCATGGATGCATTTTTATTTCAGCAACCACATGTCCGTCTTCTTTTGTATCGCCAATAGACATGCTGTAAATGCCACATGAAAGCTCTTCCCAAAAGTTCAGATTGTTTCCTTCATTTTCATCTCCAATATCTGCAACCACATACGAAGCTCTTGAACAATAAAATGAACACAAAAAAAAAAACTTATTTACAGAAGAAGGAAAAAAGAAAGAGCAGATTCATATGAGTACTACATACCAGATTTTGAGCAAGTAGAGGAACTAGGTGAGACAGAAGATAGCATAAGACGTGAATCCCCTGGTTTTGGCCAGTGAACAAGAAGGCTACGTCTTCCAAATGCATCTCGACCAAACCACAATGTTTTAGAACTACTCTGCTTGCCCGACAAAGTAAAGCTTCAGATAAGGATAACATGCATCCTGACGGCAATATTCATCATCTGAACAGTTGAAGAAACTTACCACCCCCAGTTACCTGCCAGTAAATTAGGGCCCATGGGCCTTTGATTCTTGAAAGAAGTTGTGGCACGGAATCTTGACCTTTTAGACAAGACCCACTAGGACCATGGTCACTGGATCTGCAAGAGCAGCACAGTTCCAGAAATTGCATTAAACTCTCCCCATCATTGCTGTCGCAGCTAATGTTAATTCCTCCAAAAATTTCTCCTTTAAACCATGTAAAAAAGCAAATGAGCGAGAAATTATGTTAATCAAAACAAAGCTAGAACGTATCGACAAACTTGAAGCAGAAGGAATGAATCTTAACCATATGCCTCATGAATTTTATAAATCATAATATATGTCTTTCTTCAGGTTCTTAATGAAAAACAATCCCAACCTATCTTGACGCACCTTCCAAACTTCATTTATCAATTAGCATGATCATCAATAATAACAACAACCAAGTATTCGCATCAAATTGATTAATAACTTTAAATCTTCTCATCAGTTACTATGTGAACAACGAGGTGCCACTGACATTTCTAGACTAACTTAAGAGTAGAAATTCTCAGTTCATATCAAATTATTAATAATACCGCTATAAACAAGAACATTCCCAGACTTCCCCATGAAAGGCTGAGCAACGGGATGAATTCCTCTTAGTTGCAACACGGCACCAATGAAGAACAACTCTCCCAAAACTCGATAAGACAAATCCTTGACTGTCCCATGGGATTCTCCCTTCGGCAAAAGCACACTATCAATATATGGACGATCATCGTCCTGATCCCTTCCTGCATCATCTACTTCTTGGATCAAAGATATGATATTCTCCTCTCCTCCAGCTGAATATAATGACCTGTCACATATCAAAACTTTTCTGCTTCCTAGGCTATCTGGTCCCCTTCTACGCAAAGCGATTTTGATATCATCTATAGAAAAGCTCTCCTGCCATTTGTATATAACTATTTATTGGCATAGACAACGGTTAAAAGGAAAAAAAAAAGAACATCAGCAATTAACATTATTAATCAAGAAACTAGAGAAATTATCCCAAAACAGGGATGTTAAATATCCTTTGACAATAATTAGAAGCTCAGCGATATAATTGGACAATAAGAAGTTATCTTACTACGTATGAAAGAGGAAGAAGTAAAGTCAAAAATGTATGTAATGTCGGTAACGTTGAGGGATTACCTGTTGCGGAGGTGTAGGAAGAGGAGAAACGAAATCCGAAACCAAATCTCCGACATCGATTCGAATTCCAGAAACGATCAAAGCTATCCCGCACATTTTCTTTTCCTGTCTTTTCTGAATAAATTGTAAAACCCTAAACCCTTAGAAGCCTCAAAACCTACCTGCCTAACTCGGATGGTCGGAGATAATACGTCTAATTTTTTGGGTCATTCTTCTTATAAATAATCTCCCTGAATTATGAAACTTATATTCAGGTTAAAAACCATCAAGTTACATTCTCTTCCAAAAACACAAGACAAAATTTGGTTTTTTCCTAATACATTTCAATGCAGGGAGTCCAGCATATATTCCTGACCATAGTTGTTTTCAATATTTGTGATATTCGTAGAACAATTTTCTCGCATGACGTGGTTATAACCAAAGGCACCTGAGAAATTTGTTGAATATTTTTAAATGGTTCATACTCACTTTAAAAGAATACAGATCGTTCGATCCGATAAGGTAGGAAGCTCATATACCAGACCATGAAGTCTTTTTTTTCAAATACATGATCTGGTTCACCAAACTTCATGTCCAAATATACAACATGAGAATGGTGTGGCTGGACAATAAAAATCATGTACTTTTGAAAATGGTCCGAGTTATGATGTTTGAATCTCACGTTCCACAATCCTGTTGATCTCAATCTGTCATTGCATCTACTTACCTTTTAAATCATCTACCCAGCAAAATACTTCATCGTAAAACACCATTACAACTCATAGCCACTAAAAACACTATTCCATTTATTTTCACCCCACCCAACCGAGTATTTAGTTGCTCGGTGTTTATTCATATTCCCAAGACTAAAAAGTCAAAACTTGAGCCCAATACAGATAAATGTGTTTTTGTTTGCTATGCCACCCATTAGAAAGGATATTGGTGATATAGCTCAAACACACATCGAAACCTTGTCGCTATTGGATTACACATTTTTAGAATCTGAATATTTCTTTACCCATCAACATAGTTCAGGGAGAGATGATCAATGAACCATTAAGTTGGCTTCATAACTTAAGTTGTTCATAGACTATTCCAAGAGAGTAGATAGATGAAGCCATTACGTCTGCCACTGTCAACATAGGCGGGGCTGACGAACTAGTTCTAACACTCGATGAGTCTTTTTTGTCAGATGTCTGTGAAAAGGTAAGTGAATCACAATGAAAGTTCTTTTGGTGTGAAAAATAGTACTACTAATGCTCACAGTTCATAGAAAAAGAAGACATTTGCCCTACCTCCAAGGAGAAACAGAGGTATACCACCGAAACGATATTCACCCGAGCATGTGTTCTGCATATCTAGGTACCCAATAAATACAACCAAAAGGAAGAGTGGCAGATGTTACACGTGCATTCTTGGTTACTCTTCTTTCAGAATCTATTGCAAAGACAACACATGAAGCAGGTAAGAAAGCTAAACGGCGAGAAGCCATTAATACGGAAACGATAACCTTAAAAAAGAATGGAACACTGGAGAAATGCCAACTGCCAGAAGGAACAAAACATGTTGAATGCACGTGGGTCTCCACAATTAAGGATAAGACAGATGACATCACTGAACGATACAAATCATAAATTGTAGCTAAAGGGTACACACAGATGTATGACATTGATTATTAAAAAGACTTTCTTTCTAGTTGCAAAAATCGATACCATCATCAAATAAGGTTTGACCACTTTATCAGTTTGATGTTAAGAATGCATTCTCACATGGAGATTTGGAAGAAGAGCTGTATATGAAAGCACCACCGGTTTTTAGGAAGAATTCCTAAGGAATTAAAGTGTGCAAACTTAGCAAAGCTCTTTACAGGCTCAATGAGTGCCTCCATGCATGGTTTGAAAGGTTTACAACAGGTATGAACAAAATATATATAGATGACACTATATGGATATAGACGGCAATCTGTAATCACATGTCAACAACAAGTTACTTGACTTTTTATGAATATTCTATAAAAGGTTTGAATAAAATTAAGTTTGAATATTTTATTAAAAAAATTTGATTTGGATAACCAAATTTAATTTCCTCTCAAATGAAGAGTCACAAACCAGAGTTAAAGCACTGAACTCTAAATTCCCAGAAAAGAAAAAACGAAAAGGGAAAAACGTTGACACATGTTCCACCATTAATGTAATCTTCTCTCAAAAATTCAGCACCTTTTCTCTGGTAGCGCCATCTTAGAGACACACCCAGAAAAGGGTCTATTCACTCACACACACGTGTCATCCCTTCTCTCGTTTTCTCTTCTGCCCTTTCTTCTTTCTGTATTTTCTACGTCATCACCCGACACGACATGACAGATTGACAGTAAGCTACAAAACTCGATGAGAAGTCAAGTAAAAAATGTGTGAGACTGGGTGTAGTAACCTTTATTCGCGCGTACCCTGCAGGAGGAGATCCCATTCGCCCGGTACCCACTCTTGTTAGGGGTGTCCTTGTCCTTTCTGCCACTTAGTCTCCTTTCGATATTTTCTACCTCATCCCCTGATCTCCCCGAACCACCTTGTTAGGGGATGAGATCTCCTCACCCAGCGGTGAGTCACCGCGCGGCCCAAGACGCGACACGTGGCATCAGTAGGGGTGGTGAGGCTGGATGAGGGTTACTCTCATCCAGCCTCACCACTCCCCTTTTTGCCACGTGTCGTGCGGTCACACACGCGGTGAGGGGGGAGCGGTGAGGGAATCCTATCCCTTGCTAGGGGTGTCCTTGTCCTTTCACTCGATGCTCTTTCTTCCTCTCTCTGGTCTTTGTTTTTGTTTCCGTTTTTCCCTGTTCCGGCTTCTTCTTCTTTTTTCTTTTTTCTTTAACTCCCTTTCATTTGCTTCATTTCTTTTTTTGTTTTCTTAGTCTCTTCCGTGAGTACATATGTCTTCCAATTTTCTCTTCATTTTTCCGGCTACTGTCATAAGTCTTTTGGTTTGACATATATTTTTTCCAAAGTCATAAGCTTTTTGGTGGTTTGTTCGTTTTTTAATTTTTGTTGGTGGAGGTTTGGTTATATGGGGCAACTGGAGGTGGTGTTGTGATCTGGAGAGTAAATCTCTGTTCTTGAGCTCGACATGCAGTTAAAGATCAGACTTTTGCATCTGTGCTTGTTTTATTATGGAGAGGAGAAATATGGACGTAGTTGTTTATATACTTGAACTCAAGAACGATACTTTTCCTTGGCAGTTTATTTGAGGGGGTTTCAGGGGTGATATGGATGATAAAGATCAGAGCAAAGTAAGTAGAAATGAAATGGAGAATCTTTCCTTGGATGCAAGTAGATATTCTCGAGATTTTTTGACAAGATTCACGGGGAGTGGCTGGAGAGACGGTGGATTTGGGGCTAAAAAAGAGGAGGGAAGCGAGGATGAAGAGGGGATTGAACTGAATCTTGGGTTGTCTTTGGGAGGACGATTTGGAGTTGACAAACGTTCCAAGAAATTGTTGAGATCATTTTCTATAGCTGAATGTTTGCCAATTGTGAAAAATGAAGATGATGCTTTGACTGCTTCACCTTCTCCTCTTGCCTATTCAAGATTAGTTAGGACATCTTCACTTCCTTTGGAGACTGAGGAGGAATGGAAGAAGAGAAAAGAGTTACAGACTCTGAGAAGATTTGAGGCTAAGAGAAGGAGGTCTGAGAAACAGAGGAACCTTAAGGGGGAGAGGGAAGAGGGTTCTAGTGGAGGCTCACAAATGCAGGAGGAAAACAAGGACACAGTGGACTTGAATTTCCGGCTTGAAAAAGATCGATTATCTGCGGCTGCCAACCGAATTGATTCATGGGTGGCACCGCCCTTTGCACCGCCTAATTGGGCTGTAGCGGGCAAAGGGGCTGTTCCTATAAGTGGTACTGGCGTTGCAATTCCTAAAGGCAAAGCAACGCGAGAACTTGGGCAACTTTTGTCCCAAGGATCTGTGGAAGCACAAGGAGGGAGTTCTTCTGAGTTGGATAATAGATCTTTCAGAGGTAACTTGTTGCCTTGTTGAAAGTTCTTTTCTTTGCAGCTCTAAGATTGAGGAAGTTAATATTTTGTTGTTGTATCAATTTACATGGGTTGTTATGTGATGGTTGTATCTATTGATTTATCTGTGGCGGCTAGAATGGGTCTGGAATTGTATCCCTTGCTTGCTTGTCTGGAAGTTTTGATCAAGGACAGCGGTTTCAGTTTTCGTTTTCACATAGAGCTCTCAGAATAATTATGGTTTGGGCGCTAGTGGAATTTACTAGTCTTTTAGGTGGTCTGGCGCTGCAACTTTGTAAATCACTTGGAAAGCACATAGTTACACCTCGTCATCGAAACCCTCCTCCCCCCCCCCCCCCCTTCTCTGTTCCCCTCCCACCTCTTTTTCTTTCAAGGTGCGCTTGTTTGGTTTTCTTAACTGCATGCTTGTTGCGTTTCCAGCAGTAAGTTATATTGCTTAACAGAAACTAAATCTTTGTGTTTTGGGAATCACGAGTGGGCTCTTTGGTGGAACCATGATATGTTGAGACTCTGACTTCATCTTCGGGCTATCGCTTATTTGTCCACCTTTTAGATTTACTACATTAGCATCTTGGTTGTTTGCTTATGATCTATCGGTTACGAGGAGTATACTAGGGTTACATTCAATATGCAAATGTTGGATCATATGCTTGGTGTTTTATATTTAACTGTTATGATATTTTTCAATGCTTAGTAGATGCACATTTGCTTTTTTGGTATTGGAAACGACTCTTTCTTTAATGAAATAGTTCTGTTACTCATTTCAAGTTTCAAGCTTTGGATTTACTTCATGCAGAGGGTCAGAAAATGATGATCCCGGAAGTATGGCTTCTCATGATGAACTCTAGCACCCAAAACTAATCTCCTCCCCAGGAGAGGAAAATGCTTTCAGTAAACATTTTTGGTCTAGAAAAAGAAGGTGCATTATACGCTAAATGAAAAATTTTTCTTCTATGCATTTGTGTCTACTAAATGGTGTAAACAGCCGTCCCCTTGTAGTTCATTCTTTCGCCAGTCATCTTTAGTGCTTTTCTCTGCCAAGCAGCATGTTAGTTTGGTCAAGATGCTCCTTGATGCTTTTGCTCATATTTGCATCCTCATTTAGTGCCTGTACCCCTGATCTTCCCAGTTGATCAGGTACCATTTCTCATCATAATCAGTGTTTAGGCTTTCCTTGGAGGCAGGATACTTTTTAATCACCTGGGAGACTGGTGCTTCCACCTTTGGATGTTTTTAACAGTCATCATGGGAATGACTACACATCATCGTTATTTTCCGGTGTCAGATAGTTTGCATGGAAAGTTTATACTTATAAATAATGAAAAGGCGGTACTACATGTAACTATGCTCGCACAATCTTGTTTGGCTTTGGTGATTAACATGCGGCAGTGTAGAAAGTCCATGAGCCCCGTCGGAAATACACAAGTCATAACCTGTGAGGCACTGCTTGGAATTAACTAGTTTAAAAGGCTTGATTGCCCATTCTCTCCAATAAAAACATAGCCTTTACAAAACAGTTTGCCCCAACGCCCGAGGTCTCACTCACTTCAAGGTGAGGGCAGTGATGAGTTTTTTTTTTGTATTATAAGAGATCTCACTAGAGTTCATGATCCAGTTTTGGTTGTTATCATTGAAAAGTGTGCTAAAAAGATAAATAATAAAGCGTTAAGCAAAACTTGAAGATCTGCTTTTATTTTGACCACAATTTTGTTGTTGGTTTGCCATTTACATGTTTGGTCATTTTTTTATATTCTCCGTGAGTGCATTCTCCAACAGAACAGGTGATATCGCTGCAAACTTTTAAGTGAATTCGTATTCCAAAAAATGGATACGCATTGTATTAAATTCTTTTGCCTGAAGCGCCTTCATTTATTAGCTAACCAGAAATTTCCTCAACAGGATCAGGCAGTTGTGGAGAAGTGAGCCCTGGAAGCATTCACTCGTTACAAGAAAGTATCAACCAGGATGCTGGTTCTTCTGGTCTGAAAAGTCAGGGGAGTCTGGGCAGAACACTGTCATTGCATGTTGAGAATACTTCGAAACGGTCTGATGTGACAAGAAACCAACTGAGAGAATCAAGGTCAAATGCTTTGGAAGATATGCCACCTGTGTTCACCAAAGGGGATGGCCCAAATGGGAAAAGAGTGGATGGAATACTATACAAGTACGGAAAAGGAGAGGAGGTACGAATAATGTGTGTGTGCCATGGCAGTTTCCATACTCCTGCAGAGTTCGTAAAGCACGCGGGAGGTACTGACGTGGCTCATCCGCTTAAACATATAGTCGTGAATCCCAACTCTACTCCCTTCATGTGACAGGAGAAGTAACTAAAGCATTTGCTTGTGCTGGTGACCAAGCAAAGAGGCATCATTCGCGAGACAACATTCCCAACAGGAGGGATGTTGTTTTAGTTCTGTTTTAATCATTATTTCTTATATTATCTTGAATTCTGATAGCATGTGTCGGGATCGTAGAATATGGTCAGGAAAATTTTTGTACCGTTGCCGAGTCATTTAGAAATGCAGAGGAAGTTGAAAAAGTCAACTTGCAGTTCATCCCTTGTTTGTCCATCTTGATGTGTATATGGTTTCTCTGGATCATATGTTGTCTGCAACTAGCAGCGTCTCACCCCTAGTGTAAGAAGGGATGTTTTGTGAGGAAATTGGCAGCATAACCAGTTTGCGTGACTGCCACACCCCCCCCCCCCCCCAAAAAAAAAAATAAAGAAAAAGAAAAAAGAAACCTTTTGGGCAAAGGAAAAGAAATATACGTCTTAAATTTGTTAGACCATTTTAGATGGTATTGGTGTCTTCCAGTATTGTGGATTTTACAATAGGAAGAGATCTGAGCTAGCTTCTGCTTATGATCATGTTTTTTATGGGCAGTCTTTCGAATCTTTTTAATGTGAATGAAAATGGAACGATCGTGAATTCATGGTGTGTCAAGTTCTTACATTTGGAATCGTATTCCAATCATGTATGAATCTTGGTGTACCATGTTATATTCTTCAGTGATGAATCCAAGCTACTTTTTATAAAAGTGCATGATCGAATTGAAGAATGATTTTACAAAGTATGCAAACCAGTTATACTGACTAGGGTGGTAAATGAACCGAACCGTTCGGTTGTTTGGTTCGTTTGGTTCTAGCTCGAGCTCGGCTCGGACAAGAGGTTAATGAATCGAGCTTGAACCATTTTTTTTGTTCAAACTTGGTAGGTGGAACCATTCCTTGAAGGTGTTCAGCTCGTTAATGTTGTTCGTGAGTTAAACGAACCGAGCTTAAACAGTTAAATTTGTTTCGTTTATTTAGCTCGGTTCGTTCGCCAATGAACCGAACTTGAACAACGCATTGCTCAGTTCGGATCTTTTACAGCCCTAATACTGACTAGGGGTGTCAAACAGGTCGTGTATCGTGTATCGTGTTTCGTGTTTCGTGTTTTTCGGGTTTCGTGTATCAAAGTGCCGTACCCATACCTTACCTGTTTGCTTCGCGTGTATAGATGTAGATACCCAAACCCGTACATGTCAGGTTTCATGTCGTGTATCGGGCATACCCACGAACTTGACAAGTACAAATATTTCAAGTCGTGTATAGGTCATTTCATATATTTTTCCAGGTATTTTCAGGTTTCATATATTTTCAGGTTTCATGTACTTAAATAACTACTGATACGATGTATGAAACAACAATAAGTACACAACCAAAGGTTAAAGATTAAAATGAGTGAGATCCTCTAAACTCAAATTACTTGACTACGTAAAGCAATGGGATTTGGAAATGGAGGAAGGGAGAAACCGAATAGGTAACCACAACCAAAGGTTAAAGATTAAAATGAGTGAGATCCTCTAAACTCAAATTACTTGACTACGTAAAGCAATGGGATTTGGAAATGGAGGAAGGGAGAAACCGAATAGGGTTACTTAGTAACATGGTAGTCTTTTTTCTTTGAAATTTTATTTTATTAATTATAAATTTTATTTAAAATATATTTTTTATATTTCGTGTATAAACGGGTATAAACGGGTACCCGCGGGTATACCCGGATACGACCCGCCGTTGGCGGGTATCTTTCAGGTCTTACCCGATTTGTACACGAAACCCCTCAAGGTCATACCCATACCCGCGAAAATTCGTGTCAGGTTCGGGTCGTGTTTCGTGTCGTGTCTGAAATTGCCACCCCTAATAATGACTACTATTATTATTTTTTTATAAAAGCTTTGCGATGTTTATTGGGTGTAGGAATGCAAACTCTGCAGCCTGAGGATAGGGAGAAGAATTTAGTGAGGTAAAAGGATAAACATGAAGAAAAAGCAGTGATTTTTGTGAAGGAATCAACAATCAAAAGCATGATGAGATCATGAAGCCCTTTCACAAGAAAACATGAAATGCAGCAGAAAGGAAGTGAGAAGCCAAAAGAGAAGTTGGGCATATTAACAGGAAGAGCATCTATGATTTTATCCACTTGAATTCAGTTATAAAATTCTAAGTTCCTGTTATGTCATTTGCAGCATGATTTGATACAATGTCTCCAAGAAGTAAACTGATTACATACATTTCTTCAACTATTTCTCACCATGAGGAAAGAACAAAAAAGGGATCCAGACCGACACAAGTCATTCAATGAGGAATGAGAAAAGCAGATATCAGTCCCTCTTAGTCTTCAAGTCACTCTGCTTCTCTAACCTCAACTTAGCCTCCCTTACCATCAAAACTTTCTTTCCAGTCTCTGAAGGAAGCTAAAAGGGCCTGAATAAGCTGTGGTCGGAAAGGGGTGAAACTTTCATCGTCGTCGCGATTGGTAAATAATGCGGGTCATCAACTTATTCAAACATTGTCCACTACAAACTTAACCACGCTGATGACAAACCAAGATTCAATACTGCATTTTTCACCTCTAAGAACTCCCTCCGATAACATCTGTTTGTATCCAGCAACATTTGCTCCTTTTCTACTTATGCCTGTTAATTTCTTGTGGATGTCCTTCATAGTTGTTCTTGAGTTCTAGTATGCAAATATGTTAATTTCCACTGATGGTCTTTGTTAGGCTACTTTTATGTTCAAACGACATCTTGTCATAGCAGCTTCTGAGCAGCATCAAGAAGCCAAAAGTACTTCAGTCTTTGTAACAGAACGTTGAAGACAAGTGTACTACCACACAAGTTCAAGCTGCCAGACCCATTTGATCTGCACAGAAGCTGCATCTACGTTGATGCTCTCAAATTTTGAAGACACAGAGAACCCATACTTCTGCCACAGCAAAATGTGAGAGTATAACAGCACAAGTGAATAACAAGTCCATCATGCATTTAGACCAGCCCAATTCTTGAAGGCAATAACCGATTCCATTTTCTTAATATTCTTCCTCCTCAACTTCGATACTTTGAGCTTCTTATGCTTCTCCATGAATGCTTGCTTGTACCTCCACTTATCAACAAATATCTTCATCTCCCGAGACCTCTCCACAACTTGCATAACAGCATCAAAGAAACCCCCCTTAACCAACGAATACAGAAACGCATCCACCAAGCTAGCAGTAAACTTGAAATTCTTCGCTTCTTCTATTGAAACTTTTTTCTTTACCTCATGCCACAGCATCAAGACACTAAAATATTTTTCTGCTGACACATATCCATTGATGAGGGAGAGATATGTCTGTTCATTTGGTTCAAATCGTAGGAAAACCATCCTCCTAAACGTCCGTCTTGCATCTTCTAATCGCCCAGCCTTACAGAAAGCATGAATAATTGAATTCCAGTCATGTGTGCCCACTTCAATTCTAGGATCCTCAACAACCTCATCCAAGAATGCTGCCATAAGTTCAGGCCTATGGTTTTCAGTTAAGCCTGTCATTATAGTCAAATAACTACTTTTCAAGTCCCGGTGCCTAGCTTCTCTCATGTCTCTGAAAAGAGAAAATGCAGACTGAAAATCTTGGCATGACATGGATGCCTCTATTATAGTATCATAGCTACCAGCGTCCAATTGGAGTCCTACATTATTTATCTCTGCAACTAGCTGAGCAGCTTCAGCTGTTCTTTGTTCTTTGCAATAAGCTTTTAGGATTGACACGTAAACTCCCAGGCCAACTGAAGCTCCCTGAGCATTCATCTCGTCAAGGATGCTATGCGCCTTGTCCAACAACCCATTTTTAACACATGCACTGACAATACCATGTCCTACAGATCTCTCAACTTCCACAGACGAAGATTCCCGCTTCTGGGCTTCAATTATCAAACTTGCAATATCCTTAACACTGCTATTGTCAAGAAAACATCTCACCACGTGTGAATATGTTTCTTCGGGGAAAGGCACATTTTGTTCATTCCCTTCTTGTAAACTAGTCAAGATGGTAGATGAAACTGATTCAAGATTTCCAGACTTCACATATCCTCTAATCACATTGCTACGGAAGTACATTTTCTCAAAGAGATTGAATTTACTCATCAAATTTTCTGACTCATCTATTTTCTCCTTAAGCCCTTTAAGGGCGTACAAATACCCTAGTAATCCAAAAGTTGATTCGTCTGGCTTAACACCCAATTCAGACATTATTTCCACCACTTTCTCAGCATCGCAAACTGATTCCAGCTCATAGCAACACCCCTCTAGTGCAGCATTACAAGCAGACAGATCAGGCTTTAACAAATCCAACTTCTCCTCAACAGCAATCCTACAAATATCTCTGAATACACTGTGAAATGCTACCAAGCTACCACTTCTCCGACTAATATTTACCAGAATACTCCCCCACAACCTAAAAGGAACAAAAAATCTATTCTTGAACATACACTTAACCAATGCAAATGCAGGAGCAGCAGTATTAGCATTTTTCATAGAATTCAAAAGGGTTGTCAAGGTTTCATATTCTATAACTTCAGGGTCCTTCCCTAATATATAAACAACAGAGGCAAATGCCCTTTTGAGGTTATGGGCATCGTTTATAGAAGACAAATGAATGATCATTGAGTTGGCGAGGGTCTTACTTGGGAAAGAAGAGCAATTGGTGAGAGCCTTGAAAGACTTCCATGCTTCATCTGTATCATGGTTGGCAAGAGACGATTGAAGAGTAGATTCAAGAGAGGATTTGACGTCTGGGGTAAGCTTTTGCAAGGTTGGTTCTTGAGGCTTTTGAAGAGTGATTGACGAGGATTTATTTGGCTTGTTTAGAGAGAAAATTGTTGGTTGGAGAAAAGAGTAAAGGCTTGGGATTTCTGGTTCTGATGAAAAGGGCCTTCTTGAAAGCAATCTAGAAGCACTTCTCCACATCGTCTCTACGCATCTAACCGCCACCCGCCGACGTCGGAGTCTTCGGAACCTATTGTCTGCACTAGCTGACGGGAGTGGATTGTAAAAAAGGATTTAATAAAATCAAAATAACGGCGAATGCCGTAATAACAAAATGTAAGTCTTCTGAATCAAAAACAGAAAAAAAAAAAACAAAATGAAAGTCTTTATTCATTATCATAAGAAATTATTTACTTCGGCCACAAAACGAAATGAACACAAGTAGAGTTGATAGGCATATGCAAGAGAAGTTCGCTTCGACTGGATATTTAGAAAATAACACATTTGCTACTTGCCTCCGGAACGAAAGCTTCAAGAATTCTTCTGCTAAAATGGCTAAAATGGCTGCTGGATTTTTTGATGGATGGGGAAAAGGTTGAAGCTTTAGAGCCTGAAAAGGCGATGGTAGCTGTCCTAGAGAGTCTTGCTGGAGCTGTGCCGTTCCATTCTTCAAAAACTACAGCAGATGAAGAAGATGCCTCCGCTGCCGATTCCATGATGGAATCCGAGCCCAAAGCAAATCCAAGGTTCAGAGATGATCTTCTTTACTGAAATAATAATCGTAATTTAGGTTTCACTTCGTATTAGAAGACAATTGACGCTATAAAAAAAAAGAATGAAATCTACAAATATAAAGAAAGGAAAATATAAGTCAATTTGCAATAGTTTACTGTTGTAGGTTTCGGTTATGTTTTCAAGGTAGAAAATCTACTTAATTACCGAAACAATAAAAGATCAAATGCTCAAATATCTATAAATGTAACATACTTGTATTATTGTCTTTATCATATTAAAAGAAAGTGGGTAAAAAACACGAATATCTAGTATACGGAGCGGCTAAGACTTTGAGTTTATCATGATTTTACTCACCGAACTAATCGACATCTTCTTCTAAGAGCGACTCCTCTCTTCTCTTTCTTAAGTTTTGGAAGAAATTTTTTAGTAGTTCCAACATAAACTCAAAGTCTTAGCCGCTCCGTATACTAGATATTCGTGTTTTTTACCCACTTTCTTTTAATATGATAAAGACAATAATACAAGTATGTTACATTTATAGATATTTGAGCATTTGATCTTTTATTGTTACGGTAATTAAGTAGATTTTCTACCTTGAAAACATAACCGAAACCTACAACAGTAAACTATTGCAAATTGACTTATATTTTCCTTTCTTTATATTTGTAGATTTCATTCTTTTTTTTTATAGCGTCAATTGTCTTCTAATTAGGGGTGTACATGGTCCGGTTCGGCCGGTTTTTGGACATGTAACAAACCAAACTGTTTGTAACGGTTTTGAAATTGTAAAACCAAAACTGGACCGGGACTGGTCAACAAACTGTTTGACCGGTCCAGTTTGGTTTGGTTTGGTTCCGGTTTTTACCGGTTTGCAAAATTTCTTTAACGCAATGTACACTACTGCGTGTCTGCACCTAAGCAATAAGCATCACATGCCTCTTTAATCAGAAATAATCAAAACCACAGAGGTTGAAAACAAACTAATCAATAAATCGGAAATCAACACAACAATTGCAATTGGTCTTACAAGGACACCAAAGATATCGTACCTTCGGTATAGATGAAGACTTCTTATCTTTATTGAGATAAACTCTCTTCAATTTCATGCGTGGTTCCTGAAATTGAAGAATATTGGGAATATAGTGAAGGCACTAGTGACAATAAACCCAATGAGTACTTGGAAGAGGAGAAACCAAGAAACACAAGAACCACCAACCATTCTGTTTGAACAAACTAATATTGTTTACATATCCATGATGAAGTTACGAACAAAGCAAATAATTCAATTTGCCGAGGTAACAGAAATTACGATGTACCTGAGATTATGCAGTATCTTGCAGCCCTGATGAATGATGGCAAGGATTTGGAGTGGTGGTGGGCTGATGGCAAGGATTTGGAGTGGTGGTGGGTGTCGAAGCGACGAGGAGCTGCTGAAGCCTGAATCTGGTAACCCGTCTTCTGAGGCAGCAGTGAGGGTTGGGATGGACAGCAGGACAGGAAAGGGAGAAGGCAGGCAGGCGGCAGCAGAGAGCAAATGGAGTTGTGGAGAATTGGAGATGGAGATTCAATTTCAGATTGGAGATGGAGGCTAGCTGGGACCTGGGGCTGGGAGTGACGAAATGAGGGAGATGGGAATTAGGGTAGACTCGTCGTTAGGTTTAGAGCTGTAGAAGAGGGTAGAACATTCTAGGCTTCTGTAGCTTTTATTTTTTGAAATAGGTTTTTCTAGGTTTTTTTGAAATATATTTATTATATTAAACCGGTCCGGTCCGATTTTACAGTTTTATAATTGCAAAACCGAAACCAACCGTAACATACAGTCCGGTTTTCCTTTTATAAGTAAACCAGCTGTAAAACTGTGGTTCGGTTTTAAACGGTCCGGATCAGTTCGGTTCAGTTGTTTGGTCCGGTTTTCAGAATTTTTGTTCACCCCTACTTCTAATACGAAGTGAAACCTAAATTACGATTATTATTTCAGTAAAGAAGATCATCTCTGAACCTTGGATTTGCTTTGGGCTCGGATTCCATCATGGAATCGGCAGCGGAGGCATCTTCTTCATCTGCTGTAGTTTTTGAAGAATGGAACGGCACAGCTCCAGCAAGACTCTCTAGGACAGCTACCATCGCCTTTTCAGGCTCTAAAGCTTCAACCTTTTCCCCATCCATCAAAAAATCCAGCAGCCATTTTAGCCATTTTAGCAGAAGAATTCTTGAAGCTTTCGTTCCGGAGGCAAGTAGCAAATGTGTTATTTTCTAAATATCCAGTCGAAGCGAACTTCTCTTGCATATGCCTATCAACTCTACTTGTGTTCATTTCGTTTTGTTTTTCTCTATTTTCTTTGTCAGAGAGTATGTGATCATATAGCTGTGGGCTCTCTGAGAGTGTACCTGAATCTGAATGCATTACTGTTAGTAGTTAATTTTTGGAAGATGAGTGGAAAGATCGAATCTTTACGGAGGAAAGTGAGAAAGGCTGGCGATTGAAGTCATCTAGAAAATTGCTGTCTTGTGTCTGAGCTTGTTATTAGGATATGTCCTTTATACTTATTCATATTCATTTTATCAATCATTTGTTGCGCTGCAGAATTTCAGAAACAAGTCCCTCTTATAATTCGATTTTGCTACCTAACCTTATGCTCAGAAGTTATCCTTTTCTTTGATAACCAAGTGGAATCAGTTTCAGACATGTTTTTACTGCTTACAGTTCGACAAGTCTAGTGTTTGTTTTCCTTTATTTATGTTCGCATCTATTAGCCCTTTTATATGATATGGCATTGGGAGGGAGTGATATGAAGTCCAGGAGTTCGAGTAGAGGATGCTTTATGTTCCGTAGCCTTGTTTGATAGTTTGGGAGTCATTTTCTCCCTAGCCTAGGAAATTGTAGAATCTAAACTAATATGGCATTACAAAATCAGTTTTGAGGTGGAAAAAGGGTGGATGGCTTTGGATAAACTTGATGCTCAAAGTCCTTACTTTGTTTTCCTATTACAGTTCCAATGGTCTTTAACTGTAAATTGGGAATGTAACTTGTTTTTACTTCAGGGATTTCCAAGCAGCATCACCCCGGATTATGTTGCTTTCCAAATTTGGGACTCACTGCAGGTCTTGTCTTTGAAACTAATTGGTAGACTTTTGTTAATCGCCCTTAGATTTTTCACTTTTCTACTTCACGATCCTGAGACGTTTGAAGTATATCTTACTACTAAAAATTTCCTTTCAGGGGCTATCAACTTATGTGCGAATGATGTTATCTACACAAGTGAGGCATCTTAGACATGGATCCATTCATTCATATATTTGTTGTAGACTTTATACTAGTTCAACAAACTCTGTTATTTCCGCATTTCAGGCTTTATTAAGTGCCATCGGTGTTGGGGAGAAATCAGCTACTGTTATTGGAGCTACATTTCAGGTGAAGCATATGTTATCTATCAAGTTATAAGTTTTGGTAGATGCATTCTTTTGATGTGCTGGTTTCATGACAATGTTTTTCGTACATGTAAAACTCCACAGTGGTTTCTGAGGGATTTAACTGGAATGCTTGGTGGCATTTTATTCACATTTTACCAGGTCAGCTATTGGGGCTTTCTGATTTATCCTTTGCTTTTACTCCGTGTGGTTGGTCTTACTTTTCTTTGAGGAATTCTTTCAACAATTCTCTTGTTTAAAAAAGCAAACTGTATCATCATCCTTAAACCATGCTACTTATGTGTTTGTAATCATTCTTTCCGATGACATAGTAATGTAATCAATGATAAGCAATCTTAATATAAAAGCTTATGGATGATGTCAACCTGGATTGATGCATAACATCTTATGATGAGCTGGGGTAGCACCACAGCAATTGGCTATCATCTATTTTTCTGTTGCTTTTTGAAGAAACTCGCTCTCTCTTGCACATTATGAAAATTTGCGTGACCTTGACTTTTCTTGTTGGCTTAGGTCACAATATGTCTAGGTAGAAGTACCAAAAGTTAGTCTCCATGGTCGTTGGTGCTAGTTGCTCCCAAGTATAATAACTAATGGAACATTCCTTTTTGTGCTCTGTTTTCAGGGTTCAAGCTTGGACAGCAATGCCAAAATGTGGCGTTTGGTAGCAGATCTGATGAATGATCTGGGTATCAATATCTTAGTTTTTGATTTAAAAAGTATATTGTGTTTAGACATTGCCGAAATTGTTTTACTTTTAAAAAGTTTGTACATGCCAGTCCCAGGTTATGTCTTATGAATGTCATATTAGTAGAGGAATAGGATTTTAAACTCTACAGTTCACCAATATCCCTTAGTAGGCGTTGTAAAATGCTCTGCTTAGTGGAGAAGAACTCACCTCTGCAGAAGTGATAAGTCTCGTTTATGACATATTCATATGTTTTTCCTTCTACCTTTTTGAGCTTTATTTTTCTTTATTTGTGGTGGCTAAATTTGAATTATCTGAATGATTGACATTATTAGTCTGTTTTCTTTAAGGGTGATTTAGTGCAGTAAGTGGCGCCTTGGGCTCTTTGTACCAAGACATAATAGAGATTCATTTTTGCCAAGAGTTCTACATGCCTTTATCCTTAGTGAGAAGAGAGAAGCTACTATTTGCTCAATTGCTAACAACGCATTTGTGACAAAGCAGAACTTTATGTCATGCTTATAGCACTGTGTGGAGAATTTTGGTGATTATAGGAAAAGCATCATGACAAGTGCGGGGATTTTGGATTTCTGGTCAATTTAAAGCAATTTCATGTAGAACCAGGATTCTTTTTTTCCCCTTTCAATAATTTTGTTGTACCAGGGGATTGTTCACAGGTAATCTATGATTCTGAAGAAGAAAAGCTCTCTTTTATGATTTTGTTGTACCAGGGTAAGCAATTTCAGGTTCTCTCTTTTATGATATTTCAAATCTTTAAAGGAAATTCTTGTTAGCAAAGCTCTATAATTCTGATTTGACCACAGTATAAGATAGAATGCTCCATCTACTTCTGAAGTACGAACAATTATCTGCGCCCGCAATTTCTTTTATAACTGACATCTTAATTTTTTCTTTCTATTTTTTTTGCTGCTTCTGTAAAAAGTATTTTTTTAAAAAAAAATCAAAGAAGAAAACTTATGCTTCTGATTACTAATTTTTTGACAATCACTTTTTTTGCAGGAATGTTGATGGATCTTCTTTCTCCTTTATTTCCTTCAGCTTTTATCCTCGTTGTTTGCCTTGGGAGCATATCAAGGTCGTTCAGTAAGTCTCGCAATGCTCAATAATTGCGTGCTTCCATATTTCATCTATACAGACTGCGTTTTGTTGCTTATTGGATTTTGCTGAGGATCATCCCATAAGCAAAAACCTATTGCTCACAGTGTCATCCTAACCGATGATCCTCAACCAATGGTAGCATATTTGTATCGATGCATATTCAAGCCAATAGCATAGGATTCACTTCTGATGCCTTTAAGAAGATTCAACATCTGTTTCTTAATTGAAAAGATTTATAGAGGATTGTAAATACATTATTCATCAAGTTAAGTTAAAATATACAAAGGATCGCCTATTATATAGGCAGTTTCATAGGCATCATGTTGCCAAAGAATCCTAACAGCTAGACAACCTACTTCTAACGGCTACATTATTCCTAAGGCTGTATTGCTGTGTAATGGTTCTAGCCATTGATTCAATGGCCTATACAATATGTATACTATATGTATTTATGTGTATATACAGTATATGTGTATGAGTGCATTTATATGTGTATTACAGGTGTACTCTACTGTGTATTTATACACTTTATGTATGTATATCTACACTTTCTCTCAAGCTATGTTGTATATACTTACACAACCAAGCTCCATAAATGTATTTGTGTGTATATATAATATATGTAATTTATGTATATGAGTGTGTATATATATGTGTGTTACAGTTGTATTCTACTATGTTTTGCTGTGTATTTATATACTTTATGTGTGTATACCTACAAGCAATCATCTTTTGTGATTACGTTTCTTATGGCTTATATATGAAATTTAACCGTAAAAAAAGGACTTGGAAATCATTTATCAGATCATTCGCTTTGTGTCGTATCCTTGTGGTATGTCCTGTCCGCACCTGGACATTGCTGATGAAGAGGAGATAGATAATTACATGTTGTCCGACGCAACCTGTTATTGTAATCGATTGGTCATTTTTTTTCTCGTTGGGTTTTTCAACCTTCCATATATTTATTTACATTGGATCCAGTTTCCCACATAATTTTGAATGATGCAACTGACCTCGATGTATAGCTTGGAGCCTTCTCCACAAGTCGCTCTTCATCAAGTCAGACTCCACTAAAGTGTCATGTTTGTTTGTTTTAGCTGGTGTTGCTAGTGGCGCCACTAGAGCAGCTTTGACTCAGCATTTCGCCCTCCAGAATAATGCAGCTGACATAGCTGCGAAGGTACCTTGCATACAATAGAATGAATACGTAATGTTGCACAAGCATCTTGAACTCACCCGTTTTTTTTCTCCTTTTTTTTAAACTTATGACAGGAAGGTAGTCAAGAGACAGTTGCAACCATGATTGGGATGGTTCTAGGAATGCTACTTGCACGTTTTACAATTCATCACTCTCTTGCCATATGGATTTGTTTCTTGTCTCTCACTGTGTTTCATATGTATGGTTAGTTTTCTTTTCTTTGTTCTTTAGCAGGAATCTGTTTAAAATAGTATTCAAGTAACTTTTGGGCCATCCCTTCTGGAAAATTGTTGCAGCTTAAATAGTTGTACTGATGCCACTCCTATTTGTGCAGCAAATTACAAGGCTGTTCGCTCCCTTTCTCTTACATCTCTGAACTGCCAAAGAAGCTCAATCATTCTGTTGCACTTCCTGGAGACGGGCCAAGGTAAGATGCTTTATGCTCCTAATGCTCTTTTATGCGTTGTGAATTTTTTGTTTGCTAGCTATTTTAGATTTGACTATCTGATAAGGTCTTGAAAAGTCTTCCTCCAGTCCCTTAATTTTCCATTTAAAATAATTTAGTAATTTGATAGTTTCTTCGGACTGGTTTCAGTGCTCTCCCCACAACAGGTTTCAGTGATGGAACATGTACTGCCATCATGGACCACCTTTTGGAGCAAAAACAGCCTCAAGTCACTGCATACGCGTGTCCAGTTAGGTGTCAGGATATCTTCACTTGATTCTGATGACTTGTGAGTTTCAATTCCATCTGTGGGCTTATTGGCCAAATGATCTCTTTTCAGATTCATCTTAGTTTTAGTATAAGCTAGACAAAGGAAGGAGGAAAAGGGTAAATTCTTTGCTTATGATGACCGCATCTAAAGATTTTACCATGACAATTTCTCCTCCAACGAGCAGCTTATTTTTTCTTCCTGTGTACTCTCTATGAAGTTCAGCACCTCTTGAATGGTGTCCCTCTTATAGTATATTTATGTCTAACAAAGTGCCTTGTTATTGACACCTTATTCTTAGGGTGGAGCTCAGAAATTTGGCTGCGACTCAGTATAAGAAAGGTTCGTGCTTGCCTATGGTCTGGCCTATCCTAATGGAATATTCGTCAAATCTGTAAGGCTAATTAGAAACATTTCACCCCTGGCAGGAAGGTACTTGCTGCTTGAGAGAAACGGAAAAATCAGCATTGTAATGCATAAAGTTTCTAGTGCAGCTGATGTCCTGCAGGCTTTTATTCATGCACTTGTTCTAGGAAAGTTTGTTGATGAAGGCAGATCTGCTCGTGTGGAAAGCCAATCATGGATTGATAAACACTACGAACACTTTGACCAAAAGGTGACTCTTGAGAACATTACCCATTGCCTTAGAGGTTCCCGTCAATAATGTGGTATGGGGGGGTCAGATGTACACAACCATACTCATTTGTTAGAAACACACAGAGGTTATTTTTCGATGACCCATAATGAAAATTGCGTTAAGTTGTGTTGATCAACTGCTATTTCACAATATAAGAAGCGTAACCAATTTACTGAGTCATTTTGCTTTATTCTATCATGTTCCAAAATCAAAGGAGAGTGTGTCTTTACTCTTGACATTTTTCATTAAGCCTCTCGAAGAAGGTTATCTTTACAACATCTACGGATATTCATATGCATCTTTTGTGTTGGTTCTCTCTCTTTCCAAGTAAATAAGCTGTGAATCTGTCCAGTCTGTTTTTTGAAGTTGAAAACCAATTACTAAGAAAACTTTTCTGACATGTTTTCAAATATTATTGATTCTTGACGACAGCTGCAATCGTGTGGATGGAAAACTGGGCGACTGTTGTCACCATCTATCAAGTGGAGGGCGAGTTGGCCATCTGGGCCTTTGATTGCAAAACTTGATTGAGGAACTTGTTCGAGTTAACACGCTTATTTCTGGTGAAGTGTTGGCTGGCATAACAAGCTGTTTAGCTCAAAGAAGGCTATATCACTATCCTCTTGAACAGATGTGATTAATGGGATCGGATTGTTGATGATATCTGACTGCATTTACACTTAGATTGGAATCACAGTTGCTCAAAGATTCAAGAACATGACAGACGATAGGCTGGTGCCTTCTTCTTGTGGCAAAAGATCTCATGGGGATTGATGTGATCAGCAATTTAGATTAGAAGTCTGAATATCATGATCTTTTATGCGATGGTATGATTGGCTTTTGGCAATTGATTGGGCTGACAAAATATTTTGAGCATATGATAGAAGCAAACATGTATATCCAGATCAGGAAATATTGTTTCCTTAACAATGAATTGGCATTGGGAGGGGTAAAAAAGACTACTCATAGTTTGTGTTATAGATATTGTACTCGCTTTATTTATTGTTTTTTCTGTCGTTTTAGTAATATATTATTTGGGAAAATGATACTTTGTATCTATAAGTATATGATAATTTATAGTAGCGTGTGTATTGCAGCGTAATTTTTTCAATTCTCATTACACCCTTTGTTCTCTTTTTTTTTTTTTCCTTTTCAATTCCTCGTTTGCAGACTTTACTATAAAGGTTTAACTCAGTTTTTTTAATAAATTTTGTTACCATTCAAAAGAACTAATTTTTACATAAATTAATAACATTATTTTCAAAATTGGTTATCTCATATCATCGTGATAGAATATGCAAAATAGAAAGTAAAAATGAGAGTACAAACGTAATGTTTAGTTGTGTTTCTGATACAATGGCAACATTGATTCCTAAATTCTTAATTTTTAGTGCACATCCATAGCTTTGTTGTTGTTTAATGTCTTTTAACCAATTGATGGTAACGTTCACAGATAACTTCTCAATTCTCAATATATATATATATATATATATATATATATATATATATATATAAAATTCAGTTGTTATTTGAATTGAAAAATTACAAAGGTTGCAGGTTTGAACCGGGACACGCGTAGCGTTGATATCTGGACCAATAATAACTATGCCATTGTATTCATCTCAATTGGGTTAAAGGATTGCTGATCCAGTTTGCACTAGACATCAGTTCCTATGAAGCTGATTTACACAAGCTCCATGGATTGGAGCACTAGGTGTATCCAGGGCCACGATTTTACCTTTTGTTTCAAAAATAATGAGGATGCAATCTTTTAACAAAAGCACATCGTTTTATCTCAGCAGGTAAAACCAACTGTTAGAGGCCTTCAGGCAAGGTGAATCTTGTGTTTCGATCCATAATGTTTGCAGCATCACTTGTGGGATGCTGGCAACCCGCTTTCCATATTAGGGTCAAGTGCTTCAGGAGTTTCAAGCTCTCCCCTATGTGTGAGTTTCCACCTTTTTTACCGAAAGAAGTGGATAATATCAAAGACCCTTTTGCCAAAAAGTTAGCCTCAAGAATTGAGAGGCTTCCCGTTCAAGTAAGCCTCTTTGCTTCTATCCATTTAACTAAATTTTGTATCTTTGATGTAAAAATGTTATTCTAGAGATGCTAAGTTTAAAGTAGGCAATCAGTGTCTGCTCTTTTTCAATGTCAATGTTTTGTTTGTGATATTAGAATCAAGAATTTCCAGTTCAAAGTTGGCTTCTTTTTTCTTTAAGCTTATTTCTTAATCATCTGCACAAACTGGGTAAAATTGTATTGCTTCCAACAGTTCTTTTATTATGGAATTTGCACTGTTGAGCTGTTTGCTAACAAATTTTAGCGGTCCTTATGGAATTCAGGTGGGTTTTTCAGATAGTTGTATAATGAGTAGCTGTGTAAAGCCTATCTCCCAGTCCCAGAAGAATCCTGTTATTCTTCTCCATGGTTTTGATAGGCATGTATTATATCAAGTTCCTGTCCTAGTTTACTTTGTTGGTTTAGGCTTTGGCCTTCTTCTGTTTGACTTATGTAGCTTCATGCAGCTCCTGTTTAGAATGGAGATACACGCTTCCAATGCTTGAGGAAGCGGGTTTGGAAATTTGGGCAGTTGATGTCCTTGGCTGGGGTTTCTCTGACTTAGGCAAGATTGATTTGCAGTAACCATCCTCCCCCCGCCCGACCTCCTCCTATTGTCAGTCTCTGTATGTTGTTTCCTGTTGTTTTTAATGTTATTTTGTTGCTATTGTTAGAAAAGCTTCCTCCTTGCAACGTGACTTCAAAGCGTGCTCATCTTTATCAGGTATGCTCCACCCTTTTTTTTTGAAGGGCTCCACCAACTGTTCGAACTCTTATTCTTTGTTGGCTGGTGGAGGAAAGTTGAGGAAAAGAAAATTGTAGTACATACAACTTGACGTCAAACTCTGGTTTAGATGAATAACTCTGACTTCACTTTTGGTTTCCTTAGGCTGAGGTGTAAGCTAATGTTTTGTGATTCCTAAAGAACTTCAGATACTAGCTGAAGCTCGAAGGCTTGTTCTACTTCAAGTTCTTTAGTCAGGGATCCAGAGCAGCAGCTGCTCTTGCTGGAACTTTGTTGATTTATTTTATGGATTTTTACTCTACATGTGGTCGTGACAAGTTAGATTTTGGAAGCTGAAAGGGTAAGCTTAATGTGTTGAAACGTCTGTTGCAGTTTTGGAAGACGTACATCAGTAGGCCAGCAATACTAGTTGGACCAAGTCTTGGAGCAGCCATTGCCATTGACTTTGTCACCAACCATCCAGAAGCTGTAAGAATCTCCGATATTGCTTTCTGTTTATGTTTTGAAATGGCCATTGGAATGTTTAGATTTACCATTTTTGGGCTCGACAGTATTTCTCTTTCTTTTCAGGTTGAAAAGATGATTTTGATAGATGCTAGTGTCTACGCAGAAGGCACAGGAGGCTTGGAAAAACTACCGAGGACGTTAGCCTATGCTGGGGTGAGCATTGAGCTTATATAGAAGTCATCAAGAGAAAATCATAAAACAGGGGGTTGGTTGGGGGTTTAGAAGGGGCTGGGAGAAATAGCATAGTGAAGAGTATATAGTCTCCCTAGACTTGTTTTACTTTCTGATCATTCCTCCATCTAGTCCCAATTATGAATGTTTGTTAGTTCATGATTTATCACATCACATCACATCAAATTATTTATCGTACCAAATTAGCAAAGAGAAATTTAATCTATAAATAGGTAAGTGAAAGATTTAATAACTAGGTGTGCTTAGACTTTGCTCAATGTACGTGTGTCAGTTTGAAGCATCTCTAACACCTTTACAACCATGGCTTTCTTTTTCTCATTTCATGATTCAGCTCGGTATTGTCAAATGCCTGAGTTTAGTTTTATTGGGCAGGTTTATGTATTGAAAAGTGTTCCACTGCGCCTTTTCGCCCTTCTCTTGTGTTTCAAAGGTTTGGCAGCCAGTACGTACTTAGACTGGATGAATGTGAGTATTTCTTGCATATTTTCTCATGATCCAATACTGACATTTGATCTGTGACTTTTGGAAGCCCCGCGAATTGCTTAACTATAACTGTGTAGGGGCTCATGATCTCAAACTTGCTTACTGATTTGACATTTCACGCCCACATCCTTCTGTAGCCTAAGTGCTGTCATTTCCTTCTTCTTCAACAAACTTATAGTACTAGCATCAAACTTATCAAGCTGCCATTACTGTGTTTCTAATAACTTTCAAGTTCAATTATGCAATCAGATATGCATTATTTACTTGAGTGAAGTTCAAAAATAATGTCACTGCAGTGTGAAAAGTGATGACCATTATATGACCACCGCCTCAGATTGGACGCTTGCATTGTCTGATGCCTCGGTGGGAGGATGCTACTGTGGAATTCATGATTAGTGGAGGATATAATGTTGTCAACCAAATAGGACATGTAAGTCATCTGCTACTTTTATATGACAGATGATATCTTCATATTTTTTTTAATTTAAATAGATTTCAATTAGTAGGCTGATGGGTAAATTGGCACTTCCCTATTTCCCTGTTTAGACAATGCTAATGACTGCGTTATCATTCAAGTTTTGGTGTGTATGCTTTAGTTCAAAGAAGTTTCTTCTTTGCTTTTGTGTCATCGGGAACGCCCTTTCTGTTGCTTGAAATTAGGGAACTTCATTGACTTTGGAATATTATGGAATAAAGCAAAATGATTCACTAAATTGGTTGCGCTTCTTATATTGTGAAGTAGCAGTTGATCGACACATTTTGACGCAATTTTTATTATAGTCATCAGACAACAACTTCTTTGTATTCTAACGCATGAGTATGGTTGCGTACATCTGATCCTCTCATACCCCACCATATGCGGGAGCCTCTAACGCAATGGGATAATGTCGTTGTTGTAGGTGAAGCAAAAGACTCTCATCTTGTGGGGCGAGGATGATCAGATCATTGACAGCAAATTAGCAGTGGTATGTTTTTCGTCTGATCTTTATCATGGGAATGACAGGATCAAGAATGTTGAATATACTTGAGTTTGACATCATAATTACTTGCATCACAGAGATTACATTGTGAACTGCCAAATGCAATTATACGCCAAATACCAAACTGCGGTCACCTGCCTCATGTGGAGAAGCCGGCTGCTGTCACCAAGTTGATTGCAGAATTCATTGAAGAGGACGCGAGTAAGCCGATAAAATACCTATATGTATGAGGCGTCACCTCCTTTTCCATATGCTGGAAGTCATGAGCAGTTATATTACGAGTCATTTCTGCTGATGAAAAAGATAGCATTTTTTTGTATCTAACTATTGGTTATAGAACATTGTTATTATTTGGTCTTGGGAGTAATCTTACATGACCTTAGTAACGCAAGCACATCACCTACACAGACATAGTCAAGTGAAAAATTATTAGTACTCGGAACGTAAACACAATACATTCTTGACAGACATAGTCAAGTGAAAAAGTATCACTGCTGTACTCACAGCACAGTAGGTACATATAGAGTCGGGAGTCCCACTGGAATCAAACTTTCTATCTCGTAGGATAGAGGTATTCTTTGTCTTCTCACTCTACCCAAACTCTACCAATAACTTATGTTTTCGTTGGGATATGGCTGGGTATGGTCGTTGGTACTTGGCTGTACTCACAGCACAAACACAATACATCCTTGACATTGTTGTCTACTGGCCCACCCCTTTCTCTGGACACCGGCACATATAGAATACTCTTGTGGATCTTCCATGAATAGCACTTTGTGTATTTTTCTCATGTAAAAGAAGTTGTCTTTTAATTCTACGAGAAATATGTTGGCCTTTGTACTACTTTTGTCCGTTTATCTTTAAAATTCAGATCTTTTGTGCCTCATGATTGCACTTTCATCTCAATTTAGTCCCTTGCAAATCCTAAATTAAAAGGTCAAAGAAATAACCAATTAAATGTGCGTGCATGTTTATGTAGTTGGCAAAGTTTAATGGAAAAATAACAAATCATTTCTTGATGTAAGTATTTTCAGAAACAACATTAGGCAGATTGTGTTTGTCTTTGGATTAGTTTTTTAACCATGATTTGCTAGTATAGTGCTTAGGCGTAATTAGAACGTATTGAAAGGGCACTTTACTAATTTATGTTAATTAAGTACGTGAACGTAATTAGAACGTATTAACCCCTGGATGCATCCAAATCTCCAGATGCAATAGTCATTACCAAGACACCATATTCAAACCACAACGTACGTTTGTTACAGAAAACATCTTAATATTATCATCCGATCCATAATCATGTTTAATGACGATGTTTTACAGTGGCTGCCACCAAACACAACCCTTCTCATAATCATGTTTAATGACGATGTTTTACAGTGGCTGACACCAAACACAACCCTTCTCATTTATCTTAAACTTGAAACCGAAATGACGAAATTTTACACTGGCGGACAAGATAACACAACCCTTCTCTTTTACCCGAACGTGAAGCCGGTAAATCTAAAACTGGATCAGACGAAGATTTACAATAGTAGTCTAAAATAGTCATAAACTCTAGCGCCGAACAAACCCCCAGAAGCAGCCATACACCAGCTAGTAGACCGAATCAGATTCCCAACTCTCATTCCCCTAGCTTTCCAATGGTGCAAAAGCAAAATCCAGATGATCCCACCATCATCAACCCTACCACCCCACCGCTTCCATCGGTCTAGATTCATTAAACTCTGAAGCAATTCACCCCAAAGATCACAAGTACAATACCTAAAGATACAAATAAGCCAGGGACTTCTCGCGTGCCACTGTCGGGATTGTCTAGACCACCGCCTCCACTTGGTCCGAGCCCGTTGAAGCCTGGTGTAGTACCGCCGGTTGGGGTAGTGATTGGGTTGGTGCTGCTGGTTCCTGGAGGGGTTAGCGATGGGTTGGTAGATGGGTTGTTGGTCGGGGCTGTGCCAGCATTACTGCATTACCATGACAACGATGTAAAACATTTACCTTAAGAAAAAGACATCTTTAGCTGTTATCATATGAAAGCAGTAATTTCTGACCAAAAGAAACGGTTATGTAAAACATTTAGCTTTAAAAATGACATCTTTAGTAGTTCAAATATGAAAGCAGCAATATCTGACCAAAAGATATTATCTATGTTTCTTTCTTTTTGGCTTACCCCAAAAATTTTATTTAGGAAACAAAAAATACATTAAAAGCAAAGAGGTGATTCTAGACAGAACAGGACAAGTACTAAAGAAATGAAATATCATTGTCATGACAGCTCATACTTTTGCCTATTGAGGATCACTCATCAGACTGACATTGGAAGAGACACAATACAGTATCAATATTTATAGAATGGATCCACATGATCACATACCAAGGTGAATCCTGAAAGCTTATGACCTACACTCTAAAAGTTACCAAGTCACTATCAATAAATGGCCACATCGGCCAAGTTGATTTCAAGGGCTTATTAAGTCATCATTCCCATATAGTAACTTGTGATTAAGCAAAAGTTGGTAATGTCATTTTTACCTCAACCACCACCTCTTTATTTCCAAATTTCAATGAATGTTAGACAAAATTAACAGCCTTGCATAAAAGAATCAGATGGTCCTACTCATGAATTGCTGGGAAAAACAGGGATGACTTATTAAGACAGAAGCTATTTGGCAAAAAGACAACACAGAACCAATCAAGAAAATTAGCCTTCAGAGAAAAATAACGAACATTGCTAATAAGAGCAAAATCCCTTGAATAACTTTACTGAAAGCAAGATCTGGTACCAATGGTGAAGTATAAACAACAAATGTACCTGGCGCTAGATGGATAAACACATCCAGAATTAGCATCTGCATTTTTTTTTTCAAAGAAAAGAGGTAAGCACATATAAGTACGACAATTTTTTCTGAAAAAGCTGGGATTTTAGTGTTTGAAAATGAGGGTTCTACGAAAGGACTTACTAGGAAGGGTTTGAACAAGAGTAGCAGTTGAAGAGAAATCACAGGTTGCACCAGTGGAGCTTTTCCTCTGATAATAGCTGTTAACAGCATAGTTGCAATGATCTTTCACAGTATCAGGGTTGAAACAGTTTCCACCTTGATGGATTGGAGTACAATCAGCTCCTTGTCCACAAGCATAATCTATGTTCTCTTGAAGAATTTTGTCCTTAACCCCATCTTTACATATGCAGTAAGCAGCATCTGTTCACATTTACACATAAAGAAAGAGAAAGAAAAAATAAAACTCATTTTACTTCATATAACCTCCCTCAGTCTTTAACAGCTTAGAAGTAGAAGATTGCTAAAGTTCGGCCCAAGAGTTCAATAAAGATTCTACCTTTAAGAACAGAGAAGAGGAAAGAAGAAGCTTACCTGAATAACCAGTCATGGCCAAGAAAATAACCAGGGAAGCTAACAAAACAGCCATTGCTCTAGCAATATATATCTAGTGCAACATTATACAAGAAATTCGGAGTGCCTATTCCTAATTTTGGTGCGAAATTACATAAAACAGAACAAGAAATAGCTGGAAGAAGAAAAGGGCTAAGTGGGAAATGGAGATTTCTTAAGAAAGCAATAAATGTAACTAGAAAAATGCCGATCTGGGGTTGGAGGATATAGGGAGTGGAGAGTGCGTCAATCCTAGGCAGATTTATATATGTAAATAAAGGGGTTCAATTAAGGTGTTTCTTTTTTCTAATAACTTGGGGGAAGTGTAAAACTTTTTTGGGGAAGACAGATTGCTGGGTTCTTTTTGTCATGTAGGTTTGCTCAGCTGGGCACCGTACTGTGTTACATGTGTGGCTCTGCATTCTAACGGTCATAAACTCAATTTGCTGGTTTACCTAACTCAACTTGGTTTAATTTAACCCTTACTCTGTACTCGTAGAGCCCAATAAGCCGAACAAGCGGGGTTAGGATCTCTTCATCCTCATCTAGTCTCACCATCCATCTGTTGCTATCACGTGTCGAACGATGACACATGGGATAAAGAGAATGTAGAGCAGGAGATCCCATCCACGAACAAGCAGGCAGCAGTACCATCCGGCTAGGAATAATGCCGGAGCCTACTTTAGCCGGAGGCTAGAAAGACTTGAAACAGGGGCTATGGATATGGAAAATTTTTAGTGCCAAGACACGGTAGATTCGGACGTGTAGATTTGATATATTTATTTCTAGTTTTAATATCCGAATTCAAATAACAACTGATCCATGTAATGAGAATATGTAATGAGAATATATTAAGTATGTTAGTTTATTTCACTGTATGTGATAATAAAAAAATATACAAGATATTTGTGCACCATATAATGTCGGGATGTCTCAATAATGTAGAATCATTGCGACAATTAAGCAGGTAGTATAGAAATATTAGTAGCCTTTCTTCTTAAGGTCAGTACTTTGGATCTCGTAATGTCTATTGAAGTGTCAAAATCTCATATTCTTTAGCTTGTGTTTAGTTAAAATTCATATACAACAACAACATTACCCTATTGTTTTAGAGGCTTCCGTCTATAACGAGGTATGAGGGGATCGGATGTACGGAACCATATTTATGAAAACACACGAAGGTTGTTTCCTGATCATCCGTTATGAAAATTGCATCAAACTGTGTCAATCAACTGTTTCTTCACAAAATAACCTTTGATGACCTATAATAAAAATTACATCAAACTGTGTCGATCAACTGTTTCTTCACAAAATAAAAAGCGCAGCTAATTTGGTGAGTCATTTTGTTTTATTCAATCATATTTCAAAGTCAAAAATTGTGTGTTCTTGAATCCATTGGAAATGGAAATCAAAAGTAAATAAGATGATATATAATCAAATAGGGAAACTTAGACATACTTGCATGACATTTGTAAGAGAAAACGCATATGATTTGAATTGGAAAGTGATTATTTCTTTGTGCTCTGTGAAGAAGAGTATATCTCCTCTTTTATAAATGTTTTTGAATTATTATAAAAAGCTACTATTCTCTCCTCTCTTTACTTCTGTTATGAGATAAATGAATTTCGTCTTGATGATCTTTCCAATATGAAATTTTCTGGTTGACCTTTTCAACTCAGACGTAGGCTGTTAAACAAACCGAGTCGTTCGCGAACTATTCGAGTTCGGTTCGTGTTTGATTCGTATTCGTTCGTTAATTATTTGTTAACGAGTCGAATTCGAACAAGTATTCGAGTTCGTTTAGTTAAACGAGCCAAACTGTTCGCGAACAGTTCGGCTCGTTTAAATAGTTATAAGGTTATCAAGCCGAACTCGAACCAATTTTAAAGTTCGTTTAGCTAAACGAACCGAGCCAAACTATTCGTTTAGCTAAACGAATTCGAGTTCGAAAACTTAGTATTCGGTTCGGCTCGGTTCGTTAACACCCCTACTCAGACGTAGTTATACATACCAATATTGCTAAATGAGATATGTTGCAACTCACCTTTAATCGCGTGAATAGTTATTATGCTGCTTTTGCAGATGATAGGATTTGCTCGAATGGAAGTAAGGCTAGAGGACATGAAGTGGTCTTATTTGACAGAACCACAGGTACATTTAACATAAAAACAGGTCAATCAAAGTGTGAACCAAAGAAAAGGGGCCCATTGTCCCCAGTACATGCCTGATGTAAACAGGCAAGGGATAGCCACCTTAAAAAAAGGAGTTTGGGAATTCGAATACCTCTGAGTCATTTGTGTGGAATTCTATTGTTTGAGCTCTCCATAATGCTGTATCTGTGTATATAACATACCCTTTGTCTGAATCTATCATGTTCTTGATTTACATCCCTACCCTTCCTGTGGGATAGGGTTGACGGAGACCCTTACTGATTAGGGTACAACCTTTTGAAATAAAAGAAGCCCATCTGCAAGTAGTAAAGGTACAGAAAATTCTTGCACTTAGCAGAAATGGCAAATACTTGGTTTTCCTTGTTCCCATGTAACGGCAGCTTGTCAGTTTTGTGGCTTAGATTACAAAACATTGGTTCAGACTTGGTATGTCATTTCAACATATGAAAGGACGAGGTCTCTTATGTTTCGTCCAATTCTTGACGAGGCTGATTGGCCTCCTGAAGGCGAAGTGTCTCTCGTTCCAAATGAGTCTTTGAAACGAAATTCCAGAGGACGCCCAAAGTTGGGCCTCTCACAATTTTAGTTGGACGCTGGAAAGGAAGAAGCTAAAGGATGTAGTTTGTGCAAGAAACGAGGTCACAACAAACGCAAGTGTCCTGACAAAGCCTTAGTGTCAATGTACATTCGCAGAGCTAGTAGCTCTTTGCTTATTCATCGCTTTTGGTCTATCATTAACCATGAAATGACCCAACATTACTGATTCTGTTATCATCCTGGTTCTGGGCTGCTGCATATCTTAGAAGTAGATGATAGGAAAATCTTTAGCGTTGATGTTTAAAAACTCTAGCATTCATTTCAACTTTGGGGTGTCTTGATCTGGTGGTTCGGAAACATCACTTCTGGGTGTTTCTTTAAGCTTAAAGTATGATATTCTGATTAGTATAATAGTTTCTCTTCCTCTACATGTTGGTCATCAAATGTCGTTCTTCTTTTCTTTTTTGGGGTTCTGGTATTTAATAACTCAATGGGCAATCCATGGTTTTCTTTTTTTCTTCGGCTTGCTTATGTGGTTTTCTAGAGTATTTGGACCCACGTTCAGTGTGTTCTTCTTTGGAGCTACAGCTAAAGATCGAGAAACTGTGTAATGGACTAACGGGTTTGTTTGAAAGAATCGAATTCCACACCCCACCGGACCCCGGGACACCCCTGCCAAAATAGGGGGGGCGGCAGTAAAAAGGACTCCAAGACTAAGATATTCTACTGATGGGTATTGTGAAGAACTAGGAAATGTATTTGCATCAGCCACTCATGTACTTGAATCTGATCAGGATATTATATTGTTATATGTTGCTATTGAATCTGTTCAGTATCTAAATTCTTTTACACTAGCAATTGATAAACATATATTGCCATATAGGAACATTGTTGGTTTAATTTAACTCAGCATATTGCTTTCCCTCTATTATCTTGATCCTAAACGAGAAATATTGCTACCCATTCATCGTGTTTATTGCTCTATAGAGAAACCCTGCAGGTTTCTTGCCAGGAAAAATGAAAACAAGACGAAGTAAATTTAAGGCAATATCTGAAGCAATACATCAGTGCTAACAACAACATTAACTTATTGTCTTAGAGCCTCCCGCCTATGACCAGATATAAGGGTCGAATGTACGCAACCATACTCACGTGTTAGAAACAGACAGAGGGTGTTTCTCAATGATCCACAGAAACATAGTTATTAATCTTACGAGTCCTAACTTTGCTAATATGTTTGAATCTTTCTCAACTTCAACTGTAATCATCATTTTTCCCATAGAAAATAACGAAAACCTTGAGATCATAAACTCATTTGTTAGTCTACAAACAACTTTAAAAGATGACTGACATTTGCTTTTCTAAAGGTATCTCAATGTTCTGTGGTCTTTTATGCCACTGGTGGTTGCCATGTCATGCTTTTATTCGCGAACTAAGGTAAAGTCATTAGGCATAGTATTGATAGAAGAGTTGGTTTACACTTCTGTAAGACCTAGAGTACTTGTCCTGATACTTTTGTGGGTTGATCCTGATGTTTGAATCCCCCATTCTTGGTAACAACTAGATCAAATGAGATAGGCTGGCTGTTCAATTTTCTAACGGAAAGCTGAAGATGAGGCTACAGAACACCAAAATTTTGGCTCTCAGCATCAATTTCGACATCTAACTGTTCTTGATACTTAGAGCTCTAGTGTCTATGTAATTTAGAAATTATTGTTGGAATCATTTCTTTGGTGTATCTCAGTCAGTCAGAGTACCAGTAATAATGATGAGTTGTACAAACTATCCCAAGCAGAATTTCACAAAGCATGACCAAAATAGAGTCTAATTCACAAGATTAAAGTATTCAACCTAAATCTCATAAAGTAGTTTTTGCAGTATAAGGAAATTAAGCAACATAGATACGTAGGTAAGTATGTCTTTGTTGAAAGGTTTCTGTAAGGAAATCACTAGAAAGCAAGAAATAGCCCAAGGAAAGACATGCAATATACATATTCAAGCAAAGCTGCTATCTAACAACTAGTGGAAATCTATCTGACCTAATATACTCGATGGAACGAAGAAGATTGATGAAATTGAAGTTTCAAAAAGGTCTTGAACGGGTCCAATTTGGAGAGAGCTGAACAGAAAGGACTTCATCTTGGAAATTTGGAAGAAATAGCTTGATAAGAAGGCTCTTCCTATGTCATCAATGCTGCAAATGAGCAATATGCGTCAGATTATTCAACAGACAGATATAATCCATTGACTGAAAACCGAAGGTAGAGAATTTAGCAATCACCTCAGCTCCTTCTGGTGCCTTTGAATCTTCAGCTTTTACGTTTTCTTCACCTGTTTGAGAACATCAATGGTTACCTGTTCGTTGGTGGACGAATCACAAATATTATCCCTCCCCTAACCCCCAAAGAAAAAGAGAAAAACAAACAGAATGCGATATAGAGTTTGTAGAAATATTGAAGAATGGATTGGAGGCTGAATCAAAGTATTATTCAGTCTTCAATCCATTCTTCAATATTTCCACATGGTACCAGAGCAAGGTTAAGGGGGAAGAAGAAACCATTCTAAGAAGGCTTCAAACAATCAAAGAAACACTTCAAGCCATTGTCGAGTTCGAGCATAGTTTATTTCATTCTTGATTCTGGTCTAAGAGAACAAAGAAAAACCTCCGTTGTTTGTATTCCTGAAAGGAGGAAGAGAATTTATTCTGAAATTGTGTACCATTCATCTCAAAAGAAACTGCTTCCTCCACTGGATGCTGTTTGCTCAAAAGGACAAATAGCAAAACGAAGAAGAAGCCTTTAGAAACAGGGGGTTTTATTTCTGCCAAAAACAAAAGTTTAGGGACATTTTTGTCCAAACAAAAGAAGCCTTTGGAAACAGGGGGCTTTATTTCTGCCTAAAACAAAATCACCGAAAATTCTTGGTCTTTATCTCACCTACGTGGCTTCTTCTGCTCCAAAGAGAGTCTACCAAAGTTCAACGTGTCTCCAGTTTAACTATACCAAGTGGCTATTTGTATGTATCACGTGTAAGTAACAAATTTTCCCAAAAACAAAGCATTGCACGAAAACTGAAGTGGGTCTAATATTTTTACCCGTGAAATTACACTTCCCAAAGACTCATCATATCCATTAGTCTGCAAGCCACTGTTTTTCCTACATCAAATCTTTTCAACCGCTTTTCTATCCATCAGACTTTTCTTCTTCGTCTTCTATATCTCGTTTCCACAGCTCTCGCCATCAAATCCGTCTGTCACATTTTTTCTCTACTTCAGTATCCTTTTTTTAAAATAAAAAAAAAATTTGAACCTTTCTAGATATGTTTCTGGATCAACTCATAGCTCTCACAAATTTGAAATCCACAAATTCCTTCAACTATCTAAACACCGTTGCTCAAAAGAACTTCCTATGGCGGAACAAAATAGCGATGTCACCTATGCTGCCATTTCTCCTCTCATCAGTTATCTTATCAGCCGAAAGTATCTCATTCTCAATTTCTTCTCTCTTCCAACAACTTATCCCTCGTCCTCTTAAAATTCGAATCATCACCTTTTGGGACCTCCTTTTGTGCCATGAGACTCTCTGAAGCAACGCACAAGCACTTACGTGGTTTGTCACCAGCCTTAGAATTGCAACTACAAATTACATTTGTCGAAGAATTCGGTTTCTCCTTCTTTGAATTCTTCTTTGCTATCAAAAACTTCCTCTCTCAGATCTTTTCCACGAATTGTGGCGGAGCCACTAGGTTCCGAATAGGACTACATTTCTTCTGCACCGACTTCTGCGGCTTGTTACAGATTTAATCAAAGGAGAGGGAGAATTCGAGGACTTCATACGAGGGCTTCTCATATTTGATGCTGGTCTTCCATTGAGAGCTGGATGTTGTCCGAAAGGAGGCTGGGTGATGTCCTGCCAAGTCATTCATTGAGTGCTGCTGGGCAATATTTGTTCTTAATCTACATCTTCAAATCTCAGGTGTTGAAAACTCCTATTCACAACCATACATTTGTGTGATTTATTTCTATATGAACTCATTTATGTGTGAAACTGATGATGGTCTGGTTATGATTGTTAATTGTTTGAAGAAATACCTGTGAGAGAAAACCGTTAGGAATTAACCTTTTACAGTCATGATTCCTCATTGGTTGAAAGTTGTTTGAACATAAGTATGATTCTCCTCTCTTTAGCTGTGGATGTGAGTGACCACATCTCTGTTTTAGAAACGGACATCTCAAATCTTGCAAGGACTAATTGCCAATAATACGATCAAAGCATCTGTATGCTGTTTATATAGCTTCAATAAGTTGTTTTTCTTCACTGTGTCAGCCTTAAGCCGTTTATGAACCCTGCACCTACGTGCCGTTCTCTATTTCTCAGGCAACTTATCATTATATCATCATAGCTTTCACCAACAATTGTTTGGTTAAGATGATTTCCATAAGGAACGAACATGAGGGAAGTTTTTTCATCTCCAGGTTGCTGTGTAGGACTCATAGTAATTCTTTCACTAGATTTCTATTCAACTGAGCCAAAATTCTTACAATATTCATGGCTGTTTAAGTTTAAAATTTTTTCAATAGGCTATGAAGAGCCTTGGCACATTAAGCCGAAATCTTTTCAATAGGCTATGAAGAGCCTTGGCCCATAAAGCCGGAATCTTCTCAATTGGCTGTCAAGAGCCTTGGCTTGTAAAGCCGGAATCTTTTCAATAGGCTATGAAGAGCCTTGGCCCATAAAGCCGGAATCTTCTCAATTGGCTATGAAGAGCCTTGACTTATAAAGCCGGAATCTTTTCAATAGGCTATAAAGAGCCTCGGCAATATCGCTGAAATCTTTTGAATGTATTTCTCTATGAACAACCATGAATTTCTAAAGCCATTGAGCAATCTTTAAAGGCCAGTTTGATATTAGCTTTCAGTTGAGCAGCAATCTTCCCTCCTTCAGAAAAATCTGCATATATCAAGCTCAAAATGTGTAGTGCGTTTACACCAAAAGTATCCACAGCAATGGTCACTATTTTTTCACAACCTCAGAGATTGTATGGAAAAAAAAGGGAATGATTTTTCTGTGGAAGTCCCCACGTCGAATAAATATACGTCATTGGCACTAGCCATTCGAATTGAAGTCTTGAAATGTTCTCATGAATAATGTTTTTTTCCCATCAAGTTGTTTTAGTCATTCTATTTTTTAGAGGTGTTGTCTTTTCACAGCGTGATGATTAACATTATGTTTTTTCCAAAATTGTCTTTATACTGTTTTTTACTGAAACAGTATGTCAGTCTATGTGTTTTGCAATCGCATCTATATGTTTCATATTCGTTAAATAGTACATGGATGTTGATATAAAATATGTTGTGTTCAGATGCCCAGTTATCACTTGAGTAGGAGCATGTATTATCTCAAGCAAGTGATTTCTGGACATGTTTCCATAACCTATATAATGTTTTTCATATGTTATTTCAAGCAAGTGATTTCTGCAGGAACATTATAGAAGGAAAAATATCCATCTGGCTGAAGAAATGTAACCCGTTGGCCACCATTCACTAGAGCATAAGGAAGAAGACAACACAAGTAGACTACGGAAGGAATTAAGGGCAAAAACTTGCATTCAAGGGGTGATCCTATTTGACTGCAGGAATTTGTTTCATCACTAATCTTTATTTTGCAGGAATGGAAAATATTTTTTTTAGGTATAATTTTTGCAGGTGGTACCAATGATTGGTGGATATACTAATCTTTATTTTGCAGGAATGGAAAATATTTTTTTTCCATAATTTTTGCAGGTGGTACCAATGGTTGGTGGATATACTAATGTTTTGTGCAAGTACCTATCTGGTGGCATAAATAGTTCAAACAATTGAAGGGTAACCATGAGAAAAGGAAAAAGAGTGAAAGATGGCTGGAGATCTATTGAAGACTTTCCTAAATAAAGAAGAGTACATAGTTCACACATTGCCATATGTAATTTTCTTGCAGGTGTTCAAGAAGGAATATCAGGAGCTATACACTAACATTTGTTTTGCAGGATCAAAATTATTTCCTTTGTAGGTGTAACAAGGCCAAGCATTCAAGAATGCAATTGAGTGATTATTTGCAGGTGGGTATTCCAAAGTTTTATATATATTGGTATTTATTGTTGACTTTATTTTGCAGGTGTTCAGATCCAGAAGTGTTGTGGATGCTCAAGTTAAACTGGAGTTGCTATTATTTGCACACGCAAGCATACATATGAAGACAGCAAAAGTGAAACAACTGAAGACGTAACAGCTATGAAGAAAAAATGAGAGCCCCGTTAGTATACATGGTCCAAACTTAGTTGCATCTACCTATGCACTAAGTTTGAGGGGGAGTGTAGAAATTGTACAGATAAAGAAAGAGCCGTTGGAAATATTACCGTTGTAAATATTACCGTTTAAGATGGAAGATCTCCTTCCCACTTGTATATATAGTTGCCTAGGTGTAGTATTTGATCTTTAAGCAAGAATTCAACAAAATTTGATTCTTCTTCAATCATGTGTCTGCCATTGTTTCATAGCATCTTCCTCTTCCTCCTACACGGTTCTCCCTTCTCCAATTCCTCCAATTGTCTTTAGAATAATATTACCGTTGTAAATATTACCGTTTAAGATGGAAGATCTCCTTCCCACTTGTATATATAGTTGCCTAGGTGTAGTATTTGATCTTTAAGCAAGAATTCAACAAAATTTGATTCTTCTTCAATCATGTGTCTGCCATTGTTTCATAGCATCTTCCTCTTCCTCCTACACGGTTCTCCCTTCTCCAATTCCTCCAATTGTCTTTAGAATTTCCACAGAGTTCGATAAAGATGGGCAGATCTTCGTTTTGGAATGAAACTAGAAGCAGTATGTTAAGAAGCCTAGATAGGAATCAATCTAGCTTCATGGCTTAGACTGTTTATTCTAATGGAAGACTCGATGAAGCAATTACCTCCATCTTCAGGCAAATCAGATGTCCAGAGAGTGAGATTGTCTCTCAACAGCTGCATAATCAAAGTACTATCCTTATATGACTCTTCACTCAGGGTATCCAACTCTGCAATAGCTTCATCAAAGGCTTGTTTTGCTAAATGGCAGGCCCTGCAAAATTGCAATGCAATATATTTGCATCAAATTCATGTGGTTTTTAGGTCTTCAATGAAAGTAACCTGATCGAAAATAACCTTTCAGGAGAATTCATGATCTCGTAGTAAAACACTGAGAAGTTCAAAGCAAGTCCCAGACGAATTGGATGGGTTGACGGGAGATCTGTACTGGCAATGCCAGAAGCAGCCTCATAACCCTTCAATGACTGTTCAGCAGCTTCTTTTCTATCTTGATCTGTCTTGAACTCAGCCAGATACCGATAGTAGTCACCTTTCCTGGAGTAGTGGACTTATTAATTACAAAATGAAATGCAGATATTCTTTTTATTTTTCCCCTCACTAGGAGCTATAAAGGAGACATAAAGTGGAGTTATTGATCTAACACAGGGACCATCTACTTATTTCATTCATTCATGTATCAATCTAAGACAATTGAGTAACCAAATATTCAAAATAGTGTTGCTACCATAATATGAGAAAGGAAGAAGGATACTTCATTGCATGAAAAGCAAAACATAAAATCAAGTTGTTTGCTTTTTAACAAGGTATTGTAATTAGCTTCATTAGGTGTTCACTGAACCCTTCCTCCTTGATTTGTAGCCTATACCCATTCCAAACATTGATTAGAAAAGCTAAGCTATGTAATCGGTAAAGTGAAGCAATTAGAGAAAGATGAAGCTTTCAACCAGTTTCTTAGAAAGGTACACACCATTATTCTGACAGATGATGTTCCTCTTGGGATCCAGGGGATGGGGAGGAAATGATAAAGTTTTGCCTTCGAACAAGGGTATATAATAAAAGAAGAGCTAATAAGTTACAAGCAGTGACGATAGAGAAGCACACGTGCCCCTCAAAGCCATGTAACTGTCGAGCCAGCCAAGTCATCATGTAGTCATTCATAGACGAAAGATGAGAATATAAATGACTTGGAAGTAAGAAAGAGGATAGGTTTAAAAAAACTTATAAAGGACAGAAATTGGGTTTAATAGAATTAACTAAACAAACAAAGCTTCTAACTTGGTAATCGATAATGGCAGGAGGTAACTGATACAGTTCAACATGACTTACATCTTGTAGTAAAAAACAGTAGCTTCTCCTGAACCAGAGGACGGTATCAGATGCTTGTCGATGATGGTAAGAATATCATTGCAAATTTTTGAGAGCTCCTCCTCTACCGTCTGGCGGTAACCTTTGATCAGTTTGACGTTGTTCTCGTTTCCTTTTGACTCTTCCTTCTGCTCTATTGAAGACATGATGCGCCAAGAAGCTCTTCTAGCACCAATGACATTCTTGTACCCAACTGATAGTAGGTTCCTCTCTTCCACAGTCAGCTCGACATCAAGTTTGGCAACTTGCTTCATGCTCTCAACCATTTCTATGGAGTAAACAAAATTTGCATGAGATCTTAACATTAAAACCTGTAAGCTCTTGTGAACAGAAGCTCTTAATTTGCAAATAGCACAATGATAGTTGAACTCTGAGATAAGGATACGCAGAGATGTTTACTCATATAAGGTTGTTATTTTTTTTGTTTTTTGTTTTTTGTTTTTTTGTTTTGTTTTCATATATATTTAGTCATACAGAATTCATGACCAAAAGATACAATGCAATTGTACTGTTAATTCCAACATCTTCCAATAACAAAATAAAGGAAATGAAGCAGACTAATACACCGCCCTCAACAACTCTATACTGCAGAAAGTGCCAATTTTTCTTTTATTGGATGAAAGAACCTGAGGAAGGGATGGATAAAGAGATGCATAGCTATCAATACCGTTCCAGGTAGGGTATCATCCTTGTTTATTGTCCCTTTATTGGTAGATAGCGACAGTAGAAAAGCCGAAATGGCCAGAAACAAGTTACATGGACAACACTACAAGCCTTTTTCGACTATGTCTAGTCGGCGTTTCAGCAACAGCTGAAACGATACTTATCGGCCGGTGGCATGATACAAAGTTGACAACTTTGAGTGGATGGCATCATCAATTTCTCCTCTTTAGGTTTTCATATTCTTCCCCTTTAGTCCTATCAAACCAATATCCACAAAATTCTTGCACATTTCGCTCATTAAATCGAAAAGTACAACTCATTCACCTCCTCCACGATGATTGAAATTCCATTTCTCCCCTTCCTCCACTTACACCATCTCCCCTGACCCCACAAATTTCCAGAAAAAGAAGCAAAGGTGCAAACTTTCCAAATTATCATAAGAACCCATGTAGTAAATATTATTATCAAGCGAACATAACATTTTGGAAATCCAGGAGGCATCAAGTAATAAACAACCCTTACCCTCAAGCCAACTATATTTCAGTCACAAGCAGTAATAAAATAAATAGCAAAAACTGAAACACGAAAGAGAAATAGAAAAGAACCATCATAGCGTTCGGCTTGTTCAGCGAGCTTGGCAAGGTAAACATGAGTCTCCCTTTCCTTTTCGGTCGACATTGCTATGCTGTGTGGAAAATATGGAAGGGGAAAAAAGAAACAGATGAACAGAAGCAGGACGAAAGATGAAATAAAGATTGTCTTTGGCTTTTAGATGGAGGGAAAAAGCGAAAGCGGGAGGGAGAGAGAGAAAGTAGGGGTAGAGAGAGAAAGAGCGTGAGAAGCGGACGGAGAAAATGAGGGATGAATGATGGGTGTGTATACAAGAATGTGTAAGGAGGAAAAGAGTTGGTGTGGTTGGAGGGGGACCGGATCTCTACCGTCGGATGCTCTTTCATCTGAGAACGGTCGGACAAAAATTGGCAGGAACACCGAGTCGGGTATGAACCTTTTCAACTAAAATTGGCAGGAATATACTGAAAGTTTATGAAATTATATTACTGTTGAAGAAAATTGAAAGAATTGAGTCTAAGTTGTAAACTGTGGTTATCAACGTATTTTGAGTTTAATTATGATTAGTTTTTATTAATGATAAGTGAAAACCAATGAGTCCTTAATTATCTACGTAACGAGCAGATAATTTTAGGCTTTCGAATCATTTAATTACGATACCTGGTGAATGGTAAATTAATGTTTAAAATAAAGAGAAATGAAGTGGAAATCAGTTCAGCTCAGCCGTGAGTTGTGGGCCTGATGGGCTCGTGCTCAGGCTCGGTGGATCTAGCAGGCAGCGGGTCGGATCTTATCAAATGGAAAGAAAGTTTGTTTAAATTTAAACTTCTCTACGTTGTTGGGACCAGTTAAGGTGTAAGTTTTAAAAGGTTGTTGAGCTTTAATCGTGCTGAGCTGGCCTGAAGTTGTTATGATATGAAGGCTCAGATTGAACATTTATTTGATTCAACGACTCTGGATAGAGCATTTGTTGTTCAGAGCATTTGTTATTCTGCAGCGCTGCCGCGTTGAGCTCTGCCACAGCTGGATAGCTGACAGAACAGAACTGTTATGCAGTGCTGCTGTGCTGAGGTCGGCAGGTCAGACGACTGTCTAGAACACAAACTCAATTGCGCTGCTTGGACTGATATCTGACCCGACTGATTGACCCGACCTGCCTAGAGCTCGGCAGGTCGACTACTGCTTTATTTCACAAGCACAGTCTGTACAGGATCGTTTGGTCAACTTGCTTTGATTATTTTCAACAAACTTAAGACGTATTTCGTATTGATTCTGTACTGATTCTCAGTTGTTTGTTTCTGATACTTTACCGAAATTGAAATGGGGAATGCAAGTTCGAACTCAGTTCATGGTGCTGACAATTCGAGCTCAGTTCATGGCGCTGACAATTCATATAATACTATCTTTTATAAGACAATTTTTCAGTTTACATCTTTTACAAAACTCTACGTATAAAGTAGCAAGGTCGTTCAACTTTTTGAATGTGACATGAAGGTTGGTGCAAAAGTACGACTTCATCTGTATATCATGCCCCAAATCAGCCGGTACATGAGCAACCCAATTCCTTAGCTTGGCTAATATGAGGCAAAGGCCCTCCATTGTTTCATAAACAAGTCCCTACAGTCCTTTATAATAGGGAGATGGCTAGAGGGTCCGGGCTTTTGACATGCTAATAATCCCTGGTCACTGCCATCCTGGAGATCGATCATCCTAGACTTCCAGAGGAACAACATACCTAGCTTTCGCGCTTTCTGTACAAGGCCCAGATTATGTACTACAACAATCCATTCCTGCAACAATGCAAGAAGTTCATCATTTGCATGTCAGATTCAAACAAGTCAAGTGTTACAAAAGTGAATCGTGCCAAGGGCTGATATATTTTGCAACACGTTACTAGAAGAGTTAGCAGACAAGAGAATCACTGACAACGATAAAATAGTAATATGAACAGTGATGTTTTCTTCAAGAAATTAGTTGTTGTTCAGTTACTAATAAAATATCAGTTCAAATATAGTCCAAATTTGAGGTAGGCCCAAAAGGAGCCATGGAAGTCTACAACAATTACCTCAGGACGTGAGAGAAGTCCATTGCCATATAGCAGGTCATAAGTCCGGTTCACACCTGGCCAATATGTTGGAAAGTAGCAATCAGTGCGCCTTTGTATGTCAAAACATGTTCAAAGAATTCGAGTTCATAGTACTTCAAATGGAATTCTCAAGAAAAGCAGCCAGTTTGAGAAGCACCAGATCTTCAACAGCACTTAAACACGCAAACCATAAAGTTGAATAAAATACTGAAATATTATGAATCTAAGCTCATTTCAGTGAGCAAAACTTAATTCACACTATTTCTTTATCAGAGCATGGGTATTATCATTACATGGAATCCCTGATTATCAAAAGAATGTATCCCTGCCATTTCTAAGAAACAAAAATAGAAAGAAAGAAAAAAAAAAACTAAATTTTGTATCTTCCTCAAGCTTAGATGCCACGTTGGTTCAACATATTAGGTGTTGTTTAGAAAGAGACACCAAGAATGGGTCAATGATAAACACATCATAACAACTAACGTGGACCAAAAATCTGTTCCCTTTGTTTGTTTTTTTTTTTGTTTTTTTTTGTTTTTGACAGGGACGTCTCACAACCAACTGATGTAATATTCTTCAAAAATAACAGCTCATTACATATGAAGTTACACATAAACTGTCCTAGATAAACAAGGCAGTTTTTGTTAAACAATCGGTTCGCTACAACAAAGTCAACTTAAGCAAAGGTCGAAATTCAACAACCAAAGAGTCAACAAGCCTGAAGGAGTTCCCTCAAATACTTCTCCAATATAATCAAAACTCATTTTTTCTGACAAGACTTTCACAGAATGCGTAGGCAATTTCTTGTGGGATCATCAGGTTTCAACACAAAAAGCATTATGGAGTAAACAACAAACAAAAGCTTTAATACTAACATAAACAACTAAAGTACTACAGTAACTGAAACCAAAAGCTGATCTTTTCACACCTATTTTGACGAGCGAGGTCATTGAAGGACAACTAATATCATTGGAAGGTTAGCAACATGATCTATGAGGTCACCAAGTGTGTTTCTTTGCAGGCTGCATCCTCCTTTATGAATGACCTAGTTCCCCGTGTTTCTTTGTAGGCTGCGTCCTCCTCCAGGAATTACCTAGTTCCCTGTTTAAATAATCTGCAAACATCCTTTGGTGTTATCAGCATCAGAAGGTGGAGGAGGTCCACTTAATTTGATTGACCAGTTAACTTCATGAACATTCGCCTCAGTCTGCGTAGTTCTGGCAGCCCAACAGATCTCGAGATAGTGATAGTTGGTAGTTCTGGACAAAGAGGAACACCACTTGTTTGGACCCCGAGTGACTGCGATTGAGCTACTACTATGGCATTGATCACCTCTTGCGTCGCTTTATCCATCTCATAGAGTGAATTTGCCTCTGATATCCGAGAATTTAGTGTTGCTATTGTTGGCTGCAGAATCCTGACATCCCTTGTTTTCGAGTCGACTATTTTTGTCAAGTATGTAACTGCATCTACTATAGCAGCTGAAGATTTATCAACTCCATCTCTTGAACACCATAATTCAAATAATGGAGAATCCCATCGATTTCTTCTATCAGGTTGTTCAAACCTTCTCATTAAGTCTTCAAATATTTTATCATTATAAGATGATTCTTCTTTCTCTCCGCGTGCTTCATTCCACTGTCTGCAGCAAGACTCTTCCACATCACAGAACAGCACACAGTATCTTGTTCCCGCAGCGCGAGCCAAGCACCAAAGTTCATACCTATAACCCTTTATGCTGTTCAAAGAATCCACTATAATAATATTTTTTTGACAAAGATCTGTCGACCTCAGACCTGAGTACCCCCCTCAAATTCTTTTCAGCATTCGTGTCAGCATAAATTTGGTTGCGATTAAGATGAAAGGAGGATTCATCAATAACCCTAACTGATGACTTAGATTCTGCATCTCTAAGAGCTTCAACCAGGCACGAAGCAGCAGTTGACTTTCCACTACATGGCTGTCCACAAATGACAACCAATGCCATTCTGACAGCAACTGATTATGCCGTGTAAATCTTTCTTCCACCCTCTTCAACAAAAAGGTCACCCGAGAAGGCCCTGTCTGTTCAAGAATTTTCACAATGTCAAACACACAAATAATCTTTTAAAAAATACTAATAATAGAAAATTACAAATAGGAGAAGGCATAGGGGTATAAATTTTCATTATATCAATGTCAAGCATAAACAAAAAATGCTGCAAGTCATGGAAGCACAACTAGTGGAAAATAGTCTGTCAGATACACTGAGGCAAGTATACCGAACGAGTCTGAGATTAAGAAGGCAGGCATTTTCCCTCCACCGTGCATAAGCTATGATTAAGTCAGATGAGTTATTCATTGAGGGAGGTAATACACTAAAGGATCCCCTATTAGTCCTTCTCACCCAGATAGTAAGATTTTCCCATCATGAAATAACGCTTCTATTGAAATAGGAGCCCTTAGACCCATGTAGACCTGCAGGATTCTAACAATATTTCTTCATAGATTCAAAAAGTAAAGATGTCCAAATTGAGTGACCATTGGAGGTCACCAATTCAGGAAAAACTTTTGCCAGCATGGCAGCACCATATCTAATCTGTAGAAAAGAAGAGGTTATATGATCATTTGAAGAAGGACTCTCATCTTTTATCCTGAGAAATCCTTGTAGTGCTATGTCATTTCTATATCCTGGAGGACGGTTAGCAAGAACAAGACTAACTTCTTGATGGGCTCAAGTTGCAAACATGATATCCACATTTTTGCATATTGTATGGGTTTGGCTAAAAGATAACTTTGGGGAGGATGGAATTTGAACTCTATACATGTCTCTGTTCACGAAATTGAACTTCACTTTACCCAGAAGTAGATGTATAAATTGGACATAACTCACTTAAGCCTTTTATCAAACACCATATACACAGTGGACGAACATAAATGGTGGCTCTAAGTAACGAACTCTCAACTGTCAAAATCCAAAAGCAGCATAAACACGGCTAAAAATGCTTCTTTTAGGCAATCATTGATCCAACCACATTGCAATTCACTAATACTTCTCACAAACTCTGATTTTAAATAACTGATTACCAAAGTACTTCAAACGTATGCATTAACCGAACTGCACAGTAACCAGACTAATTTAATAGCATATAGATGTCTTTTAGCAGACAATTTATAGGCTGAAGAGAAACAAGAATAGAAAACACGGTACATGAACTGGTAACTGAAAAGGAGAAAGATGAACTTACTGTGAAAGCTAATATAGAAGCGTCAGATGAGTAACAACGAGGTGGATCAGCTGAGCGAAGGTGACAGTCCTAGCTGCAAAGCCAAATTAGAAAGAGGGCAACAGGACAAGAAAGGGCAACAAATCGCATGGACCGACGGCGTAGGACGTCAGGACGGGGCAGTGCTCCAAGGCGTCAAGAACATTTCTCTTTCCAGGCCAGATAAGTGCTATTTGCTGAAGTTTACGGTCCCAAATAATATTTGGTTTTGCTATTCCAGTATTGTATTGCAATTAAACGTTCTCGATAAGGCTAGCTCACTCAAAGTGCCTTGATTTCAGGTCTTAATAAAGAAAATCTTGGATTAAATCTTGTAAGCTTAAAGTTTTTCTTTTTTATTAAGATAATCTTGGACTAAATCTTGTAAGCTTAAAACTTTTCTTTTTTATTATCTTATAGCACATAGTGGTTTGGGCAAATTTTACATTCATTGACCAATTATATTATAAAGAATAAATGATCATTTGATCCATTGTGAAAACTATGAATTCCACTTCCATTATTATTATATAAAGAGGGATGATTATCTGACTATGATTGAGTCAATCATATGCAAAATAGAGTAGTTTGTCCTTGATTTATTCATATACTTAGTTAATACCAAATATGTATCTGCATCATGTAGTATAACATATATAAAAAAAAAGAGATTACATGTTTGAGCAATACCCAGTACATTATACAAAAAGTTCATGATAAATATACGATCAATGGTCAATAATAAATCATGAAATAAAATCAATAACCCAAACATAATTAACGTTGTTATTTTCTAAACATTTCCTGGGACCAAGAAGGCGAAGAAAAACAAAGCACGTATTTATAGACTTGTACTGATTATTCTATTTTGTTTTTGATAGTACAGACTACAGCAGGTCAAAAAGTCAGATTTAAGATCAGATATTAGAGAGCGACAAAATGTAATTATGTCAAATTAATTTATTATGTCAACATTGACATTTTTCCGTATCAAACATGACGACGGAAGTACCAAAAAAAAAAAAAAAAAACCTTTGGCAGCCTAAACATGTCAAATATCAGAAGACAAACATGTTTGGGCAAGCAAGTCGAGCTTGTTACCATGATGTCAGAAGCCCTTAACTGCTTGTCCTCCTCCTGCCTTTACCTACAACAACAACAAACACGTACTATATCCCGACGACAACAAAATCTATCGCTAGAGTCTGGCTCCTGGAGTCCTCATGCCTCTACCTATTTTATCTTTTATCATTTCCAAAACGTTTACCAGTTGATTATCTAATAGCGACAGCTGAAAAATATACAGACATAGCAATCTCTTCATTGTATGAGGTGCTCAATGTCGTAATGAACTTCAAATCGGCCACTCCACACCAATCACATAATTCGGCCAGTAGTAAACCAAGATATTGCTCAGAAAGAGCTGCCCAATTATCAACTTTCCGCAGCGCAACCTCCAATTGTATCACGAAGAACCTGTTCGTTGAGCTTACTGCCTTCCTTACATGAAACAATTCAGTGTAAATACGCATGTCTGGTTCTATTTCCAATAGAGTCAAAGACACTTGACTTTGGAATATGATAGAATAAGCAAAATGACACATTAAATGAGCTACGCTTCTTATATTGTGAAGTAGCAGCTGATCGACACACTTTGACGCAATTTCTATTATGGGTCATCGGGAAACAACATCTGCATGTTTCTAACACATGAGTATGATTGCATACATCCGACCCTCCATACCAGTTATAGGCGGAAGCCTCTAAGTCAATGGGTAACATTTTTGTGGTAGTGTAAATACGCATGTCCATTTTGCTAACGTATAGGAGATAGAAAACTTAATACCTATGAACACTATTTTGCTCGATACATCCTCATCTTTTCTCCATTTGCGAACTGGTACAATCTCATAAATTTCCCTAACAGCCTGCAAATACCAAGTTGGAAGTCCTGGTCAAACCCCATAGCAAAAGGCAGTATAGAAATCATCGTATGTAGTCAAATTTTCGACTTGTCCCCAATATATGAATGCTTAAAACTTATATTTACCCTCATGTATAATGTTCAATATATAGGTTAGGTACCATTACTCTTGCTGGATGTTTCAGGACACAAGTAGCTGCAAAAATTTTAAGAAATGATGCAGTACCTCGTTTTATACCAATTTCCGGCAGGAAGTTTATTGAGTAACTATTGGGGTTAATGAAGCACACTTGACATATGTATGGGAATTTATTACATAATGGATGACTATCCACAATGGAGTAGTGGGGAAAGTTCTTGAGGGACCATCATAAAGTAGATTGCTATGTCTGAATAGACACTAAAAACCATAGTTAAGAGCATACCAGTTCAATCATTCTTTGGTATATACTCCCAGATTCAAGCCTCAGAAACAGGGGAAAAAAGCACAATTAAGTACACATATCAAACAAGTATACTGTTACTTGACTTTGAAATATGATAGAATAAAGCAAAATGATTCACTAAATTGACTGTACTTCTTATATTGTGAAGTAGCAGTTGATTGACAGCTTGACGCATCATTATGGGTCATCGGGAAACAACCTCTGTGTGTTTCTAACACATGAGTATGGTTGCGTACATCCGACCCCCGTATCCCACCATAGACAGGAGCCTCTAAGACAACGGGGTAATGTGGTTGTTGTTGTGAGGTAGGACATCATTCAAGGCATATAAAGAAGAGTTGAGCATTTTATGCATGTGATGCTTTTGTAGCAATAATGGTACCTGCAAAGTATGGATTTGATCCGAGTTTACGATATTCAGAACCCCTTTACAGCGGTAGATATCCATGCCAAATTTTTTCTCCCAAAGGATCTCCTCAATACACACGCGCAACTAGCAAAACATAGAAAGTAGAATCAAGCATCAAGCAAGAAACTATGCCACACAACCAACGGTAATAATGTCAACATGTCAAACCAATGCAAATAGAAAATCAGAACATCTGCATAGCCAACTCAGCTATATTGGTCACGGATTCAGAAAAATGGCAACTTTGAGAACATTTCATAAATTTCAAGGTAAACAAGATAGCATACTAAATGATGAACAATATTGAGAAATTTGCACCAGTAACAGCCGTAAATTGTCAGCGACTGACAAAAAAGGAGACAGTATATAGGGCCTTTTGCATCAGTTTCTAGGTGTTATGGACAAGATTGACTTTGATTCTCATAGTAGTCTTTATTTCCAATAGTGATATGCATAGTGAAGCTTACATATCTAAAACACCTTTGATCCATGCTATAGCTACCTTTTCAAGATCTATCTTTCGTACTTCAAATATGCATAACGTCCTGACACCACTTCCATGAAGCTCTCTTGTTGCGGTGGATTTGCTTTCTTTCAGCAGTGCTTCCAGACGAGCAACGTGCTGAAATAATGCAACTAAACTGGGTTAGATCACCATATACCCTGTACCTCTGTGAAAAATAAATAAACATGAAGAGAGTCCAGAAACTAACTGAAGAATCATATGCCCGGCAGTCCAAAATCTTGGATAAATCAACTTGGCACCTGGTGGAACGAATGACACTAGCAAGGGAATTGATATCATGAATCTCTTTCTCCAATTCTTCTACTAGGCATCCAGAATCATCTGGTAGAACTTGATCAATCTTGTTAAGAATCACAACATCCTTTAAAAGAAGAAGAAAAGAAACAGAAAAAGAAAGGCCATCAGATATACAAAGTCCGATTCCCATTCCACAATCACTTACGTTAGATAGCCCAGAAAACAAGAGTAAAGAAAGACGCGATCATACAAAGACAATAAAGGACAGCAGAAATTGCAAAAGCATCAACCAGGCAAACATAAAATCCCAACAAAACTTGTAACTGCCAAAATTACCGCAAAAGCTATTTGGGAATAAGCTTCAGGAAAAGAAGACGAGTCATGATGGGAGTGGAGTTGATAATGAAGGTTTTTGGCATCAACTACCTGTAAAAATTAAAACATTCGTTAAACAAAGAAAAGAGCCTGTACACGGCTTTGAATTGAAGTGACGGCCTCTAACAAGTACGGGAAAGAGAATAACAAGCAGATCACAACTGTGCTATTTAATTTCATAGCTTAGTCGATAGGCAAGTACAACTCGTCCAACTCAAAGAAACAAAGTTCAATGCTTGCTGTATCACTAGGAACTGGGATGAAATAATAAACTGGCTCAATGACAACACATCAAGATTTTGGTTCTCAAAGTTCCACAAAGACCTCCTCTACTTCTCCTTAGCGGCGGCAGTATATGGAGTCTGGCATGAGCGGAATCAAAGGCTTTATCAAAAAATAGGGAAGAATCAACAAGCAACAATTTACAAAATCCTTTAGAACATCAGACACAATGCCATATCTTGGAAAGGTGTAGAAAGGACAAGGAAAAACTGTGACATAGTCTTAAATTTAGACCTCCTTATGAAAATCTTCAAACAATGAACCACACAATAATCCAAACTAAAACATGGTGTTCACAAATTGGCTCCGACTGAAAACAGAGGAATTGGTGTGTTACTTTGATAAATCTTTTGCATGATTGTCAGTCTGTTTATTTGTACTCTGGTTTCCGTTTGCACTGCTGTTTGTACCCGGTTTTCTTGTAGGATCATGGCTTGGAAGCAATCGGATTGGGTTCAGCGCCTGTTTCTTACATTTCCCGGGTTCAATTTGGATCTCTACGACAACTGGCTGCACTCCGTGGTTCTGCTGGCTGCACTACTTACTATGGCGAATCAGTTTCACGATCCCAGTTTATTGGGAGTTTTGCTTTTGTATTGTGTAGTTGACCCATACAGGACATGTAAATTAATAGTTGGTAGCTTAACTTAGGAAACTCTGTGATTATCTTGAACCACCTTTTGCTAAAGGTTGGCACTAGACTAGTGCATATATTGTAAGTCACCTTTATCTATCGGGTTGTGACCTCCTCCAAGTAGTCCAATTGATAGAAATTTTGTAAATTTGCCATTTTGGCTTTATATATAAAAATTTTAAATTATAAAAAAAGGAACTGGTTAGATTAGCATGATGGGAAAGTCAACAGAACTCACAGTGATGATAGAATCAAGCTTGACAGATGCTTCGAGCTGATCATCCAACCAAAGAACAGATGCAAGAGGGGCAGGGTTGGCTAACCCTGTTGTCTCGAGTAATATGTGATCAAGTCTATATACAACAAGATAAAAAAATCACAAGCTCATTAGTTAGCTACCGTGTTTATTTTTAGTGTTATGGAAACAAAAGTGAGCAAGGAAAAAAAATGCATAAAACTAAAAACCAATACGACCTTTCTTTTCTTTGAACTAGCTGCTCCAGTGCTTGAACCAAACTGTGCTTAACGGTGCAACATATACATCCATTCGCAAGCTCCACCCACTCCTCTACCAGTCCTCCGCCTTCACCTTCATTAATCATCGCTCTCTCCACTCCAATCTCCTCCCCGAACTCATTCAATATCACGGCAATTCTCTTTCCATGTTGGGCATTCAATATATGATTCACCAACTGGGAACCGAAACAGTAAGTTACACTATTAAAAAGTTCAAAATGGTGCATAAAGTCAAAGGAATATAAAATGGATTTACAGTGGATTTTCCGGCACCGAGATAGCCAGTGATGACGGTAACGCCTACTGGCGGAGGATCAGCTTTTTCCGGTGAAGTAGAGAATTCTTCGAGATGTTCTCGAGCAACATGACCGACGATGTCGTTTATTTCGACGGCGAGCGGCGGCTCCTCTTCTTCGTCTTCCATTACCGACCGCTTGAAATCAGCACTCCACGTCGCCAAGTTTCAGTTAGCTCATTGCTCACACTTGGAGATGAACAAATTGTATTTCAACATTTTGGACCGAAAAGGTGGGCTGACCTTAGCCCAATTAATTCTACAAGGACTGAAGCCCATAACCCGAAAAAGCCCTCTCTCAAATCTTAAGCTTAGATACCCTTATAGAAACAAAAATAAAATAAAATATACACATGCTTGTGATTTAGACTTATTTAAAAATGTCATTTCACCCCTTGTTCAGAACTCATTTGGTGAAAGTTTTTCGATAGAACTTTGTTGGAATTATGACGAAGTAAGTAGAAAAGTCTCTCAGCCTTTATTAGAGCATCAAGGCCGCCGGCCTACACTACCTTATCATCAATAATATTTTGTGTGTTTTCTTCTCCAAAAGAGTGAAACTTTGTTTTTTTTTTGATTTTGCACTAAAAATCAAGGCTAAAATCTCTCAATCTTGAGCAAATTAAGGGTGATTGCCAAGGGTTGAAGTGACCGTCTAGAAGGGCCTTGAAGGTTTACCTACAAACGCACACTTGAATCTAAGGTGTTTGCTTAAGCCGGCAATTTCTACACAACGGAAGCAAGGAGAAGTTTACTTCTTTGTGCCTAAACCCTTGTGGAAAGGTTGTTGAAGGTGGAAGAGTGAATCCTACCATTGTCAGCTTGCATCTTGTAGTTGTTGTAGTAGTTGATGGTGTATAAGTTGTTGGTGGAATAGCTATTGTTTGTTGTGTACTTGTAATTGTCGTGGCAATTGTTGTTGTCATGGTTCTTGTTTCTTGTTGAAGGTAATAACAAATGTTGTTTAAAATCCATTGTTATGTAATCCATTGGATACGTGGAGGTCATCAGGCAAAGTCCAACATAAGACCTTAGCTATTATTATTGTATGGCTATGCATAACTTTTACATAACCTATAATATTATTGTATCACTAATCACTATGCAGGATCCGGTATTTTTTTCCAAGGATCTTGTCAATAAATTAACTAGCTAGAGAAGCTAAGGCAAGCACAAGCTGGAGGTGAGGGCAACATACATGTGGCCTTTGGCCTAAGTCTATGCAAGTCATGGTCCTATTGCTTTTAAAAGGGAAATCAACCTTTCTTGTGTTTCAATCCAAAATCAAGACTGTAAAGCATTTTTGTATGACACTACTAATGTAAGCTACATATCTTTTGCTTCTTTGCCTTTTTTGATTCTTGAATTAGTACACTTTGACTTTAATTTCTATCTGAATTCAAATTTGATAAATATAAATTATACTTAACAGTTGCAACTCAAAGATTCTAGTCACCCTAACCAATAAATTTTGCAGGTAAAGATATACAAAATCACTTACCCATTTCATATTTGTAGCTTTGCCATTTTTAAGTTTATTACATACAAGTGAGTGTAATCTTTTAAGGTCACACTCTTTCTTGACTTTGGAATATAATGGAATAAAGCAAAATGACTCACTAAATTAGTTGCGTCTTCTTATATTGTGAAATAGCAGTTGATCGACACAGCTTGATGCTCATTATGGGTCATCGGGAAACAACCTCTGTGTGTTTCTAACACATAAGTACGGTTGCGTATATCTGATCCTCCATACCCGTCATAGACATGAGCCTCTCTATTATTAATAATGGAATAATGTTGTTGTTGTACATACAAGTGAGTGTAATAATTGGGAGAAGTAATGACTATTCATGCAGGCGTATATGTCTCATGTGAGAAAGCGAAATTGCACTTCTTCAAGATATTTTACCTCTTTGGTTTACAATTTTACGATTTATTTAGAAAAAACAATATTAGAGTGCCAGTCTTGTACAACTAGGTTGTTGTTTTGTGACGTTGAGGTCACGAGTTCGAACCGCAAAAACATCTTCTTGCATAAAGTATAGGATAATACTACGTGCATCAGATCGTGAAGCGATCCAGCCCCTCTTTGAACCCTGCGCAAACATACACCGAAAACGCCTTTTAATATCTATCTTTGGCGGTTTCATGGAAGATGGATCATTCTTCACTTGATATGGTTTTGATGAGACAAGCAAATCCATATAACAAACAATCATACAACTTTTGGGGGTATAAAAGCAACAAAACTCATGGAAATTTCTCATCGGAATGTTGGGAGAAAACAAAAGTGTCTGCCTAGGATAACACTTCAGAACTCCCCCCCCCCCCCCCCAAGAAGGCTCCACTCACCCTAACCCCCTCCTAAACACAATGGACTTATTTGGTCGGGTGGGTGGGTGGTTGTAAGAGGGGCTGATGGTTGTGGATGTTTGAAAGAAGAAGGAAAAGATAAGAAAAGGTAAGTTCAGTTGCATAAGCGTGTAGGACTATTGAATATAAATAAAGAAATTTGATAACTTAAGTATATGTGGATACATGACTAGAGAAGAAACTAATAATTGAGAATATCCATTTATGTAATAGGGTTCAACATATGCTCAGATATTTAATGTAGCCCATAGTTTTGGTAATGATCCAATGGTTCCAAAAATTGTCACAGAGATGCACATGAATTTGCTCAATGGGCTAGTGTGGAATAGATGGAAGGTGCAACTCTTTTTCTTATCCAATTTCTCCATGCTTTGTCCTACAAAATCAAATCAAATCAAAATATATTATAAAAGTGACAGATAACGGAGAAAACGAGTGGAAAATTTTAATAAAGCATACTTTTAAATTAGGTTATGTCAAATCATAAAAGAAATCAATGGCACTAATTTACAACAACAACAACCATACTCAGTATATTTCAACGACATCAAAAGCTATCACTAGGGTCTTAGAAGGACGAGAGGTAGACAATCAATACTTTCATCTCAAAGGATTGGGAGTTAAATCAATGACACTAATTTGTGGACAAGAATTCAAATAAAGTGAAACACAATAAATGAAAGGGCTCTAAAAGAGGAGATTATAAACATTCGGGCAAACAGTAAACCCTCGTGCTTCTTCTGGTCCAAGCTTGATACAAACAACTTTTCACTTATAATTTTAGGAAGGAAAAGACTCATGGGGCTGATTTGAGCCATAGAATTCTAAATGAGCGTTTCCAGTGCACTAAGGTTCTACGTTTGCGTACGGTCTGGATAGAAGTCGGATCGCTTCGTGATCTGATGTACGCAGCCTTACCTTACACTTTGTGCAAGAGGTGTTTCTGCAGCTCGAATTCGTGACATCAAAATCACAAAACATTAACCTTATCAATTGTTCCAAATCACGCCCTCGAACAATATCATTCTAATAACGTAAAATGGCATTCCTTGCATTCAATTAATTCAAACAACGAAATAATCTGTACAAAGAGGGTCGGTTCGCTAAATATGTAATTCTAATCCGTGTCCTTTAAAAGTTGAATGGCTACCAAGAAATACAAAGGTCGGAAAATACTAGGATTGGTTCGCTTGCCCAACCCTTTGGAAAATAAATCGGTTTCTTAGGTGATCCTTTAAAGAAAACAAATAAGATAAAATCATATTAAATGATTCACCATATGTATAATTAAATGGACTTTGGGAAAATTTGGAATCATTTGGCAAGGAAAAACGGAAGAAACACCCGTCCAACACTAGTATATGTCAGATTGCCATTTAAACTTGGAGCAAAGAGAGGACCCGCACCGTTCCAGTCTCAAAGGACATTGTAGAGGATGTAAATTAGGAGTTTAACACCTTCCTAAATTAAGTGAGGACTTACATAGTAACTCACACAAGGTGTCCCTCTACAAATTAGGCATTCGACCTAGCAGCAGCGGAACACCCACACTGTGCGTTCTTAAAATCAAACTCTTGACCTCTTAAAGCAAATCTCTGTTCGAATATCAACCGAGCCATGTCTTGGAGTCATATTACAATTTAGACTAGTAAATGTGATATTGTTTCCGACTAAGAAATCATAACGTTCCCACAAAATATTCAGACCGTTCTCCTAATCTTGAAGATCTCATATCAATTTGTGTGCAAATCCTAACGATTTCTGAATCATTAGCCATAGTGGCAACGGTCTGATCTATTTATTATGTCGACACTGAAAAGGTAAACATGCATAATTTCCCTACAGTTATATTGCAGAAATTCATGTCTTACGTTTTGCATGCCAGAAATTTAAAAGAATTGCAAAAGTTTATATTCGTCATTCAAAATGGTAGTATATATATGAAAGCCAAGCATTTCCTATTATGTTGTTGAAATTTGGGCTTACATTATGTGAGACTTATATCTACTCGAAACTTCAAGACAATGAGTGGTGTTACATGATCCTCGTATAACGTATATATTTTTTATCAAATTGGTTAATGTGGAACAATATTTCTGTAGCGCCCCGACCCGGACAGCGGAATCCGAACCGGTGCACCCGTCGTAGCTTACTGAGAAGACTACAAGACGTCACATGTCTCGTGTACACATCATCAGTGACGTACGAAAGTAAAAGCGGAAACATGTATCTAACGAATGTCAACCGTCAACTCGTACATCAAAGAATACTAAAATCCCAACAACTGGTCATGATGTTTGCCAACTCAAATCCTCAAACAAATGAAATAACTGAAATAAACAACACTGCCTCAACTATTTCCTCAAGATGCACTCTAAACATCCCATTCAGCCCACTCGCCGTCGTCTTCAATTAAAATCATGTCATAGCTAGGCTCATCTGCACAATAAGAGTAGTACCCTTAGCGAAAACGCTAGCAAGTAATCCACTTATAAGACATACGGGATCAACACATGGCAAGACATGAGTAATAGATAAATTGAGGGAATTGAGGGGCACATGTCTTGTGATTCTCAAATATATAAGCGGAACATGTAATAAAACAGGTACAGCAACTTGTAACGCAAGTAAGCAAATCAGTGTCGATCAAATAACATAAACACATATACCACAACGACTCTCGTGATGCATGTCAAATAATGCACTACGCTACACAATCACATATGCATGAGCCATTTCTTTCAAATCAATGCAATGCATGACACAATGTCCGGTTCCTAACTCATTTCCTTGTAACGCACCCCGGCTTAAATTTCCATCCCGGTTAACGTTACAGACTCGTATGCTCTTTGATGCACCTCGGCTTATATTTCCATCCCGATTAACATCACAGCTCTCGTAAACTCTACAATGCACCTCGGCTTATATTTCTATCCCGATTAACATTGTAGAGGACTTTATACCCTGTAACGCACCCCGGCTTAAATTTCCATCCCGGTTAACGTTACAGTCTTTTGTGCCCTACAGTGCACCCCGGCTTAAATTTCCATCCCGGTTAACACTGTAGGTCACCTTCGCAAATCAGTGCCGAAGCACCTCTCTTTTCAAAAAAAACTTATGCAATGCACGTGCCATGATGCAAGACTCCTTACTTCATCCATACTTCTCGTTCACATATACACTTTACATTCACATGCGCAAGTACAAGTAGCATTCAAGAGTACACTAGCTTATTCATCAACACTTAGTCCTCAACTAGCTCGTCAACACTTACCCTTGATTCTAAAGTTCACAACCTACGAGAGGATCCTTATCTTTCCCTCATTGAACTATAAGATACCTTGTACGTTCATTTCCTAACCCTACTAAGTCATTCCCGTGAACTCGGTTCGAGAACCCATTGAAGTCACCCATTTGATTCACCATCCTAGGTCACGTTTCCAAGGCTTAGACTACCCTTAATCAGGTCTTAAGAAGTCTCTAAAGTCACCCAAAGGTTCCCCGAACGTCCCCCTTTCTTCCTCTATTTTCCACAAAATTTCTGGACTTCATCCCCTATACATCGATCGATCGATGTCCAACTGGGGACATCGATCTCTCACTTCGATCGATCGATGTCCTCCTGAGGACATCGATCTCTCAGGCACATCCACATCGATCGATCGATGCCCGTCTGAGGACATCGATCTCTAAGACTACCTGCACATCGATCGATCGATGTCCTTCTGGGGACATCGATCTCTCAGCAACCTGTACATCGATCGATCGATGTCCTTCTGGGGACATTGATCTCTGACATCGATCGATCGATGTCAATGCTATTCCAGAACTTCTTCTGCGATTTTTTGCAGATCTCAATCAATGTTTCCAATCTCATTCCACTAATTCCAAGCCTAGATTTCCCTGCTACCATTTCGTGCTTAACCTACAGATTAACCGCTATACACATCTCAAGCAAGATTCAAGCCTAGAGCTCGATTATTCGACTCTCTCAATCCCAAAAATCCCACCTTTTCCCTTCGTTCACCCGCAACCACGCAATCACATCAAGAAGGGATTCAAGGGGTAGGGATTTGCATGATTTCACATAATCAACAACAACAACAAAAGCTTTTCCATATACATTGGCCAAATCACGAAAACAAATCCCATAGAACGTAGGCAAATAATCAAGAACAAATCTACTGCATGGTGATCCAATTTGATATCAAAATAGGCCGTTTTTCTTTCACAAATTGTAGGAACTTATAAACAGATTACTTGCCTTTGATTACTCGAAGTCGGATTGGGAAACGAACTAAGGCTGGATCAATTCTTGGAGGATGTCTTCTTCTACTCCTGGAAGAAACGGCTAGGGTTGTGAGGAAGCGTCGTTGGTTTCTGAATAGTGAAGAAACTGACGCTTTGTCAGTTTATATATGGTCAGGGAAAAGTTTGGTGTTTCTAAATTATACTATTATCTATTTATCTTAAAGGATAACTTAATTATTTAATTCTAAATTAAATATAATTAATTTCTAATATTAAATCCATCATTAATTTCTAATTAATCCTCATATTAATGCCTAACTTAATTCTCGTTGACCGTCATTAATTCCCGAAAATTCTTCTTCGTCTTTTAATTACCCTACGAAGGGTGCGGGGCATAACAATTTTCAACACCCACCTCACGTGGTAAGGTGGCTTGGCATACACACGCACCTTAAAACCGACCATCAATCACAAACCAGGCATGCATCTGGATTTGGGTGAGTAGAGACAATAAATGGCCAGGTATAGGTCAGACAAAGTGTGAGTCCACATTTTAAACTGCCTGTTAAAACTTAGGCTTACATGAGGTGAGACTCATATCCACTCAAAACCTCAAAACCTTAAGGCAGTTGGTGACACATCATCCTCATATAACCTGTATATTTTTTCTCAAATTGGCGAATGTGGAATAATACTATCAACATATATTGTTCTAAGCTAGGCAAAAACCGATTAGTTTCATGTAAAATACTTGGAGAGGTAAAAATTTGAACAATAATTGGACATATGAAACGGAATATTATGTTATTAACGTAAAATTATAACGTCAAAGTAATGTAGGGATAATATACATTGATGAAGAAAAGAGATAGTAAGTAAAAAAAAAAATATAGATCCCACTCGCGTTTTAACTTTTATATTATGAAGAGCCTTCATGTTTAACTTTGTTGATACAAGTGTAAATAAAACAATGACATATAAGGCATAGCTCGATATGAACTTCATGTTAGACTTTCACGCTGAAATAGTAAAGATGAGACTTTTCTTTCAAATCAAGTTTCGAGATGGGTCATCGTATTTGAAAAAGAAGAATTGTACTGTATAAGACATAGCACGGGTATACACATATATATGTGTGTGTGTATGTATATATATACTTACACACACTAAAGTTTAAGCAATCAAAGTTTGGTCTGAGCTTGATGTCTCCTTTTCACTAGTTTTATTGTTGAAGTGGAGCTTGAACTCAAACAACGACCAACGACATAAATGGACATAAAATATAGGTTTGTCCATGTTAAAAAAATATATGTATATATATTTTAGAGGGCTGCATGCGCGCTGCCGTTTTATCCCCAAAAAATATGTTTGTCCGAGACACATACTGTATTTAGCGGTAATACTGTATTAAATTGCTCATCCTTTCAACTGAACTTCCTCTAGCAATTTTTTATTTACTTTTTGTTAGTTGACTCTTAAATTGGTACTAATTTTCTAATACATCATCATCATCCGAACCCAGTATATCCCAACGACAGCAAAAGCTATCGTTGGGGTCTGGGGAGGGCAAGTGGTAGACAGACAATACCTCTATCCCAAGGGATAGAGAGTCTGCTTCCAGTGAGACCCCCGGCTCTACCTGCACATATAAAATGCATACACATAATTTTCTAATACATACACATAGATATATTAAAATATATAAATACGCTTCATCATCATCATCATCATCATCCTTATCCAGTATATCCCAATGACTGCAAAAGCTATCGCTATGGTCTGAGGAGGGTAAATGGTAGGCAAACAATACCTCTGTCTCAAGGGATAGAGAGTCTGATTCCAATGAGACATTCGACTCTAGATGTACATGCATAAATGATATAATAATAGAGATATGATGTGCTAGTATGTTAGTGAGAGAATTTAGGAAATAGAAGGAAGAGGATTTCGATATTAGAATACACATAACGTGTATATGTGCATGTTGTACAAAACAACGGTAAAACATAAACAAACAAGTGTAAAGTCAACCTAAAGCGTAGATAGTGTCTACGCCTATCTATGTCCCTAAATATACTCTAAGGTGTCCTCATATATGACCTATACCTCATTAATCTTAATCTTAAAATCAATAACAACACATACCCAACATATCCCAACAATAGCAAAAGCTATCGCTATGTTTGGGGACATTTTCAAAAAAAAAATCAAATAATAATATTGATCATGTTAACTAAAAGCCTCGGATCAAAAAAAAAATACACACACATATATATGTATATATGTATATGTATATGCGCGTCTAATGATACATACTACACATTAAGATAGCGAAAGCCAGGATTGCTTTGCCATAAGGTGGGCTGTGATGTTCAAAGTTCAAACAAGCTTCCCGTGAAAATTGAGGTTATCTCTCCCTTCTGCCAAATGGCGCTTGCTGTGTTCCACATTACTACTCGTTAGAGTAAAAGAAAACATGAAGCACACAGCCAATCACATATACGTGCAATATAGACTATATAATACTAATGTGTGTGCGCGTGTGTCTATATATATATAGATAGATAGATGGATAATTGAATATATATATCAACTTGTGGTGGAAATATATTGTACATGTTACATGTGGAAAGATTTAAAATGTGATTTAACACTTACATTTTGAACCAGGAATTATTGACATTTCACTTGTATATCTCTTTCTTGTTCAATTACTGGTTCGAAATAAGATATAAGACGGGACTAATAGCTTTTCAGATCAAGTTTGGTGTGCGTTAATATCATTTTGGTAATATTACTATAATTTGACCAAGGAAAGAAGTCAGAAGGTCCATTTCTCCTCTTTTTATAATTTAAAAGTGTATAGTTCTTGTTAAACCCCTCAATAAAGCGACTTACTAAACCGAAACTTATCGTATAAGAATCCATATACGCATACATGGATACATACATACAAACACAACATACATACACATACATCTACAGACACACAGACATATATACATATGTACACACATATGTATAATATATGTATATTTATATATATATATATATATATACATACACATATATACACACATATATGTGTGTATAAACACATTTACTCAAGTATTGGTGTACTAACAGTCAGTCTACATTCATGAAATAAAAAAAAGTTAAACAAACATATAGTATGAAACGACTATTACAGGTTTTCAAACGATTACGTCAAGAGAACAACGTTTGCTGGTACGAGATAGGTACATACAGAACTAGTTCATAGAATTGTAACTAATGATCTGCAATTACATAATTCAATGATCAGTGTTTGAAAGTTAAATCAATTCATGTTCGAGTGATGAAGGTTTTATTATTGCTAGTTGGAAGTTTCTTTATAAGAATGCTCAATTAGAAAGTTTTCATCGTAACACATTTTTCGATTTGCATTTAACATTACCAACATACTTTTATACAGTTTAGACAAGGTCCGTTTTTAGATAGATGTTAAAGTTTGAAGGATTTACCTGTTAACAAAATAACTATAATTAGACAAATACATAAACTTTAGATCTCAAATAATTTTATTAGTATATAATGCCAAAATATTGAATAAATCGATTTTAATTTTCTTTTCCTTTTTTTTTGATGAAAATAGTGGAGCGATAAGAAAAGTTTCACATGTTTGTAATTAATCGGTAAAAATGGCTAACTATTCTACAGATATTGATATATTGCATGAACCAACTATATTGTTATAAATTTCCAACTCAAAAAAAGAAAAAGATACATTGTTGCATCCTCTTGTTATATAATAGACTTCTATTATTTTCAATGTTTGGTGTCCCTTGTTTTGAGAAACGTTATTGTTTGATATATTTAGCTAATAACAACATGAACATTATACCATTGCATTAGAGATTCTCTTTTATGGCGAAGTATTAGGGAGCCGGATGTACGCAACCATACCTATATGTTAAAAACACAGATGTTGTTTCTCGATGAAAATTGCGTCAAGCTGTGTCTATTAACTACTTTTAGATAATATATCATAAACATTATTTTGACATTCATTAGACCAATGACATATGATACAATAAGTTATATTTTTATTCAAATCATCATCATCATCATTATCCCATTGCCTTAATGGCTCCCATCTATGATAGGGTATAGGGGGTCGGATGTACGCAACCATACCCATGTATCACATAATACTGGATGCATACCGCGTTTGTTGACAAAACTATTACGTTTCTGTCACTAGATACATAATTCAGATGATTTCTCTTCACTATATATCACTATCATTTTAATTTGTTAAAATAAAAAAAAAATAAACATAGTGCTGAGCTGTCACCAAATAGGATAGAGAGAGATTTAGTATGGAATTGCCCTATAAGTAAGGAGAAAGGATCTCCTCACCCCCTCTTTTGGGGTAACAAATGACCCCCTGCCACGTGGCAGGGGAGAGGGGTGGTGAGGCTAGGTGCAGGTGACCTCCACCTAGCCTCACCACCCCCTCTACTGACACGTGGCGGGCGGTCACGTGGGGGGTAAGATGGGAGGGGGTGAGAGGATCTCACTCCATAAGTAAGATAATTTTCGTTTTGGAAATGGACCCAAAATATCTTATCTTTCCATTTATCTTTCTTTAAGCTACTAGCAAAAGATTAGTACTTAACTCTACACTAATTCAAAGCTGACTCATTTGACAACTAATAATGTTTTCTTTAAAGCAAAACAAGGCAAATGCTTCTGCTTATCATATTCAAATGTTCATGTTGACATTCGTCTATGTTGTATATTTAATATTTTGACTCTAGCTTGTAATATCTTAAGCAATCATGTGATAAAACAAAAAATGTTTTATCCTATATAATAAAAAATATGAAAAAGAATGTTACACATATGTTGTATCAAACTACAACAACAACATTATCTCATTACCTTAGAAGCTCTCGTCTATAGCGGGTATGAGAGGTCGAATGTACACAAGCATACTCATGTGTTAGAAACACACAGAAATTGTTTTCCGATGATCGATAACGAAAATTACGTCAAGCTGTGTCGATCAACTGCTACTTCACTATATAAGAAGCATAATAAATTTAATGAGTCATTTTGCTTTATTTTCATTTATCTAATCAAATAAGAACACTAATGAGACAAAATTTAAAATAGACGAGATATAACTACTATTAGTTACTATTAGTTCATAACCAATAAACTAGGTCGAAGACCTTATTTGTGGGGAACACCTTGTGCAGGTCATTACGTGAGATCTTACTCAATCTAAGAGGTTGCTGGGCTCCTGATTTGCATCCTCCATACATGCTTCTTGGGGTTGAAACGGTGAGGACTCCGGGATGAGTGATTTCACTTTTTCTCCAAGATGGTCCCTCCACTAAACACAACTACCACAATATTTTTCTTTATATATGTTGAACGAAAGAATAAACACACAGTTTTCGGAACAAGGCAAATTCTTCACTAACTTGGATAAAGCCAACAGTTACATGCTAAAATACAAAGAATTCGAAAAACTAACGCAGCAACGGCACCACGCCCTTCTGCCTACAAACTCGGACATTTTTCCACAACCGATATCCACTACTCTACATGCTCTAGTCAACCTCCTACAAACAAGGAATTTTAACTACACATGACTTTCAACCTCATCTACTAGATCAACTCACATAAAAATAAGATAACTAACAAACTCTAGGATAAACACTAAACTAAACAATGTAACATGGTTGGTGTTGTTGCGTTAACACCCCCTCTCAACACCAACTTCCGTCGACTTCTTCATCCCGAGAACACGATAGAACAATGCTAACTTGCTGCCATTAAAACTCTTCGTAAACACATCAGCAATTTGATGTTCAGTATTAACATGATGCAAATCAATTTCTCCTTTTAAAACTTTCTCTCGAATGAAGTGATACTGGACTTCCACGTGTTTAGTTCTAGCATGAAAAACTGGATTTTCTGCTAACTGTATGCTTGACAAATTATCACAATATAATGGAATTGGATAATTTATTGATTGATGCAAATCTTGCAACAATTGCACCAGCCACACACTCTCTTGAGCAGCCATCGCAGCTGCTCGATATTCAGCTTCCGTTGTTGATAAGGACACCGTTGGCTGTCGCTTGCTGCACCAAGATACTGGACCAAATCCAAACTTAAACACATATCCTGTGGTTGATCTACGTGCATCACAATCTCCTGCATAATCAGCGTCGCAGTACCCAACCAAGTCGACTTGATCTCTCCTGCCAAACATTACACCCAAGTCAATCGTCCCTCTTATGTATCTCAAGATCCGACGTACAGCCTCTAAGTGAGGTTTCTTTGGAGTTTGCATATAACGACTTACTAACCCCACAGCATACGATATATCTGGCCTTGTCAAGGTTAAGTAGATGAGACTACCCACCATTTTCCGATAAGTTACAACATCCTGCAAATCCTTGCCTTCGTACGCACACAATTTGCTTCCTGGTTCTAACGGCGAAGAAACAGCTTTGCACATCATCATGCCGAAGCGATTGAGTAAATCCACTGCATATTTGTGCTGGTGTAAAAGAATGCCTTCCCCAGTTCGATCTACCTGCAACCCGAGGAAATGCTTGAGCTCACCAAGTTCTTTCATTTGAAATCGGGTGGCCAGATTTTCTTTCGTTTGATACACTTCGTCTATCGCATCTCCAGTAATGATAAGATCATCCACATAAACCAATATTATCACCACCTTTCCTTCAACATTTTTAACAAATAAACTTGAATCCGCATGAGTTACACAAAAGTCACTGTGAGTAAGAAACTCTGCGATCTTACCATACCAAGCCCTTGGGGCTTGCTTTAATCCATACAACGCTTTCCGAAGTTTACACACATGCTCAGGATAATCTTGATTTCGAAACCCCAAAGGTTGGTCCATATAAATCTCACGATCTAACTCACCATGCAAGAAAGCATTCTTCACATCCAATTGCCAAAGTTTCCAATCTTTACTTGCTGCTAAAGCAAGTAAGACTCTTACCGTAGTAAGTTTTGCTACTGGGCTAAATGTTTCATCATAATCTAACCCATATTGCTGAGAGAAACCACGAGCAACCAGGCGTGCCTTAAACCTTTCCACCGAACCATCTGTCCGCTGTTTCAGTTTATAAACCCATTTGCAAGAAATAGGTTTGGTATTAAGTGGTTTTGGCACGAGTTCCCAAGTTTGATTCCTTTCCAGTGCTTCAATCTCTTCTTGTATTGCCTTTACCCATTGTGGATCGTTTACTGCTTCCTCGAAGGTTTGTGGCTCGGACATGATAACGTCCTCGGTTAGGACTGCATTGGCATATTTTGGATTTGGCCTTTTTATCCTGTCTGATCTTCTGAGAGAAACTCCTTGCCCGCTTGCATCGTTTACACCATCAGAGATATGCTCTACACTTTGTTCTTCGCCCTGCCCATTTGGAGAAACTTCGACTGGCCATTCATCCTCAGCATCTTCCTCTCTTTCGCTTGCTGAACCTACCTCCTTTAACTCCAGACTAGCATGCGGTGCTTCTTCCACAACTCTAGTCTTGTTGCTGCTCAGCGTTTCTCCACTAGTTTCGGCTGAAGTCCACCATGATGAAGCCTCATCAAACACAACATTGCGTGATGTATAACACTTTCCAGTCACCGGATCACAACACTTCCAGCCTTTCCTTTGATTGTCGTATCCTATAAAAATACACTTAACAGCCTTTTTGTCCATTTTTCCTCGAGCATTATCCGGTATAAACACATAGCATACACAACCAAATATTCGAAAATACTTAACTGAAGGTGTTGATCCTAAAAGTTTCTCAAATGGTGAAACAAACTCTAGTCTCTGCTGTGGCAACCTGTTTATGACATAAGCTGCGGTTCTCATAGCTTCTGCCCAGAACCGCCCAGGAACGTTCTTTGCGTGGAGCATACACCGACATATCTCCGCCAAATGCCTATTCTTGCGTTCAGATACACCATTTTGCTGTGGTGTATTTGCGCAAGAAAGCTGCCTTCGTATACACCATCTTCGAAGGAACTCCGTGAATTCATTGGACAGGAACTCCCCTCCGTTGTCTGTGCGCAGGCATGCAATCTTTTTGCCCACAGTTGCTTCGGCTTCACCTTTAAATTCTTGGAATTTACTCAGCGTCTCAGATTTTTCTCTCATAAAATATACCCACACAAAGCGTGAAAAATCATCAATGAAGGTTACCATGTATTTCATGCCCTTGAGTGAGGCTTGTTTGACAGGACCAAAAACATCTGAATGTACCAATTCAAGAGCTTCCCTTGCTCTAAACTTCGACTCTGCATATGGAAGTTGATGTGCCTTTCCATATTGGCACCCAGCACATACAACATCGGGTTTCACCTCAAGTGAAGGCAAGCCTCTTAACATTGATTTCTTCATCATTGCACCCAGTTTATGGTAGCTTACATGGCTTAATCTCATGTGCCATAACTCTGCTGTTTCGTTTTTACTTGTCTTGTTCACATAAGCTTCACCAACGGACAACACATATACTGATTCCACCTTCTTTCCTTCTATTACTGGTTTTTCTTTAATCTCATGATCATGGTAAACTTTTACATCCTTTGGACCAAACAAAACGTGATGACCCATGGCCGTTAATTGAGCAACAGACAAGAGATTCTTTTGCATACCTGGTACATGATAGACATCCTCAAGCGGTACAGTTGTTGAATTCGGATGAGGTTGAACTTCTGACTTGCCAACGTGAGCAATCTGCAGCCTTGCATTATTTGCTGTAATAACAACTCGCTTCCCTTTGTATTCTGATATATCTCGCAGCTTGTCCTTATCACCTGTCATGTGATTTGAACAGCCTGAATCCACAATCCAATCGGATTTGAAATTAATCCGCTTTGATACATCATTAGCGAACGCAAACGCTCTCTCCTCATCCGGATGGTCTGCTACGTCAACCACTAGCAAAGCCTCTGCATCCCATTCATCTTCAACGTTAGATGTAGCAGCATTGCTTTCAACCACCTTCTTTCTTGTCCAACACTCCTTAGCCCGATGCCCCTTCTTCCCACAGTGGAAGCATTTACCATCAAATCTTTTCCTGCCTCTGCCATTCTTTGAATTATACTCCTTTTGATCATTCCGAATAACGTCCTCTTTGTGTTTAACATGAGGACCGGATTGCTGCCTAGCATTCCATTTATTTCTGACAGCAAATAAAGCTTGCTCTTCGGTTCTCATGGACATGGCTCCCATCTGTTTAGCCAGAGCCTCTTGACCAGCCAACAAGTTTTCAAACTCTACAAGTGATGGTTGAGTGGGCCATCCTTGTACTGCGGCTACAAACCCTCTGAACTCGGGTTTCAATCCATGAATAATAATTCTTTTCGTTCTAGTATCTCCAATTGGTGCTTCAGGATCTAATTCTGAAATCTCCCGACACAATGTCTTTACTTTATGGAAATATTGAGGAATGGTTAATTCCCCCTGAACAACTGTCAACAATTCACTTTCAAGCATTTGTAAACGTGTATCATTTTTCTTAGAGAAAAGCTTGGCAAGTGAATCCCACGCAACCTTAGGTGTTCGTGCGTCTCGGATGTGCTCTAGCACATCATCTTCCACAGTTGTCTTCAAAGCAAACATTGCCTTCCCTGCTCGAATCTTCCATTTTCGTAAAGCTCCATTTGCATCATCTCCTTCAGGTGCTGTGACCTCGCTTCCGTTAACCACTTCCCACAAATCTTGCCCTTGCAAATATGATATCATGCAAGTGGACCAAGTGTTGTAGTTTTGATAATTCAATTTCTTGATGCCGCCAATTACTTGCATTTCGCTCATTATTGGGATGGTTACTTGGAGATTTTTTTGAATTGTATATGGCTCTGATACCAAATTGTTGAACGAAAGAATAAACACACAGTTTTCGGAACAAGGCAAATTCTTCACTAACTTGGATAAAGCCAACAGTTACATGCTAAAATACAAAGAATTCGAAAAACTAACGCAGCAACGGCACCACGCCCTTCTGCCTACAAACTCGGACATTTTTCCACAACCGATATCCACTACTCTACATGCTCTAGTCAACCTCCTACAAACAAGGAATTTTAACTACACATGACTTTCAACCTCATCTACTAGATCAACTCACATAAAAATAAGATAACTAACAAACTCTAGGATAAACACTAAACTAAACAATGTAACATGGTTGGTGTTGTTGCGTTAACAATATATTCATTTTTTATTGGTTAGAAATTAACTATTAGTATGCGTAATATTTCGGTTCTAAAAATATTATCTTTGTCTGACTTGATTGAATAGTTATTTGTGGACCAATAGTTTGATTTAGTATAATGAAGATTCATTAGTTTTAAGTCTTAATATAAAATTACAACCACGCCTAAGAAGGAAGTTCCTATAACAATAAAGGCTGAAGATTCGGACCTTCCAGGCTGTGAACTGTGAACTTCTGGCAAATAAAAACTACAATATTCTACGCATTTTCCATCTTTAATTACCATAAAAATTTCACAAATTGTTTTTGTTTTATATGTCTCTCTTTTAAAAATCCAAGAAATCTTCACCCTTTGATCTTGAAGCAGCAACATTTCTCCCTAACCTACAGGTAGTGTGCAGCCCATCTTGTTTGTTTTTTTTGTATCCTCACATATGTGCTTCCATGCATGGAATTCTTCTCCAACTACAACACACACTAAAGCACACACAGGTGAGGAGAAAAAAATATATATTAAAAAAATAGAGTTATATAAAGGGGAACAAAGAGGAGAGAGAAACAGAAGAAAGAATGAGTCTTTGGTTTCTGTTGCAATTGTTTATCTATTCATTAGGAGTTTGCTAAGGCTTTGTGTTGCTGTCCTTCTTTTTAGCGAGTCCATATCTTCAAAAGCTTACATTTCACATTCTGCATTAATTTCTTTTCCTGATTTTCCAATTTTAGAAGACGGCCCTTTTGTGTATGAGAAATATCTGGGATTTAAAGAGTCATGTAGCCCCTGATCTTTTACTTCCTAAAAACCGTCACTTCTTACCTGTTTGATTGATCCCTTTCTTGTTGAATATCAAAGCTGAGAACTTTTTTTTGTTTCTGCTGAATCCCACAAGCTAAACTTAGCTTTAGAAACTTTTCCTTTTGATTTTGGATCTGGGTTTGATTCTTCTAGCAGCTCCAATTTTTTGTCTCACTTTTGATTTGTCAACTTAAAAATGCAGCAGCAGCATTGCTGAGAGTTTTAGTTGGTTGGGTTGTTTTCTTCTTTGCGTGTGATTCTTGATTAATCAATCAAGTTAGCTAGATGGAAGATCAAGAAAGAAAGTTTGTGTGCAAGTGGTGCAACAAGAGCTATCCTTGTGGGAAATCACTTGGAGGTCACATAAGGTCTCATATGTTGGCAAATTCAGTTGAATCACCAGAAAAAGTTGGTGCCAACATGAAAAAGCTATCATCTTTGAATGATGAGAAGAGCTTCAAGGCAGAGCCTCATGTTGAACTTGGTGGGAATTCTAGTAGTTATGGTCTTAGGGAGAATCCCAGAAAAACTTTCAAGGCTGTGGATGCAATTATAGACTTTCCTCTGCTTCAAGAGAGGGTCTGCAAGCAATGTGGAAAAGGTTTCCAATCAATGAAAGCTTTATGTGGGCATATGGCTTGTCACTCTGAGAAAGATAAGGGCTTGAAGGATGATCATTCTTGGACCAGTGAGTATCAAAAGTCAGTAATGGAAAGTTACTCAGATACCGAATCTGAGGACCAATACCTGAGGAGCAAAGCAAAGAGCAAGAGGCATCAGAGAATAGCCATAATGTCTACTTCATTAGCTAATGGTTCATCATCTGTTTTTGAGATTGATGAGCAAGATCAAGAGGAGGTGGCCATGTGTTTGATGATGTTATCTAGGGATCCTAACAATTGGGGTGGGGTGAATTCAGTTGTAGAGTCTTCTGATAACCACTCTGTTGTTTTAGAGACCAAATCATCTTCCATTGATATGAAAATTGGGAGGAAGGAGCCTCCAAGTTGTGTCTTTGCTCATGATGATACTCCACAAACCAAGAAAGTTCAAAGAAGCAAGCTGGAGACTAGCCACCTCCTAAAATCAGAGATTCTTGAGCCGGAAAAATCTGATTCTGGTTACTATTTAGGTGAAGGCGAAAAAGTTGAATCAGATACTTCTGTTGATGGCTTTCTAAGGAATGCAGCTATCATCGAAAACCATAGGCCTAATCTGAGTGAAAGAGTTAAGAATGAGGAGACGCTTGCAGAAATCAGAAGGGGCGTCAACAAACTTAAGGATCATCACCGTGCAGAGCTAAGTGCCAGGGAAAGGGGAAATGAGACATCAGCCTTAATACAAAAGTTGGCAAAGTACGAAGAAAGAAGGAAAAAGAATGATAGTTATGAAGATGATAAAGTATTGAATGACTCCTTTAGGAAGGCGAGACATGCTTCTCCTGCTGCCAGTCTACAGAAACATGCTCAAAAGAGGAGCAAATATGAGTGTTTGAATTGTAAGAAGACTTTCAATTCCTACCAGGGCCTTGGGGGACATAGACCCTGCCACAAAAAGATCAATTCTTGCTATGACCAATGGTATGAAAATGGAGAGAATAGTTTAGAAGTAGACAGCGATCCGGAGGAAAACACTAGGTGGGCTAGAGAATCTTTAAGCAAAAAAAAAGCTACTGCTGCAGTTTTCTCAGGCAAAGTTGAGAAAAAGATGATTTCCAAGAAAAACAAAAGCCATGAGTGTCCATTTTGCCACAGAATGTTTAAGAATGGCCAAGCTCTAGGTGGGCACAAAAGGTCACATTTTCTTGGTGGTGGACATATAGAAACTAGAAATCGCGCTCCAATTGTGAAGGCAGAACAGCCTGAACTGATCGATCTTAATCTTCCTGCTCCAATGGAAGATGAGGTTGATAATCAATTCGCGGCTTGGTAATTCATTTTACAAGTCCTGACCTGACCTTTATGGTGGATGATCTCTTACTAATCCGCACGTATTTGCTAGCTATGACATGAAGGTTTAGGACTGTACAGACTTTAATGGTTAATCTTTTTGGTGATTATGATGGATGATCCAAATCTTGCAGCTGACTTAATCCTCCAGGGATGGAGTTAGCCAATGGTTTTCACCTCTCATTCCTTTTTTGCAGGTTCTAAATCAATGCAGCCATGTTTTGAACCATTTGTGTCGAAATATTCTTTATGTTAAATTTTACTTCAGCAGTTAAATTATGCCTTTTCTTTTACTATGAGGATATTGTTTTATCCTTCTAATTTATTCATATGAAGTTAAAGAATCTGGGAATTCCTTTATCATCTTGAGCATTACTCCTTTATTTGCCTGTCCAATTAGACCAGAATTTACATATTGATTCCCTTAGCTAAACCAGCGCTCATTATATAGAAGGCTATAGAGTGTTCCCAGGACATTGTCACATATAAATTTGTAGAGAGGATGCTAGCTAAATAGCATGACTCCTCCAAGATTTCTTGATTCTTGAAGGTGATTAAAGTGGTGGAACATGGGATAAAGCATCAACAACATCATTACCCCTGTTGATTTAGAGGCTTTCGTCTATGACAACGTAAAAGGGAGTCGGATCTATGCAACCTTACTTATGTACAAAAAACACAGAGATTGTTTCCAGATGACTCATAATGAAAAAGTGCGTCAAATATACTTAAAAACACAAGAAGCGTATTCAATTTAACGAGTCATTTTTTTATTTCATCGTATTTCATAGTGGAAGAAAAACTTAGGAAGCATCTAAATGGGATAAATAGAGTCTAGTTTGTTTTCATTTGCATGACTCTGATATTCGTCCGTCCTCCCACATTAAGTATTTTATGTTCTTTTAATTGGAAAAATCAACGATTCATTCTCAAATATGGCTGCTTATGAAAAGACAAAACTATGTAAAACACTTGCCAACACAAAAAAGCGGTGGAGTACTTCATCACATTCGACTCCTATATCTCTTTTCTTTTTGAGTTAATTACCTTTAACACCCTTCATGTATAGCACAATCTCCCTTTGCCCCCCTAATGTTTTAAAATACACCTTTAGGTACCTTTATGTTTGGGCTAAAGTGGGAAAATGCATTAAAACATGACACGTGGCATTAAGGTTGAAATTAGGATGAAATGGCAAAAATGCCCCTGCTGCAGTTGGTCATCATTTTCGTTGTTTTTTTGGCAAGCCATGAAAGACAGCCCCAATAAAACTATCACGCGTCATTATTTACTGTGCAATCAATGTGGATTCACCACCTTCCATCCAGTTGCAGAGAAGAATGTCTAACTTGTTTGTCAGAAGAACATTTGAACCTAAAACAAAATAAACAAGCTTATCCAGCCATGGGGTGATTACTAATGTATTCAATCGCTGAGGGGGCAAAAATCAATTTTATCAGCTTCCTTGTCTGGAATCTCCAGAGTTTATCACCTTGGAAGGATCGACTTTAAGGAAGCTCTTGACTACGTCGAGAACTCTGGAAATGACTTCTTCTTTATCTAGGTGATCATCGCCGTGAGATGACATGAATTGAAGGCCACCGAACTTCAATTCGTTGACGGAAAGGGCGGTCTGAGGCGGCGGGATTCTGAGGTGGCGAAGGATGGTTGATCTCAGTGCCGACGCCATTGTCGCTGCTCACTGCTCGTCTCTATCATTTTCGTTGTTCACTTGCTGCATCCTCATCCTCATCCCCTGCCCCGCCCCACAAGCCGCCAGAGCCCCCTCTCCATTAACACGCGCTTTTCCCCCAGCCTCCTCTGTCCCTACTCCTTTTGACGGGTCAATACACTTTCTCTCAATCAATCCTTTGAATTAACATCTTCATTTTCTCTATTCTTTGCTCCATATGTCTTATTTATGCCGCTAAATTCCTCCAGATTTGCATTTTTGGGAAAAAAAGCTCCAAATACAAAGCCTTCCCCACTATCAAAAATCGATTATCTCACCTCAGGCCAATCAAAAGAATCTGAATGAATAGCTTGCTTGTGTTCTTTGGGCAATTTTTATCTCAGCTTCTTGAGCGGCACCCTGCTGCCCTTTCTGGATAAATCGAAATCGAGGCCACGAGAAGAGTAGAAGAGAAGGAAGGCGATAAGTAGAGCAACAGAGAAGTAGAGAAGGAGGTGATGTACGCGATGAATTTGTTTGCTGCAACGTTTTTTCAATCTTTGTGGGGGAAGGGGTATATTGGTCCATTTTGAGTAAAATTATGGAGGGAATGAGGATATGACCGTTATATGGGGAGTGAATGACACGTGTCACATTTTGATGCATTTTCCCATTTTAACCCAAACATAAAGGTATCTAAAGGTGTATTTTAAAACATTAGGGGGGCAAAGGGAGATTATGCTATACATGAAGGGTGTTAAAGGTAATTAACCCTTTCTTTTTTCCTTTTTACGTAATATCTTGATGTTTTGTGGTTTGTTGGGGGAGAATCGAGAAACTATGTACAAATACCACCTGGAAGCTAAATATTCAAATCATAGACCTTCTCAGCTGGAATAGTCTATGCTGTGTCCTTTGTCCACTAGGACGACTCTAGATTCCCATGTAACTGTTTTTCTTAAGGTTTTTCTCTCGCATAATTGCGTCATGATCTCCTCACCTTAAATCTCTCATTCCATGCGTCATCATGCGGCACGTGACAACAAGAGTAGATGGTGAAGTTAGATGAGGATGCCCTGCATCTAGCCTCACCACCCACGCGCTGACGCGTGAGGTAATGAAAAAGTAGATGAGGTGATCTGCATAACTACAACCAACTAAAAATATTTTAAAAAATAGCAGTCTTGAATATATAAAAAAACGCGTCAGAGAGTTTAAATATAATTTCCGTTTCATCAATCTCAATCTAACTGACATTTCAACATATAAAAAAAAATATAGATTAAATCCATAGTTTACCATTACTAGTTGGTAAAAGCCCTGACACTCCACAAAGTTGTTATTGCTCAAAGGTTCTTAAGTGAGTGACTTAGTTTGGAAGTTGGAACTAATCCTTAGGATAAGTTAAATTGCAAGGAAGGAAAAAAAAAACCATACTGAAAATATATCCAAAACTAGTAATAATTAAGAAATGTTACAAATCTTGGAGAAGAGTCGGCTGAAAAAGAATTGTTTTCGGAGGCAACGACTTGGGTAGCGGAGGCAGTGGCTAACTACAAACACAAGGATTTCTCACCGTCCAGAGTTATCAATAGCCGCACATTTTTCTTCTGGTTATCTTCATCTAATCTCACCATTCTTTTACTGACATGTGTCGCTAAATCATGCGTCACCATTCTCTTCAGTCTTTACGGTGAGGGGACTACAATCAAATAGGATTCCCTTACCGTCCGACGAGGATTAATGCCTCCGGTTCAGCCTCATCTCTCCCACAACATCTCACTCAGTCTCACCATTTCTTCTTGCTGTTACGTATCGTCGGATCATGTTTCACTGTCATCCTTTGCAGCAAGGGGATCTGGATCCACAATTGAATAAAATCTCTTCAACGTTTAGTGAAGGTTACTGATGATACCGGAAAATCCACCCGTCAGTCAATGACAGTCAACGTTAGAGCAAAAGTATAAAAATGACTAAGGGCCGCAGGTCGGCCTGGTGACTGACCAAGTCCCACGCGGACAAGTATTTCGGCTCGGCCACAGAGGCCCCACGCCATCCCGGCTACACGGTCAGTACCCTACTGGAACTAAGGGTTCCACCTCGGCTTAAAGGGTTCCACCTCGGCCTTCATGGATCCACCTTGGCTCAATGGCTTCACCACGGCCAAAGGATCTTATCACGGCCACAGTTACCAACTGGAATAGCCCGGCCAGAACCTTGGCCCAAGCATTTTATCACAAGACCCCGGCACTTCTGCCCTTCAAAATGGCACCTTGGCCATAATAGGGGGGACATCTAGAGCGGATATACATCCAGCTCGACCAAAGGAAACAGTCCTCAGCAGTTCCGTCTCGGCCAGAAGAACACATCTCGGCCTCGGATCTGCTCTTGACCACAGCTCTGATTACTGATCTCGGCCAAGCTACAACAGTCACAGAGCTGTATGCTACGTGGTCTACATGCAATATCAACCTTTCCAGATGTCAATCATACGAAGGAAAGGTGCCAGTACAGCAATCCTTAGCAGCTGCACGGCTGCCATGCAAACGGGCCAGACGTCAGCATTTCAACCATCTGAGGCACGCAGCTCCCAGCTTCGCCAGCTATAAAAGGGCTTCTCCAACAGTCAGAAGCTCCAGGTCCAAATTGGAAGACCAAATTGGAAGCAAAAACTACAAGTCCCCATCACAAGTAAAACACCCCGCTGTTCTCATCTCAGCTCGGCTTACGCCTTGGCCGACCTCAAACAGGTTTCATCAAACCTATATTTCAGTAAAAGCCATACGCTATAATGCCCACAACTGACTTGAGCGTCGGAGGGTTTCCCCGGGGCAGCGCCCTGGGACCCCTAACGCGTTCTTTCCTTTCTCAGGCTTCCTAAGAAGACAAGTGACGGAGGGTTGACGGCCTTAAACCCCGGATATTTCGACTTTTACCTTGGCGAGACAATCCGACCTCGTCAGTTACCGTTCTTATCCAGACTCACGTCTTCGGTTAGCCACATCTAATCCAGTTTCCTCAATACCGTAGTTGTCGTCGAGTTATGACACCGACTTTACAGCGAGTGGATCCGAACCCTTTACTACGCCATCAATAAACAAATATAGTAGGAAAACCAACAAAATCCTTAAAGAAAGCATATCCGACGACGACTTTCACAATTTCACGACAACAGACAAAGAAAAAGGAAGAGGAAAAAAGAAACTGAAAAGCACATGAAGAAATGAACCAAAATCCTGCCAGTCTCTCTGCTTCAAACCTTAAGTTTCATTCTGTTCTGCAAAACAAAAACATATATTGCAGTTTCCAATTTTTCTCATCAAAAACCTAAATGGGGAAGAAAGATGAATCATCATCAAAAGCTCCGTCAAGGCCCACTTTAACTTTGCCGTCAAGAACTTGAATGGAGAGCTTATTCGCCGGCCGCGCAAGTGTAAGCCCTGTTCCGATGACTTTAATCTCCAATTTCTTCTACGAAAATGGTCCAATCTCCGACTGCTGTTCCTTCTACCAGCTTCTTGCTGGCGCCGGGGCTTCGCCGGCTGCTGGCCCTGGTGGTATTAGACAGGGTATTCAGAAGCAACATACGTTTGACCTAAACATAGATAGCAGCGGCGAAGGTGGCGGTTCAGGTTTAAGCAGAGCCGGCAGGCTGGATTGACTGTGGCTCAGCCCTATGTGTTTACTGTACCTCTGGGATTGAGCCCAGCTACATTGCTTGATTCTCCTGGCTTCTTTCCGCATTCTCTGGTAGTTAAAGGTTTGATCTTTATGCAATGTCGACTTCACTTTTTTGATGTATGCAAGTGTTTCTTATGATCTCGATGATGCTAATTATATTGATTGTTATAGATAGAAAGGAGTTACCCTATGCTTCCATCCAATCTATGTACTATTCTTGCACCAGGATAATTCTTAAAATGATGGAATTTCAGAACTTAGGATAGACTCAGGGACCATTCAAAGTCAAAGGTGGAATAAATCATTTTCAGTTACGATAACATTTTTAGTTTAATATCATCATCAATTAACTTTAGAGATCGATGTATAGCCAGTGTGCTCCAGTTTTAGACAAGACATACATAAATCGATCGATCTCTCTCTCTTTTAGAGATTGATGTACACATCAAATGATTGAAGTACCTATTTATAGATTGATGTTCCATTTTCACTTAGTACCTAGATTGATCGCATTAGACAGTGTACTCCCAGTTTTGGACAAAAACTACATGGATCAATAATGAACTCTGGTGTAAATGTTGCATTTTCTCCAGAGAGCAGTTTGGACTCCCCAGGATATCCATCCTTTTGGGGTTTCAGGCACCGAGGAGTCTAGACGACTTGTTGGACTGTCTTCTGCTAGTATGGCTGCTCAGAAGGAAACCCCCTTTGTCGTGGTCCAACTAGCGACGGCTATGATGCATCTGGTGGGGAAGATAGCGATCGCGTCCCTGCCAGGATTATACCAAGATCATTGAACTGGAGTAGTATTCTCTTTGGCTTAGAGCAGGAAACAGCGGCAAGATTTGATGTTTCATCTTCATCTGTCCAGGCTAACATTAGGAAGTAGTGTTCTATAGCACCCTGACATTTTTGAAGACTGTTTGTCATGGTTTATCGTGTGCTCTGCCCCTTCACTTCCCTTTTGCCTGATCCATCGACAAGCTGTGTAAAGATTTTGCGGTTAGTTGTGACTAGAGAATGGTCTTCAGAGTGTTGCTTTAGTGACCAATCAACTATCACCTTTTTGCTCAAATTAGTATGTTGTGATTTATCTTCTGCAGTATCTCAACATGCAACCTGGCTTTTTCACGTCACTCTTCTTTCCAATCCTTCGAGAAGAGCATAGGCATCAAGACTCCCAAACTGAGGGATTACAGGTCTTATTACGTGCTTTCCTTGTTTAGTCCCCATTTATTTTCTACAGTCCGCTACATCTTTGATTTGATGTGGATAAATGTGATGGGATGCACCACTGGAGAGAAGAGAATTGGAAGATTTTGATGTAGGAAAACAAGTTTTAATTTTGCTTCCTAACTGTATACAAGTTTACATCCAAGATTGATGCCAGTAGAAATGTAGAATCAATAAGATACAAGAACTGTGCTATGCTTTACATGCAAGATTGATGTGAATAAGATACAAGAAGTTTGTTATGTTTTACATCAAATATTCGCCTCCAGAAAGAGAGCTGATGTGTCCATCCACACTTGTTATTGAATCCATTCACATAAATGACACGGGAAGGTTGACAGGGACTCTGTTTAAACCGATCATACATTCACTCGAGACTAAATCAAATCACATTGCACTTTGGATTCTTTTTCCTTTAACCCAGATGGCTCGGAATAAACTAACAACAATAAGTAGAGTTAAACAGTAAACTGCTCAATAATATTAACACGTTGTATTTACTGAATTCCTTCACTAACACATTAGCACACCATATCTCTATTATTGTGTCATTTATGCAAGTACATAGAGAGCCGAATATCTCACTGGAAGTAAACGGGATGGAGATATTATTTGACTGCATCTCACCTTCTACAGACCACAGCGAAAGCTTTTGTTGCCGTTAGGACATGTATAACACACCACGTTCGATGCAACATTATGAAGAATCAGCAGAGTCATAAAACCAGAGCTCACCACTCTCTGCACTACAAATGCCCAACTTAACCATCCACTAACTTCACCAGCATTTGCCACACAGGTTGAACAACCCACACCAAAAGCCCAATTGCAAGACCATAAAATAACAGCAGCATTGACAGAGCCGGGATAGGATCACCTCACCGCAAGGGGGTGCGGTGACGCGTGACCGCGCGACACGTGGCAGCAAGGGGAGTGGTGAGGCTAGATGAGCTCTGTCGGGTTGGGATCTCCTTACCCTCTTTGTAACCACGCGACACGTGGCAGCAAGGGAGAGTGGTGACCCTCATCTAGCCTCACCACTCCTCCTTGCTGTCACGTGTCGCATGGTCACAAAGAGGGTGAGAAGATCCCAAACCGACAGAGCCATCCCTCTCATTCAATCCAATAAATAACGGCTCCTTGGCAATGGCTCGTAACCCCATTTTGATTCCACCACCACTACCACAGTCCCTAGTGACCAATTAACTTGCAAATTTAAGTAAAACATGAATGGAGTAGGAATAAGATTTTAATGCACAGTGAGCTTGTCTATAAGTCTCTAATCATTTAAACACATCTATCAATTATCATTTTAATTATACTAAGAGATCTCTTTGTAGCTCATACACAGTTTACATTCAGATAATTGTAACTTAACAATACTCGCTCGTTAAACCAAGCATTAAAATTATATGACCACTATGTCAAATTTCAGAATTCGATGTAAATTCACATATCATTGACCTTTCTTTACCAATGCCAAAATAAGAAGGAATGATGCTGTTAAAGTAGTAAAAGGGAAGCCCATTGAGATAATTCAATAGGATTATATCACAAGTAGTCGATTATGAGTTATGTCACCCTAAGATATATTATTCTTCATGTTTCATTATTCATTTGTATTCCCCAAAACATAGATAGTTGAACACCTTATTGTGAATTTTAAAGTGTTTGTACTTCTTTATTTTCCAATCACATCTGAAAAGTAATAAATAAATCAAAAGTCAATAGACTTGAATCAAATTATAATTATATAAGTTTTTAATAGTTATATTTTTTTGTCATGAGACACAGATAGTTAGACACCCCATTATGAATTTTAAAGTCATTCCACTTCTCTATTTTTCAATCACATTTGAATCGTGTCATAATTATTTTATAAGTTGAAATTGTTATCATAATTATTTTATAAGTTGAAACTGTTGCAAAATCTGAATAGATCATTAAAGTCCACATTCAAATCAGATGGGATTTCCTCACTTCGCCCCCCCCCCCACAACGCGACACGTGCTAGCATGGGTGTAGTGAGGCTGGATGATGGTAATTCTCATCCAGCCTCACCATCTCTCGCTGCCACGTGTCAACGTATGCGGGATAGACTGGCGGTGACGAGATCTGTACCCCGTTCTAACGCCTCAACTGTTTCCTTAAAAGGAAAAGAAAGAGGAGAAAGAACGCCCAGCCCTCATTTCGCAATCGGGAAATCGCTGGCCGACTCGTCTGGAATTTGGAGTGGCGCAGTTCAACAGAGAGATTTTCCGGTCATCGTCTTCCCTTATGCTCCCACCGCAGCTTTATCTTTTATTCGAGTTGAAAATTTTTGCACGAACTTGTCAGTAGCTCAGGTGATTCTTCAATTTTTGTTGGTTGGCTGATTTCTTCCAACTCTATTAACCCTGCTCTACTTTTGACTGCTCCAAATGACTTGTATATTGGGAAAGGCTCGTAGACGCTTAAATTCTTCCACCCACATTACTAGCAATTTTCCGAGCGATTCACCTATATCTGGAGATTCACCTTACCTTGGGATATCCTTGGTTAGTTTTTCTTGGTTGTATTTAAAATCGAGTTACATATAAAGGGGAGGCCTTGTTCAGTTCCGATATGTAAACGCGGTCTTTTTTTCTTGAACCCAATAAAAAAAAGTTCTTCGCACTATATTTATCTGATTTAATGTGCTTTTAAGTAAACATGCGAGAACTTTCTCTGCATATTTTTAGATTCCAGTTGCCAAATGAGTTTATATCAATATCCTTTGCATGATTTGTGTGGTCAGACGGATGTGCAAAACCTTTACTTACTAGTATAATGAATGTCTGGCCTCTGGAGTTAAATTTTGAATGTGCACATTGATAAATAGACTAAAGCTGCCTGCAGAAACCCGTATGTCCCCTGGGTACATATTTTTCGATTTGTAATTCATGCTGTTACTTTGGTGGTGCATTTTCTGTTTCAATATTTTGAGAAGGTGAAATAAATGGAATGCCTGTGTTAGGAGGAATGGCATGTTAACTTTTGTATGCAACTTATGGTGTATTCAGTATCCATCAAAGCAACACATGTAGGGATCATTTTCAAGTTTGATCATTGATTTATGTTTCTTATTAATATTGAATCTACCTACTACCTAGAGAAAAAACAATAGGTCTGCATATTGTTACGCACTTTGTGCTTGCTCATGGACATAGTCTTGTACAAGAAGGATTTATAAATAAGGGTTAAACCAGGTGATATGCTGACTCTCTACAAGTATAACACTCCCAAGACAAGGATGCCATTGTTGGGACCTTAGAAGCGCATGGGAGGGTAATATGTTGAGTAACATACTTGGCCTTGTACTGGAGTGTTTACGATGTTAGCTCTCCACTTATGCTTAATGCAGAGCTGGATAAGATGGTATTGTAAGAGTTCAAGATTTCCATTGGGCGCCGTGTTTGCTTCTTGTTTCCGTTGTCTAGTTTGTAGAATCATTACTTTTGGCTTATAATTTTATGTGTATGATCCTCTTGCTGCTCTATGTTTGCACATTCTAATTCCTTATCCTTGCTGGATTGAGGCCTGTGTACGTGCTACTAATTCTTAGTATTTCAATTTATGTCGTAATAGGGCATAAATGGATGCTATAAGGCAAGAGAAAATAGAAAGGTTTGAGGAATTTGTTGACCGTCGTTTGAAGCCTGATCTTGTTCGTGCTGTTGCTGAAAGGTAGAGTTTTGTTTGTTACTGAAGATTGGCTTCCTTCAATATAAAATTGATTGATTGCTCACTGAATATATACAGTTAGAGGTATCACCATATTTTTCCTGAATATTATCAAAAGGGTGATAAATAAATTCTGGCAGTTAACCGAGACCAACCAGTATATTTTAGAATTTTAGGAGTGTTTCTCTCTTTTGGTCTATTATGAGACTTACATACACGTCTAGCAAGAACGCCAATCAATATTAGCAGAGATGATTTTGATATATAGTTGATTTCATAATATTTTGAAGCACGTTCTTTTTCTTTTTGTACCTATTGATACAAGTTAACCATAAAAGGCTTAGGAACCCACAGAAGGCCATATAGCTGCAATGCTAAGGATTATTCATAATAGATATAATTAATTTAAGACCTAGTTCACTAGTTGAGTGTTGTGCTTGAGTATAAATCACTTTATTGAATGAATACTTGTGCAACTTTCCTCATCCGAGAAGCAGAGAGAGACATGCTGTTTTGTGATAATAATTTATATTTCAATTACAGGGACAAGGTCTTTGAACAGCAGAAGACTTTGTATCCTTTTGCTTGGTCGCCCGTTTCATCATTTGAATCATTCTATTAATGCTTTGCAATTCTAGGTCTGCAATCTCCCCCCCCCCACCCCCCACCCAAATCATGATTGTTTCCGTCTCAAGTTTCTAGCATAATGCCTCTTGCAATTTCCTTTGCTTAACTCGAATGGTGAATAGCTCTGATTTGAGGATAAACATTGAGAATTTGGAGAAGAACAGTGTGACCAGTTTGAGGACGTTGGTCAACCTCGGTTCTGAGGTTTATATGGAAGCTGATGTGTATGATTTTCCTTTTCTGTTATTTTTTTGTCTTGTACTCAATATCCGTCAAGGAGATGTACTGATTCCTACCTAAACCTCTGTTATTTTTCTACTTGATCTTGACGGGGTGGGAACATTTCCACGTTTGTAGACCGGATACAAGGCGTGTATTTGTGGATGTTGGACTTGGATTTCACGTGGAGTTTACTTGGTCCGAAGCTTTAAAGTACATTTCTCTCAGAGAAGAAAAAATAGAAAGGTAAACCATGTAAGATAAAAGCAGTCAAAGTGAAATTGTTTCTCTCTCACTGCCTCCTTTTTCTTCCTCCCCTATGCTTCTTTTTCCCTTGTTTGTTTATTTATTTTTTTTTTGTTTTTGTTTTTTGTATTTTCCTTTTGGTTTTGTGTGGCATGTAAAAGTGTTTATTTGAACATCCATGAAGTTGGAACTATTAAAAGTGTTCTATTTTCCTCCATCTTGCAGTAGAAGAGAAAAAAGTGCTGCTTTTTCTTACTTTTTGTTTATGTTTGTTACTTTTCGTTTCTCAGTGACTGGTAAAGGTTCTTATATCAAATTCCATGAAATGAGAAGTATTAGGATTTTCTATTCCGCAGTCTTCTTGCAAAAGAGAAAGAATAAGAAGATGCTCTTGCTTGCTTTATTTAATTTCAGACACAGAGGGGACATATTTTGACTATGGATTTTATAGTCTACTGTTTAAATAGCAACCCAAAGAAGAGTTCAGGAACATAGGATTGTGTTCCAGTGTATTTATACGTGTATTGTATTGTGAAGTAGCAGCCGGTAGACGTAACTTGATGCGTTTTTCATTATGGGTCATCTGAAAACAATTTATGTATGTTTTCAACACAAAGGTAAGGTTGTGTACATCCGACTATCTCTTACCCGCCATAGATAGGAACCTCAAGACAATGGAGTAATGTTATTGTTATTTAGATTTTCAATTGAATTAGAGAGTTTATCTTACACCGTGTTCCTTAGAGCACAAAGTCAAGTGAATGAAATGTCATTCTTTTCTGAAATACATGTGGACCTTGTGACCCAGTTTTCTCGTGGCGAGGTGACTGATATTCTGAAGGCACATCGTATGTAAAGTCTGTGCTACCTATCTATCTGCCATTTCTTCTATTTGTTTTTTGTTTGACATTAGTGTGCTGGTTTCTCATTTATGGAGGTTTATTGTGGTTCTAAGTCCTTGTGCTCAAGCTTGAACCATGATCTAATTGCCTGATGTGTTAATGTATAATGGGCTTGTAATTTGACATGCACTGACTGATGTATTAATATATAATGGGCTTGTAATTTGACATGCACTGATGTATTATTATGCATGTCTCTGTATACAGGGAATTGGAGGATTATACTCGCCTAATTGCATCCATCAAAGTCCAAATCAAGATGGTAAATATTCATTTACTTTGTTTCTGCATGATTTCACTTAAGCATACGTGATATTCTATCATATATTACATGATTTCATAGTTGCAAAAGCAAGATTTACACTACTTTTGAATCATTAACACTTTGTACAGTTACTCCTTGGTCTAAGATGAAACACTTGTTAATGCATTACCTCTTGCCTCCTTGTGTTTTGAAACAAGCCTTCTTCCTGCAGGTTTGTGAAGGAATTCGAGAATTAATGAATCTTCCAGCTGAGGGAGCTTGTTGAGGTTGGTTTAAAATACATTGGCTGTACTGACGTCTTGGTAGAGAAATGATTTTGTATCATAAAACGACCTAATTAGTGCTGTTGAAAGAACCAAACAATTCGTGAACTGTTCGAGTTCGGTTCCTGTTCGATTCGTATTCGTTCGGTAATTATTTGTTAATGAACCGAATTCAATCATGTATTCGAGTTCGTTTAGTTAAACGAGCCAAACTGTTCGCGCTCTGTTCAGCTCGTTTAAACAATCATAAGGTTATCGAGCCAAACTCAAACCAATTTTAAAGTTCGTTTAGCTAAACAAACCGAGCCAAACAGTTCGTTTAGCTAAACGAATCAAAATTTAAAAACCTAATATTCTGTTTGGCTCGGTTCGTTAACACCCCTAGACCTAATGATTGGCATTAATAAATTTCAAGAGTTGCTTACAGGGGGTGTTGAGAGATTATCGACCAACGTAGTCCTAATGACCAGTATCAGGATTGATCTCTTGGCTTTTGAATAGGGTAGCTCGTTCTTAAACTGGTCGATTATTAATTGACCATCGTTCTTAAACTGGCCGATTAGTCGTTATGAGTAAAATACTTTATTAATATCACAAATTTGAGTATAACGGAATATAAAGTATTATACACTAGATATTGAGTATTATATCTTACTAAAAATATTTAGAGAGCTGAGCTTAAAACAACGGTTAGAGTTTCTGTATTGTGATCTTCAGGTCACAAATTCGAGTCGCGTAAACCGATTCTTGTACAAAGTGTAGAGTAAGTCTGCGTATATCAGATTACGAAGCGATCCAGCCTCTCATTAGACCGTGCGTAAATGCAATAGGATAATGCATCGGATACGCTTTTATCTTACTAAAAATATTTAATTTGGCCTACTTTCACTGTATTGACCAGATTGCAACATGTCACTAATAAGTTCTAGCAGCAACCCGAACATATTGAATATCTGGAAAGAAAATTACTAGCTAGAGGGCCCTTTCCCTGTGTGCTTATATCCCTAGCTACTAGTAGGTGCAAATATACCTATCAAACTGAAGGGTAGACATAACCTTGGAGCATGCCATTTTCTGGTCATGAGGGTCTTCAACGTTTTAGCCTCCAAGGAGCATTGTGAAGAATGCAAATCAGAAATCCATTAGCCTCTTAGGTTGAGTGAGGATTTACTCAGTGACTCACACAAGGTGTCTCCTGCAGACCAGGCTTTCGGGTTAGCAGCAGTAGAACACACACTGTGCGTGTCTCTGGAATCAAACTCTTGACATCTTAAAGCAAATCGTAACTCGGGTACCAACTGAGTTATGTCCTAGACATAACCAACGGTTTATGCAGCTTAAATTTGACCAATTACTTCCATCCTACAATCATATGATGCTATGCCACCTCATATTATCCTACATGATCCAATGATCTAAGGTTTTCTTTAAATAAAATTAAAAAAAAAAAAACAAAGAGTTTTCAGCTCAAAAGGTTCTGCTGTCTATATATGTTTATATATGATATAAATCAATATATCTGTTGAGTTTTTCTTACTTAACAAATCTATAAAAGATCAACGTCAAAAACCATGGCAAGGTTCGAACTTCTTGAATTGCCGAACCGGCCGCTACTACAATAATCTAATATTTTTCTAATTATACTGTATCCATGCAATTGATCTAAGGTTTTCTTTGATAAAGAAAAAATTGAATCTATAAAGATTAGAAGAAATATGTACATCAAATGTTCACATCTATGCATATCAATACAAATGTTGCAAGAACCATAAGGTATCATATCGTTTAATGAATGTAAAACTCGAAATTAGTAGACAAGATATATGACATCATTTTTCTTTCCATGAAGCTTCTTAAACTTAAGCTTCGTGCAATATAAAATTGAGCTACCAGGACTTCCTTGATGAATCAGGAACATTACCAACGCAAGCCATTAAAATAAGGATGGACTTAAGTGGGCAACATAAGTAACAAGTGGGACATCGTCTCATATTACTACGCGGACAAAAGATATGATTAGCCATATAAAAGATATAATCCTCCAGCTTTTCATACTTTTGGAGAACTTCCAGCTATCAAGGAGACGATTGTAAAGTAAAAGAAGAAAAGATCGCCGATTGCTACTTTATCGTATACATAACAAGAAATTCTTGTGGGATGAGAATAGTATCACTTCGTGTGTGTTTGATGTTTTCTATGAAATTAGTTAATTCTGGTGTAGATCTAATGCATGTCATGTAGGTCAGATTATTGGCTATGTATAGTTTATGTTTCTTTTATACATGACATAATACATACCACTACACGATGGAAGTGTATGATGTACAAAATATGCTAAGTATATGGAATAAATTATATGATATTTAATACATCTTAAATAGATTAAGTAAACTAAATGATACACGATCCATGGTTAGCACAGAGTAAACAACCAATGTGAGATCATCATCATACCCAGTATATCTCAATGACAGCAAAAGCTATCATTAGGGTCGGGGAAGGGTGAGCGACAAGCAAACAGTACATCTATCTCTAGGGATAGAGAGTTTGCTTCCAGTGAGACTCCCGCCTCTGGTTGTACCTGCATAAATGACACGGTAATAGGAATATGACGTGCTAGTGTGTTAGTGAGAAAATTCAGTAAATACAAATACGAAGCTCCCGATATGAAAATGGTCATAAACGTGTATATGCACATAAAATACAAAACAAAGATAAAGAAACAAAACCAAAAAAAGTACGAAAATCCAGCCAAAGCGTAGATACTATCTAAGCCCCTAAGTATACTATAAGGTGTTCTTATATCTTGTCTAAACCTCGTTAACCTTCCACTTAGAACAGTTCGAAACCATTTTTTTTTGAGCCCATATTGGGTGCAAGTTACCCAAAAAAATATTTGCTCTAAACATTTTTCTTTCCAATTAATTTTCAGCATTTGCTTTAAAGAGAGAGGGGGGGGGGGGGGGGGGGGGGGGAAGCGACGTCGTCTATGTACGTCAGTTAGATCATGTAGGTAAAATGATCATGTAGAATCATGATCGATGTAGTTCCCCATTTCTGTTCAATATGATCTCATAACTTCGATTCATTCATAATGCAGTACAATCATTAGGCCAAAGATATTCTAAAATACTTCGGTATACGAAAGCTTGCTGCAATGGGTTTTAGACTACTGAATATCATAGAAGCAAGATCCTCAACTAAATTGATGAAACTGCTCAAGAAAAATCGGCATCTTATCATTTTTCAATCATTGCATACTTCTAATCAGTTGCTATTTGCAAAGACAAATGGTGAAAGCAAAAAAAAAAAAAAAAAGTTAACTTTTGAATCCCACTAGTAATCAATAGTTTTCACTTCATCCCCTGGATTAGTTCTGTGTGTGAGACTTAAGAATATGTAAGAAATTATCGCGACAAGAGGGAAAGCATTAGAAGGAAATGTAAGGCTCTTGGCCACTAAAGAGCACAGTGATGGGAGGAAGATCCAAGGAGTTCCACAAAGACAATTCATTCCCATCAATGATTGATGAAGCAGAATTTGATGATGTTGATTTATCATCGGAAGTTTCTTGCTTTTCTGATATCTTTTGCTCCAAATGCCCCCCTGCTTCACATTCCTCTATTGGATTTTCCTCGAGATCCCAGCTCATACGTGGGAGTGGTGATTTTGCAGGCTCCAAGTTTATGTCTATTGGATCTCTTGATCCAAGTTTTAGCATCAAACACTCTGATACTCCACTGAAAGCGTAAAGCGAAGCCGAATATGATCGTTCATACTTCATTCTGTCCATTGGTTCTGTTAGCATTGATGATTCATTGCCACAATTCTCCTTCATTGGTTTAGTCATTACTTGTGTCATATCAAATGAGGATGAACACTCAGAAGGTGATTTTACCTCTTCAAGAAAATGAAAATCTGTGCTCCCTGGCGTTTTTTCCTCCTCTTCTGTTTCTCTTTCCTCTCCAATGTGTTGATCAAAGTCAATCCAGCTGTTTTCCAGGTCAAAGTTGATTTCTTTTCTAGCAGAACTTACATTAGAATCTCTTGAGAGATGATCATTAGTAATATGGTTGGTATGATCCGTAACATGAGCTGGGATGGCGTTAAATGTAGAGTATATAGAAGCATCCGGTTTCTGAACTGCGATCTTGGGTGCTATTTCTGCTGTTTCATGTGCAGAATCAGGCAGGGCAGCACTGGCATTGTTCCTGGCGCGTAGCCGATGAAGAAGGCGGTTTGTAATCTTGGGAGGAAGGGCAGGTTTCGAGTTTGAAGAGGGGCACCTAGGCCAAAAGTTGGTCCGCGTATTCGCGCCTCTAAGCATACATGCTGCCTCATCATAAGCTCTTGCAGCTTCCTCTGCTGTGTCAAATGTACCTAACCAAACTCGGATCTTTTGTATTGTATCCTTGATCTCAGCCACCCATCTTCCTGAGGGCCTTTGCCTCACACCTACATAACGCTTTCTACTTTTCTGATTCCCAACCAGAAGTCCCATAAATGTTGCATCACCTTGCATGTCATGATCCTGATCCCACTCCATTTCTGTTGAGTCTGATGATTTTGATCCCATCCCACAAAGCTTAGACTCTTCATTTTGGTTCTGGAAATGATTCTTGGGCTTCCTCATTCTTTTTTATCACTAACTCTTAATGGTTTCTTCTGAATCTTTGATGCACTTATAATGAGGCAATGGTGAAATGTTGTGACTTCTATAATTGTTGATGTTCTTGGAGGGATTCAAGTGAGTGTGTATCAGTTAGTCTTAATAGTGAAAACTTGCCGGCGAGGGGATTGGCTCAGTTTCTAGGTGGCCTGCAGCAATTGTCACAACATCTTTGTTTCTTGTACCGGCCGAGCACAATCTATATTGAAGGCATTTGATAAATACAGTTAAAGTGTAATATCAATTAGACAAATGCAACCATTTGATGATGTTAAGTGTCCTTTGACTCAGTTATTAGCTTCATATAAAATTAAAAACTCAGTTTCATATCGACCCATTTTGACTCGGTTTGAATTAGGATGGTTGCAGTAAGGTGAACATGTGTGACGGCAACCATTCCAGCAAAAACATTCCAAGACGTTTCCAGCCGGCGTCTAATATGATGCCTTGTTACAACAACAACAATATTTTGCAGCTACGCAACTATACTCATGTGTTAAAAATATATAGAGGTTGTTTTATGATGACCCATAATGAATAATCTGATGCCTTCTTAAAGTACACCTACTGGACTCGCTTAAATGAACTTCTAACATGTTCTTGCCATAAAAAGAATTAGGGAGTCTCAATGGCCCCTAAAAGAATGAAATTCTCAACGTCTCAGAATTTATACAAAGGTGCTATCTTACGCTGGTAAACATTCAATATTAATTACTCTTTTCGTCCCAAAATTCTTTCCATTTTTGATGGAGTCAAAGACACATTCTTACTTGACTTTAGTACCCGCACTTCTTTTATTATAAAGTAGCAGTTGATCGACACAGCTTGACGCAATTTTCATTATGGATCATCGAGAAACAACATCCGTGTCTAACACATAGGTATGGTTGCGTATATCTGACCTTCATACCTCGCCATAGATGAGAGCCTCTACGACAATAGGGTAATGTTGTTGTTGTCTTTTCATTACAAAAATATTTGTCTAGTTGACTTTTTAACGTAGTGTAATTTACACTATGCTAAAAGATCAACTAGTACAATATTTTTGAAACATAGGGAGCATTTCCGAGCTCATTTCATTTGTTTTAAAATAGATATTATGAGTTAGTAATAGTATCATTTATATAATCTAGTTTTTATGTATCCGTTTTAAGTTTTTATTTGTAATCGTTGTGCTTTAAAGAAATGGTTCCTAGAGTGAGTTGTTTGACCAATTCTTTTGATCTCCGACACAAATCTATATGGTTGCTGGTGTTTAACCATTTTCTCCAAAATTCAAAATTTAATATGATCAACTTGATGTCCAGATGTCACTCCACATCGGACAGTCAAGTGTTGTTCGAACTCTCTCTTCTGTTTTTAAGAAAGATTCTAGGACATTAGTCGTTGGATTTTCTGTGGGTCCCCCACTTTGCCAATCTGTGATGAGATGTTCCAAACTTCCAATTGGTTGAAACTTTCAACAAATTAATTAAATGATTCAGAATCCAAAGTGTAATTTTCATGGTTGTGTTTTATTCTTGCTAACTTTTTCTGTCAGTCTCCATTAAGTTGCTGCATGCAATACAAATGGCAAGTCTTTTAGTCTCTATCTGTCACAATAATATATAACAAAAAAATGTCACAACAGTAAGTCCAACCCCCCCCCCCCCCTTCTTTTTTTTTTCAGACAAATGAATTCTTGGAGTACTTTGTATTCAATTAAAAAGACATTAATGTTCAGTGCCAATACAACACTTCTGTTTTGGTCACGTCAATGTAGCACTTTGATGAAAAACATATTGATACAATGATTTGAATCTATCTTATTCTCCAGCTGTCTTGGATTTAATTTTACTAAGTCCAAAGCTTAATTATGAACGATTAAGATAGGTTTTTTTTCCTCAACAGTTTGCTAATTATGACTCAGTCTAGTGTTTTTCTTTAGTATGATATCAACAGCTTCAATAACTCAAAAGAGTCTAAATTCTTTTACATTTATGATTAAACAAATAGCAAGTTAGGCTTTGGAGGTACTCAAGATGTGATTTAGACTAAATCAGAATCAAATCAGTACATTTGGTTTGTAATCAAGTTGTCTTCTAACATAGTTTTGATCTAGTTTTCATCGACTTATTATTTTTATAGAGTTAATCACATCTGGTTTCTATAACTTACACATCCGTTGTAAAAATTATCCATAACTTAATTATTAGCAACATGTATCCATTTCTTTACGTTTTCCCCCAAAAATGAGACCATTTCGCCCAAAAATGAGACATTTTGGCATTTATGGTGCACTAAATTCCCGTATTTACACAAAGTTCGAGGAGGAGCCGGATCGCTTTTGATGTACCCAGAAAAGTAAAAAACCTAACTAAGCTCCCTAATGTGGCAAATCCCTTCTCCCTTCCCGGTTGGGATCAGAGGAGGTAAAAAATGAGATAAAATATGAAGCCTCCAATTACAGATTGACACGTGTACAAAAGTGGAAGAAGTTTAAATTTTTTTTGTTTTTAAAAAATAGTTACTTGTAGACGTGGCAGCGCGTGATTGGAGGCCTCATATTTTGCCTCGTTTTTTTGCCTCTTGTGATCTCAACCGCTCCCTTCCCCCTCCAAGCAGCCGAAGCTCCCCTCCCAGCCATCCTTCAGCAGTCGCAACTCCCAGTCTTCCCCATCTAGCCCCTCATCTCATCTTTATCATCCCTAGCCGTTTCTCATACTCCCACCCGTCCCTCACATCTCCACTTCAAGCAATGAACAATAACCTCCTTTTTTCAGTCAGCTAGCTGCTATCTTCCACCGTCCACAGAAGCACCAAAATGGAAGAAAGAGAGAAACTGGTAGAGAAAAGAGGATCACAATTCACAAAGACGCTGAGAGAAGAGGGCGACGGGAATGATGGTGGAGGAAGGGGCAGCTAGAATGGTAGTAAGGTAGATGGAGAAGAAGAAGATGGATGACTGACTCCAAAATCACAAAAGGGATACCGGAATTGCAGAAGGAAAGGGGAGAGCCGCTGAAAATAATTTTAGTAGCGGTGTTGCAGCAAGTGGAGGGTGGGTGGGCAGGTGGATTTCGATGGAGGAGGCTGAGGGGTGGGGGTGGACTAAGACAAATGGAGGCTGTGTGAAAGCATGTCAGGTAGGTGAATTGAAATTGTGTATGTTTTGCATGTCTTGGATGGTAACTGAAGTATCCAGATGTAATACGTTAGAGAAAATGCTGCTCAGATCTTTGTATTTCCACAGTTGCAGTTCAGAAGATATAGAAGAGGACATCACTTTTGCTTCTACGAGGATAAATAATCGTCCTAATCAGAAAAAGGAAAAAAAAACAGCAAAAAAGGCACTAGAGTGAGCATGTCCATTCTCACAGATAGAAATCAGCTCCACATTCATGTGCTTCAGGGATCCCCCAATCGTAAATCAACTGGTTGATCCGTTCTGTCCACCTGGCCTAATTCCACTGCAGCAGAAGAAATGTGGCAGCTTCACTCGACCACAAACCCTGCAAATGGCAAACAGAGTCAAAAAAAAGTTTCACTAGGCCAAACACAAAGCCCTTTCTTTCGTAGGCAAGTCACAGAAACAAAGTATTTGCTTATTGAGTACCATGGGCAGAGGAAAAACAAAGGTGACAATGTTGTCTTTCTTTTTGTACTTTCTTTTCAAATTGAAGAAAGCAGAAGCAGCCAACCTATTCAAACAGTTCTAGCGGCATTTTACCATCATTCTTATCAGCTTAGAAGGAAATACACGTACTTGGTGTTCATGATCTTGAAGTCCATTCAGCAAGGCGCAGACAGATTTACTTCAGTTATCAGCTAGAAATATTGATACAGCCACTACATCATGAAGACAAAAGTCTTAAGTACACGGTTTCTTAGTCAATTTTGCAATTCAGCATGGACTGCTAAGCAACACTGATTTTTACTCAATCATTGTCTCCATTTTTACTTTTTGCTGGCAAGGGGGGACACCACGAGTGGATGGCAGGGGGGTTGGAGAAGCTTGTGGACAATACTACCCACCACAAGTGGGAGATGCTAAAAAACAATCACGGCAAAACCCGAAAAAACCCTAATCTAGTCACGGCATCCTATTTTCTAAATAATGGTCCAGAGTTTTATACTATATATTTTTCATTATTTCTATACAGTCCGAAAAAAATGTATTCAGAAGTGAGGTGATCTGCCGACCAGAAGATAAATCATTTATCACCAACCATCTAATTCAACAACTACTACTTCATTTTGTCCATACATTAAACCACAAATACCACAAGGAAAAGCTCAGTTTTTGCTGAAATCTTACGTGCAACGGACGATTACTGGCACGGGTTTCAGAGCCTTAGGTCCATTTCTTATGCCTCTTTTGTGAGGGGAAACCTGCATGATCATTCAAATTTTCATAAAAAAATTCCGAGGCCTCCTAGTTGCTTTATCCAGCCAAAGGATGAAGGATGTAAAGTAGAATGATATGCAATACAAGAGCAAGATTTTTCCCTATACCAAAATGACAACCACAGTTGTATCAGAAGAAAATCACAGTAAGCCAATCATAGTTTGTACATAGAAACTTCTAAGCCATGCAAACCTAAGACAGACAATGACAACCAAAAATTTGAAATGGCAAATCAAATGTGACATTATATGTCAAAGTAGCGGCTAGTGCCCATGATGTTCTCATGTTGAGACTTCAGCAAAAATTTCTGATTTCATGACAAACCCTCATTTCTTCCTACCATTTCTTTCATACAGTTTGTGCTCTAACATACCACCAAGTGAACTCATACGAATCCGCCCAAGAGGAAAACCAAAACAAGGATGCGAGACTTCACGATGCTAATCTCTATGACATGTGATGTTGCAGATGGGGAAAGAAAATATCTCAGAAGTAAGAATCATTTGTGCTGCCTACAGAAAAGGGCCCTATTTGACTTCCCAATTGACCTCAGCGCTATGGCAAAGTTACATTACTAGAATAACACGGTGTAATTTCTGAAATGAATTTTACGAATTATTTTATGAAGCATCTTCCATGTAATTTGTGAACTAATTAAATATTTAACGAAACAGATGACCATGACGTCTCAGAGTTAGTCGAAGAGGAAGACAAACTCGGGAGCCTTTCTTATTAATAAAACCCCTGGTTATCACGCATTTTACTTTAATATCAGCACTTGAACTTCTAACCATGTCAATCCTGAATAAACACGCATAGATATTTTTTTAGATCGATACACCGAGTTTCCGTTTGTAGGGATCAATAGTAAACTGGGATTATAATAAAAAGAACGTCCCACGATCTGAATTCATCCCTAACAAATAAGAAAAGATTAGAACTTTTAATGGCGAATATCCTTGCAGGCAATGTTTCAAACATCTGCTTTGCATTGCATATATAATAATATCCATTTCACACAAGCCCAGAATTTCCTCTAAATGATCGTATGCTTATATTGTCAAGAACCTATCCACTTTCGATTAGAGCATCCAAACTTTTGATGTACCAACCTAAACTATGGAAGCGATAACCAAGGGGCAAAAGGGTACCTTCTTCTTAGGAACAGCCATGAGCTCCATGGAGCCATGAATAAAAGAAAATGTATAGTTGTCATTTTCATCCTCTGATTCAGGCAAAACCATAGGCGGAGATACGGCTTTAAAGCGGCTGCCCGTTGCACTATCAAGAGGTGGGAGCATAGTGTGTGCCCACCGGCGGAGGGTCAAGTAGCAGCACGTGTTCACCCTGGAGGTTCTTAGCATCGCTGCCATTGACGGTACCGGATAGGGAGAAAATAAAGATTAGAGAACCGCAATTAGAAATCTAGTAGGAAATCCAGATTACACAAACTTGAGGCCTTGACCACTAGTACAGGGGAGGCGCCGGAGGACAAAAGAAACAGTATAGGATTACAGTCGGTAATCTTTTCTTATTAGTATTACTATTATTTTCTTTAGGCAACAGCGGTGTACCTGCGTGTTCTGTGTATCTCCTTTAGCGGACAGCTGAGTATCTGATTTACATCTTCTTACTTGCCTCGTCGTGCCAGGGTGTAGGAGGCCCTTGTGGTTGGGGTTGAACCTTTTGCTAACATATAATAAAACATGATCTTTGTTATTTTTATGGGTGGTTGTTTCATTCTGAATAGCTACTTTTTATTGTATTTACACAAAAGTTTTTGGAACTTTGACATACATAAAACATGATCTGTTATCATATAGTTGTCTCATTCTAAATAGTTATTAATTGTCGTGTTTACAAGTTTTTGTTTTTTTGACATACAACAAATTATATTTGAGTTGCATATAAATATATTGATACATTTTATATACAAATCAATAGATGTGCTTCAAAACATAGAAGATGAAAGCTAAAAAGATCAGAAAGGTATCATGATCAAGATGCACAGTTCCAGAGCACGCTGCACTAGTGGAGGCTGAAAATTTTGATACACATGGGGTATGTCTTCATCTTCCAAGTGACCAAATCTTGGCCTGGTCTTTTGCAAGATGCGTATGTTTCGACATTACTTGTGCTTTTATTCAGAAACATGCATGGTTGGACGTGTCATACAACAATACCCGTAATATTGTGATTTAAGTATGTTGAGTCAAAAGCTTTGCTTTGCTGATAGTTTAAAGCAATTTTAAAGAAAACAAAAACCAAGCGTGTACTCATTTTTTTGCTTTTAGTAAAACCAGGGAGAGCTTACCGCCAAACAGCATGCGTGTCATTCCGACAAGCATTTTCCTTTGGTGTGAAATATGTTATACATGACTTCCAGTACACCTCCAACTCCAGAAATCTATGTAGGATGTAAATGAGATTTATGTATTTAGATAAAAGACTTCTACTTGATGTATAAAAGGGGTCAAACCTAAGCGAAACCAGTTCAGATATAATAAATTGATAGCAAACTTTAATATAGCGGTCGTAAAAAATGTAACCGATGGCTTTTTATAGTATAATAAACCATTCGAGTATCATCTGTGGTATCAATATTTTTGTCTTAAGTTAATGTGAAGGTCAGAACTATGTTATTCGATCTGATGCCAGAAATTAGTGTATCAAATATTCAAACTGTTTCCTTATTAAGTTAATAAAATTGGCCCCATACTCTTATTTTATTTCCCCATCACATGTCGTTGCAGACAGCTTCCATGTACTTCGCTCAACATTAAGTCGACGATATTCCAGAGAAAAACCAACCTTAGAGGGATTCTGAAGAAAAGAAAAAGAAAAGTTCAACAAAACTTTTTGAAGAATCTCACGGAATGTGGCACTTGGTCTGTCGGAATTTGCCTTTTTGATGTTGTGATTGGTAAGGAGTATCCCTTTTTGCTGGCTTTCTCCTCGTTTATCCACAGCATTCACCTTTTTTTTTAATTTAAATTAGTTTATATTGTTTTTCCATCACCCCTGCTGGTCGTCTTTATCACACGCAATTGACTTGTTATCTCAATTTCAGATTATTTTCTCTAAATTTGGGCATTTCTTCTTGACTCAAAGATGTTCCTACTTGAATAGTTTTGATTTCCTATTCAAAATTCCAATGGTTCCATCTTCCCCCCCTATACGGTTCCTTATTTTGTAATTGTATGAAATTTTCTAGGGGGATGATGGCAGTTTCATTTCTTTTCATACAAAACACCTGCACATTTTCTTCAAATCGGTCCCCTCAAGTTTAGCATTTTGTAAATTGGTGTAACCTCAAAAGGGTTGAATGAAAGTGAGCATTTTCTCCAACTGGGTATTTGGATTTCGTCTTTTTTTTTTTTTTCTGTTTGTCATATCTCAAAGTGTTAAAGAGTATGATTGAGCATTTTCTCCAATTGGGCACCATCAAGTTTGAATCTTTTTCATCAAATGGGAGTGTTTCAGATTGTTTAGTGAATTTTGCAAGTTCCTTTGTTTGGTTGCAGTGCATGGTGGAATTGGGATGAAGAATCAGCGGCAATGAGGAAGAAGGAGAATGGATGTCAGATCAGATGATGTGGGGCAGGTGAGGAGTGGAAAAGATAAGGTGGCATCACAAGGAGGTTTGCAGGTTGGTATACAGAGGACAAGGTTACAGGGCTGCTTTATAAGAATTTGCTCCTGCATTTTGATCTGGACCAGTTTGGTACAGCTGGTGGCTGTTGGCCAGCTGTGGCAACCTCAGTTGCTGTCTGAATGGTCAAGCCGATTTACTGGGATTGCCGCATTATCTTTTCGGATTAATAAGGCGGTGCCATCTCCTCATGTTCTTCCACCAGTTAGTGAGTCCTCAGGAGATTTAATTTGTTGTTATATAGCATTATCAATTGGTTCCTGATGTGTTTTGTTCATGTGGTTTGGTTTTTCAGTAATATGAGATTGGTTTGATTGCCTCTGGTTTAATGATGGTTGCTTAGAATGTAATATATAACAATTGAACCGTGGTAGGGAAAAAGTTGGCTAACAGAGATAAATCTTTAATGCTGAGAAACACTAGTCACTTATGACGAGCTTGATAGAAAATGCAATAGCCGGGGCAGAATAGAGTGGAAATATTGCCAGTTGTGCACTTATTCTTTTACTTCTTATTTCTTTGGCTTAATATCCGGCCATCATGCAAAGAAAAAATTTTGCCCTTTCCATATGCAGCATATCGTAGTTGAAATTGAATTATGTTTGCCTTTGGTTTGGCACTAGTTGCAATATCCTCCTGCTGTTCTCTCTATAACATTTTCGGTTGTGTAGCAATTATTTGCTCAATGATACACGTGCCGTGCTTTTTTCCTTTTTTCTGTTGTTACCTTATTTTTATAACCTGTTAGTAATACGTAGTATAGATTGATGTTTCTTTATTCAAGATTACTCTAAATTCATCAAAATTTTGTTAGAAACTGTTATACAATGTTCTACGACAGAATTTTATGGTTTCTTTGTTATCTGCATCTATAAAGGATTTGACTTGTAACTTAGGACGTCTTTGAAAGTATTTAATATATTGGGCACCGGCTTCATCTGCTGTCAATTGAATGCTGAGGAAAAATCAGAATAAGATATTCCCTTAGACGCAAGTGATTTAGTTGAAATGACTATATTCCTCTGGACTTCCTTTAGATCAGAAACAGTATTATTTCAGTTGTCCTCCCTTTTGATTATCTTAGATGTGATTGTGATCTTTAGTTTTCTGTCAGTTTCCGCTACAGATGCAGTACATATGGCATCCTTGTAACTGTTACTGTCTGCTATCAAATGGTATCGGTACATAAACCCTGATTATCCAACGGTATATCCAATTTTGTCTTTGCAATTACGGTTGAGCTTATATTTATTCTGCAGGAAATTATACTAGCAATGGTTTTCTTAAAGTTTCTTGTAATGGCGGATTGAACCAAATGCGTGCTGCGGTATGTATATCATTTTACCTCCTTTTTTCTTTTTCTTTTTTTGGAACAAATTTACTTGCTTATTTCCTTACTCTTGCCGATCTTAACTTGTTAGATCTGTGACATGGTGGCCGTTGCTCGCATACTGAATGTTACTTTGGTTCTTCCAGAGCTAGATAAGCAATCTTTCTGGGCTGATCCTAGGTATTTCCATAATCATTTAAACATTGTTGATTTGTATCACCTTCATTGCTGCTTGACTTCCTCTAGCATTACGCTTCAGTGACTTCCAAGACATTTTTGATGTGAGGCACTTCATGGATTCATTGAGAGATGAAGTTCGAATTATCAGAAGGTTGCCAAAGAATTTTGGAAAGAAGCATGGTTATCAAACTCTAGTAATGCCTCCTGTTAGTTGGTCAACTGAGAAATACTATTTAGAGCAGGTATGCACATCATGTTTATTTATCAGTTCTTCCTTTTAACTATATGCTCTAGTGTGTGGCACTAACCAAATGCTTGTGCTAAAGGATGTGGAAGTATCATTTCTTCTGAAAGCAATGGCTCCTTTCCTTAAGAAAAGGCAGCTACTGCAGTGATTGTTACCAAGTCAAATTGGCTTTAGAATCTCTCACGAACACCTTTGTACGTTGTGTTACTAAGTCAAATTGGTTTTAGAAATTTTCTCAGGGGCACCTTTGTACAACGAGATGTTTGTGTGTTGCTGTTGAAGCTGTGTTTGTTTCTAGAAAAGAACGACAAGTATAATGTTTGCTAGATATAAGAAGACCCTCTTTGTGCATGTTGTAGTAATAGATTGTTAATAGAAGTGCTTTCCGTTTGGCAGGTGTAGGGGAGAGTAAAATCAATAAAGAAGAATTTGCTTAAACATGAGAATTCTCTATGAGCGTTTACTTTTTTCCTTCTTTTCCCAATGATATAATCTAGATAGCATACAGCTGCTAAATTAACCACCTTCTTCTGTGATAAATATTGCGTGTGAACCTCTGTCCCATCTAAAAGTGAATGACGGGTTAATATTTTTTTACTTTCTTGTGGCCGTGCAGATTCTGCCTTTATATAGCAAGTATAAGGTGATACATTTCAATAAAACTGATACACGACTTGTGAACAACGGAATCTCTCTTGACATTCAGAGGCTCAGATGCCGTGTCAATTTCAACGCACTTAGGTTCACTCCTGAAATTGAGGCATTGGGACAGAAGTTGGTGCATATAATTCAACGAAAGGGACCATTTTTGGCTCTGCACCTAAGATATGAGATGGACATGCTGGCTTTCTCCGGTTGTACCCATGGCTGCACCATGGAGGAAGCAGAGGAGCTAAAGAGGATGAGGTGATTACTTGTCGAAATTGATTCCTCATTTGACACAAAATGCAAAGATATAGTTTCTTTGTTTGAAGTTTAAGAGTGATTTTACATCTGTCTATATAAAGGGAACACCATGCAATAATGTCTCAATTACTCTTACTCCACATATGAATGATCATATCACAAGGATATTGAGCTGAGCCAAATTGATCCAAATCTAAGCATTTACCCCAGTTCGGCTTGGTCCAGTTTGGTTTTTCATTTTTCAGAATGCATCAGAAATCGGTTTTGAGTTGCCTCTCAGGAACCAGAGGTGCTAGTTTTAGGTTACTTTTGTTCTCGGCACGAAGTAAAGATAATTAATAGTTCATGAGGCGGTTAAGCGTACAAGAGAAAAGTTGAAAAGAACTAGTTTCATGGTTCCAGTAAAACTATAGTTAAAGATCTATTCTGTTAGGATATGATGATATTCTAAATCTATATCTATTTCTGTGCATGCATGTAAATCTTAGCCACTTTTACCTGTGGTTTGTTCTTTTACATCTTGCTGAGTGTGATCATAAATCCATTTAGATCTATCTTGCCCTGTAAGCATGGAGCTTATTCAAGTCTTCTTCCAGTAGCACAATCTTTGACGTTACATCAGTCTGAGGAATACTCGGCAAGAATTTTCTCTTAAAGAAACTTCAATATGAATTCTGATTTTGAACAAGCCGTGGAGTTATTTGTTGAATGTAAGTATATTAGTAGAAGGATATATATTCTAGTTCGTCCAAGTATAGGAGTGCTGCGATCATGACAGTTGCAACTTACAAGCACCTTTTGCTGGCAAGTGCTTATGTACCATGATTTCAACCTACCAGATAGAGTCTCCCTTTCCTTGCGTGACCGTGTTTGCACTTTGGTCTCAGGTATACATTTCCTTGGTGGAGGGAGAAATATATATTATCTGAAGAAAAGAGGTCTCAAGGTCAATGTCCCCTTACCCCAGAGGAGACAGCTTTGACATTGAAAGCTTTGGGATTCAACAGCAATACGCAGATATATGTTGCATCTGGAGAGATTTACGGCAGTGAAAGGAGACTTGCAGTGCTGAGAACTTCCTTTCCCAAGATTGTAAGCTATCACACTATATGCCCCTATCCTTATTCATTTTATGCAAGGTGAATATGAGAATGACTTCCATGGTTCTCTGAGACTATTGCAAAACCTTGCTTCGGTTCAAGAATGCAACTTCTTTTGTCTTAGATAGGTGACTGAGTAGGTTGCCTACAAATGTTGCAAGAAGTAAAGGTGTTTAAGCTAACAGTTTGAGAAGGTCAATTGTGTACAAGTCAAGAGTGAGGCGCACATGTTATCTTAGCATGCATAGGGAAGACATGAGCCTGTATAAAAGTTTACATGGAAATGATGCTGCACAGCATGAGATGCAACTCTAACTTCCTTTTTAATGTTAATTTTAGGTGAACAAGGAGATGCTTCTTAATCCGGAAGAATTGAGGCAATTCCAGAATCATTCATCTCAAATGGCTGCCCTAGATTTCATTGTTTCCATCTCAAGTAACACATTTGTTCCCACTTACAATGGTAATATGGCAAGAATAGTAGAAGGTCATCGAAGGTGCGCATCTTACCAGTAGCTCTTTCCTGGGCATCCAAATTCCAATGATGCTTTTAACGCATTGTGGTGATAACTTGTTTTGCAGATATCTTGGATACAGAACAACTATCCAGCTAGACCGTAAAAGACTTGTAGAGTTGTTGGATTTACATAATAATGGGACGCTCTCGTGGGATGAGTTCTCTCTTGCTGTCAGATTGTCACACAATACAAGAATGGGACAACCAGCTCAGCGTAGATTTGTCCCTGAGAAGCCCAAGGAAGAAGATTACTTTTATGCCAATCCAGTGGAGTGCCTTTGTGAAGACACCACTTGCAACGACGTATTAGGTTCTAGTAATTCATCTGTGGCCAGGTAAATATGTTACTCCTAGAACCAGGTCTCAGTTCAACATTAGTTCCACGACACTTTGTTCAAACAGCGCGTTAAGGCAAGATGATGCTGCATCAAGTGAAGCCTTGGAAACATATGTTTCATGCTATAATGAAGTTTCTGAAATTGGAAACCTTCAAATAGATCATGGACATTTGTTTATACGCACGGAGATTTGCTAGAAATAGCTAAGCATGCGGAAACGAAAAAGCCAGAGTTTTTCAGTCTCAGATTCTGTTGAAAACCCTTGATTCATATGTATACGAGTATGAATCTGTAATTTTGTGAATTGTTTGGATAGTTGCTATTTGACTCAAACATGTTCTAAAAAGGTTGGAGGTACTTTGAATTGTTCTTCATATAGACGAATAAGGGAAAACATTGCAAACATGATTCTGTTAGAGTAAATGTTATTTAAGAGAGCATTAGAGGGATGCATGCACTAGGCTTTTGCGCTTGTGTAGGGTACTAGGAGGGCCGGATCGCTTCGCGATCTGATGTACGCAGCTTATCCTACACTTTTGTGCAAGAATTTGTTTCCGCATCTCGAACTCGTGACCTCAAGGTCACAAAATAGATACCTTATCAGTTGCTTCAAGACCCGCCCTCTATTCAAATCATAATGAACATTCCAAATTGCAGTTTTAAAATGAATAATTGCAGGTAGACTAATGGAGTAATGGTTACTTGAAGGAAATCACGAAACAACTAGAACATAGTGAAGTAAGGGAAGATTGTTGGAGGAGGAGGTAAGGGTACATTCGATGAACTTGGAGCAAAGGAATCCTCGGGTTGTGAGAGACAAGAAAGATGAGAAGTATGTGATGGCTTATGAAGGTGCAGCCAACGGATGCATGAGAACAGATCTTGCATTTTCTTCAAATGGATTGTAGCAGTGGCGGAAGTATGAGAAATGTCCTCTAATCAATCTGAAGGATCGACTGCGGAGGGGTAGGTTCATCGTACAACAACATTAACCTATTGTCTTAGAAGCTTATGTGTATGACAGGATATGGAGTTGGATGTACGCAATTATATACTTGTGTTAGAAACACACAGATGCTGTTTTCCGATGATTCGTAATGAAAATTACATTAAGATATGTCGATTAACTGATACTTCGAAGTGTAGCCGATTTAGTGAGTTATTTTATTTTATTCCGAAAGTTAAAATCCGTTTGCTTTATTCGATTGGAAATGGAAACAATTCATTTGAGACTCTCAATCGCATTAATTACTTCATCACCTATCAAGTACGAAAGCTGTAGTTTGTGAATTACATTTCCTTTATTCGCAAAACGTACGTGAAGGTAGGACTAGAATTCGGACTACAGTTTTCACAAGGAAAGGTAATTATCTTTTTACCTCGAGGGCAGTATGAATTACTACTTTGTGTCCCTTCCGGGACCTCCGATAAAATTGGAACTATACAGAGAAGATTAGCATGGCCCCTGCGTAAGGATGACACGCGAAGATCGAGAATTACTACTTTGTAAATAATCATACTCAGGTCTTATGAGTTGACCATGTGGTAAATTATTTTTAGATAGGCTTTATACAACCTATTTATGGATAAGTCTTGCATGTCAACTTAGATAAGCCAGTGCCTTAAAAAAAGACTTGCACAAGGCCATAAGCTAGGCTGGTGGGTTTGTTGGGCTAGCCCATGAGGGGCCAACCACTTAGCCATGCAAGCGGGCCAAACTGGCTTAACAGGCCGATTAGATAAGGAATCTTGCACAAAACTGGGGAACCCATGGTTTGTACAGACAATCCCACCAAAAAAAAAAAAAAAATTCTTTTGTTTTCCTCACCAAAGATATATAAAGGAAAAAAGAAAACATAATTTTGTCCTTTAATCTTTCTAGATCATTCATCACGTGGTGCATAATATGTAGTTACATAAAGGGATAATGACCTTTATACTTTATGTATTTAAGCGTAATTATCTTTAAGACTCTTTCTATTTTGAAATTTGATCTTTACACAACTTGTGTTTTTGGATTGAACCGAAAGGAGAGTTTTCGGTCAAAGTTAAAGTTAATCACACTTCTCGTCCAAAACCCCTAAAGTTGTAAAGGTAAAAAATTTTTAAACTAGATAAGATGTCAAGAATCATATATCAAACCACATAGAGTAAAAGATTATAACTTTATATAACTTCGACCAAAAATTGTTGTTACTAGTTTAGTCCAAAAACATAAAAGGGATAAAGATCGAGTTTTAAACTAGAGGATGGTAGGAATAGTCACGTCAAAATAGAAAGATGTAAAAGTAATTATCCTTAATACAAAAATATGTGTATATTGAGAAAGAAAAACTTTCATGATACATTACCACCAAACAAAGACTAGCTGATACACTAAGATATCAAAAGTACGCATGAATAAGAAATATACCCAAAAAAAAAAAAAAACTTAGTCGAAATGAAGTCAAACATTAGGCATGGATTAGAATCTGTATTATTTTTTGTGGCTAACTGTGTGAACCTATTTGGTTGAAGAAAATAAACAACAACAACATAACAACAACAACATTATCTTATTGATTTAGAGGCTCCCGTCTATGACAAGGTATGAGAAGACTGGATGTACGTAAACATACTCATGTGTTAGAAACACACATGTTGTTTTCCGATGAAATGTACGTAACCCATGAAAAAGAAACTAAAAAACATGTCACTTCTAAGCCATGAAATGTATGTAAAGCTTGAGGTTTCGACTCTTCCAATGCTTGATTGACAAGTGAAGTTCATGGTGATGTCTCCTCTTGGAATACTTTCCATGTCCGTAGAAGTTGACCTATGGATGTTCAACATAAGAAGTTTGATTCTCAAGGATGCAATTATAATTTCAAGAATTCTGTATCGGTTGATCGACACAGCTTGACGCAATTTTTATTATAGATTATTACAAACAACCCATGTGTTTTTAATACGTGGTTAAAGTTACGTACATCTGACCATTCTATACCCCGACATAGACGGAAGCTTCTAAGACAATGTGATAATGTTGTTGTTGTTTTCTTTTTTTTCCGGTGAGGGGGAGAGGTGGTTGTGGATGATTCATATATTATTTACTTGTCCCTCTATATAATGTATGACAAAAGAGTTTTTTTTCTTTTTTCTTTTTTGCGTTATTTGATTCTATGAGCTCCAATTCACCTGCTTGCATATATGCATTCCCCTTTCATCTTTCAATTAGTGAAACTAAAGGGCAAATCCATGAGTTAAGGATCATTTTATCATAACACAGATGAATAAAGTGGAAATTTTTCTACATGAACCATGGATATACGGTGATTCATCCTTGTAATTTAGGATTCTTCAGATGTATATAAGTTACTCTACTTAAAATAAAATAAAAACAGACCATGGTCATGGTTCCCATAGGGAAAAATCCTCTACAAAACATGGACAATATTAAATTGAAAAATAACAGTAGGAAAGATTGATGGCCTATACCTTAAATTATAGTGCATTGAGGTGCTTGGGTAGTACCACTATCTCATCCATCCTCCCCTCGCCCTCCACTGTTGTTAGTCACTGCATAAGTTCTCATCCAACCTAAAAGGACACTGGGTTTTTGATTTGCATTCTTCACAATGCTTCTTGAGACTAGAACGGTGAGGCCATCAGATCAGGAAATGGCATTTATACTCCAAGATTTAATCATCGTAGATCTTACATATGAATGCGACATAGTCATGTAGCCAAAGGTGACTTGCCGATTTTGCAACAATATTCACTTATAATACACTTCCAAGTTCCACTTACCCCAAATTAACAACCCATCTCCATCTCTAAAATAAATCTCAACCCCATAAGAAAGCCCTACCACTCCTAGGGTAAGGTCGCAACAGGCGACATTGTATTAGATACATATACGATATATGATGTATAAAATGCACAGCAGATAATTCTTCATGATAATACCTATAAGGTTAGAATAACCGGCAAGTCATCCTTGGCTGCAAGATCAGCATCGTATCCACATGTAAGACCTTTGATGTCTCTTTTTCTTCATGCTTTTCTCTCAAGAAAGATTCAAGAACCCATTCATCTGGAAACTTGGTTCTGCATCTAAACAGGACGTTGATCTATGTATAACAGATTCACAAATTATGTGTTATGTGATTTGCTTCGGTAGTTATTGAAATTTCTTTGATGAAAGACACACGGGTATGGTAATTGGTATGGAGGGAAAGCCAAATAAAGAAAGTAGGAAAGGAAGAGGAGAGCATGTGAATTGAGGTTGGGGGGGGGGGTATGGGTAACGGAAATCTTGAAGTCCCAGTCGAAAGAGGTCATAATTATCCCTTTATCCATTTGTTTTTTTTCTACAAGTACGGGGAAGATGCCTTATCAAATATCTGGATAAGGCTCAGGTACGTAGTTCCATAGTCCCATCCTTTGTGTAACGGCTCTTGCGTTTTAGGGAGGGAAGCATGGCCACTTGCTTTAATCCACCTAGCATGGGAAAAAGTTTGTTACGTCAAAACTCGAATGACATACAACTTCTGAAATGATTGCTAAATTTTACAATAGTTCTAAAGTTGCTCGTTCACCAATCAAATCGATAAATTATATATAGATTTTTTATTTTGATCAATCATCTTTTACATTATATACGCATGTACACATAGAGTCGAGAATATCACTGGAATCAAACTCTCTATCTCTTGAGATGGAAGTATTGTGTGCCTGTCTCTCACACTCTCCAGACTATAGCTATAGCTTTTGATGTCGTTGGAATATAGTGGGTATAATTGTTGTTGTTGTATCTTTTACATTATATATAAATAAATTTTATATAACATTATCTGATTGTATCATTAATTGCTACTAAAATAAAATAAAACTTCTATTTATAGCTATTTTTAGGTTTGTATACGTTACACTCGACCTGTCAATATACGATATATACGCCGAGGAAGCAAGATATATATTTTTTACTTTCTATATACATATATATTATATCTGATTCGTCTCATTCAATCAAGAGTACTTTGCGTTAAAGTTTCATATCCAGATTCATCGCCCAATTATATTCTTTAGAATAAAATGACCTTGTTTTATGATTTTTAACCACAATAAAAGATAAATACCTACAATGAGTGGCCTGCCATGTCATCTTTCTTGACTTATAGCTCCAAAACGGTATCAGTTTTTTTAGGGAGGGGTTATTGCACCAACACTATTTTTCTTTTTTACATTTCTACTACTTTACGCTTATTTTATAGTATAAAAGTAGTTGAAATGTATAAAAAGTGGTTACAATAGTCTTACGCTTTTTTTTTTATATCAGATAATGAAACTAGACGCTAAATTTGGAGAAGAAATCTGAACCGAGCTTTTCCAGCCTTCTCCTATTTATTGCACTTCTATGGCGCTACTCTAAGCAGGCGCGCGCACCAAAAAACACACACACATATATATATATATTGAGCAACTTGTTTTGACTTCTAACTTTTTTTTTAACTCAAATTTCATAGACATTAAAATATACATATCATGTAGCTATGTTAATAAGCGATACCGTAAACATTTGTCCATTTTACATACATACATACATTTGTATGTATGTGTACATACACACATACATACATATATATACACACATACATACATATATATACATGCATATATATATATATATATATATATATATATATATATATATATATATATATATCGTATACACACGTACTTACATACATATATATGCATACATATTACAGATACACACGCACACATACATGTACACACACATAAATACATACATGTGCGCGCGCGCACACATACACACACACATATATATATGTGTGTGTGTGTATACACATACTATTCTCTTTGTTTTAAAATACAAGTCTATTTTGGCTTTTCAATATAGTGTAATTTATACTATGTTGAAAAATCAAAATGAACTTATAGCGCTACTCTCTACACACACATGCATGCATACACACACATACATACACACACACACACACACATATATATATATATATATATATATATATATATATATATAATCCACTTTGATTTTTCAATATACTATAATTTATATTATGTTAAAAAATAAAAGTAGACTTATATTAGGTAATTTGTAGTAACTTTTCTTTGTCTACACATACCAAAGTTTTTATTGGTACAAAAATGGAGTTTTCGTGTTGGATGTTTTCAATTAGCATATCTGCTTAATGAAACTCTCTCATTCATTTAAACATGTCCTGAAGAGGTCATATTTCTCAGCTCAAAAAGGCTGACGATATATATATACGTATGTATAATTAGGTATATCAATTTGTTGATTTGGAGAAAACAAGACGGGCCAATCTTTATAAAGAAAAATTAAAAAGCTCAACCCAACTTGCTCTTCTGAATTTCTAAATTACCTAGGTGTCACCTAATTAAACAGTCAATCAAATCGATCTAGCTGCATAATATGGGTTAGGATCACCTCAACCACTTTTTTTCACTCCACGTGTCACCGCGCGACACGTGGCAGCAGGGGAGTAGTGAGGCTAGATGAGAGTCACCCATATCTAGCTTCACCATCTCTCTGTTGCCACGTGTTGCGCGATGACACATGAGGTGAGGGTAAAGTGGGTGAGGTGATCTCATCCCGCATAATATCTGGTTGTTTGTAACAAATCATGATTATGTAAATATCGCCTTTGCAATAGAGAAAACAGTTCTAGTCTTGCTCACATCCTCCCCCCCCCCCCCCCCACACACACACACACACAAAAAAGAAAAAAAATTCTTTAGCTTTTATGTAGTGCCTTGGACAGCCATCTGAAAATTTATGGAGAACGAAAATAATTTAGAGACACGAAGAATAAAAGGGATTTTCCTAAGTTATCCGTTGACGTATTTGTGTATGGACCTGTAGCATTCGAATGTTGGATCTCGCATTTATGTTGAGCTGGTGCCTATAAAAAAAAATGGACTAGAACGGTACGTGGATGTCAATATATCGTTTAATATTTGGGACCAGAAATTTAAAAAAAGAACCAATGGTCACACCCATTATATCTCAACGACATCAAAACTATCGGTATGGTTTGATGAGAGTGAAAGACAGGTAAAGAATACTCTATAATATTTGCTTCAAGTGAGAGTCACGACTCTAATTTGGGACAAAAATAATAATATAATACATAAATTGTTTTTCTTTTGATACATTGATTTTTGAAGTTATAAGGGAATAAAACCTTCTTGTCTTCATAAGTTTATACTAAATAAACACACAAACGGCCAGTTTATATTTACCAAGGAATGAATCTTTTTTCTCGACAGTCATGTTCTTATAGAACATGCTGTCCCATCCCATTTTACCCATTTTCTCCTGCGTAACATGCTCTAAGAATTAAATGGCTCCAAGAATTACATGTCATGATTAGAATTTGATCCAACAAGTCTAAGAGTTCGATTTCAAAAACACGCACAGTGTGAGAATTTCTCTGTTGCTAGGCCGAATGCCTGGTTTGTAGAAAGATACTTTGCGTGTGCCACTGACTAAGATCTCATCCAACCTAGAAGACTGCTGTACTCCTGATTTGCATCCTCCACACATGCTCTTTGGAGTTAGAACGCTAAAGACTCCGAGATTCCACATTTTGCTCTAAGAATTAATTGGCAGTTTTTTTCTCCTTTTTTCCCCTCTCTAATTAGATTTCACGCAAGAATTGACTTATAGCCAAATTGACATTTTAAAAAGGTCGAGCATTCTTTTTATTATATTAAAAAGTTCGTTCTCATGGCATCCGATTCCCCATCCGGCATCCTTACGCAACCTTTTCTGATTTTCCTTTTATCTAACTTTTTCATGAACCCTTCTGCAACAAAGCTCCATCAATCAAGAAAACTTGCTTCATCTTGTTCAGGTACACTAATCATCCTCCTTTTGCATGTAAAATCTATCAGATTTCGCACTATCATCTTCTATCTGATTCTTTATTCATACACCACATTATTGTTGTAACTTCAAATATTCATTCCTGATCGCTTGACAAAATAGAGATTGGTTTATTAATTAGACTGTCCTTATACCTCTTATTAGCATTTTTTTATGTATTTAGGCCACCAGGACCTAAAGATGGCTTTTGTTGTCGTTGAGATATATTGAGCATAGTTGTTCGTTTTTGCAGTTTAAAGTAATTTCAAAATGTCCGACATGAAAGCTAGAGAAGAAGGCGTGGAGCCGCTTGAAGTTGATGAAACTAATGTTCCAAAATCACAAGTTAAGGCAGATGATGACATGTCTGCAGAAGTTCCAAAACCGACCCAAGACGAACATGAAAGCTCTATGCCTGAGGTATGTCATCAGTTTTATTGTAAACCAGGGACATACCTTAGCTTGGATATATATAGTATATACACATACATGTATACATGTACGGATGCATTGTATAGTATTACTTTTAAGTACTTAGGATTAACTTCATTGTTCTTTATTTTTTTTTTATACATGACCATGTCCTGCCTTTGTCATGCGTAGCTTTAATTTTGTCGTGTAAATGTTTTAATCAGAGTAAACTTGGTGGATCAAACTTTTACTGAAGTTAAAGATGGATATTGGTAAACAAAAATGCACATAATTAATCCTTAACCCGCGATGTGCATTATACCGAATCCCTTTCAGATTAAATAGCCAAGTCTCGACTAGAATACTTTTTGTACCGAAAATATTATCATAATTGATTTTTTATTTTAAAAAAAAATCAACTACACTAATACTTTTTCATACTTTTTGAGACGGAAGAGTATCTGTTTGCAGCTTTGTTTACCTGTTGACCGAATCTTATGCAGGAAGTTATCAAGAAAAAGTATGGAGGTTTGTTGCCAAAGAAACCTCCACTGATATCAAAGGTGATTAATCTTCTCTTACATAACGAATTTGCTCATTAAATTTTAATTTAATTTAAAAGCATATTCGCAATTCAACAATTTCGGTTTTTTTTTTTTTCCTGCCAGGGCCATGATCATGCATTTTTTGATTCAGCTGATTGGGAATTAAGGAAGGTAAATACTTAGCCTAAGTGATTGATCAATTGGTCAAACTTCACCATACTGTTTTTAGAAATCTACTACTCTCTTCTCTTCGTCTTGAAAATATTATCTTTAAGTCCATTTTTTTTTTCTAATTTTTACTACTTTATATTAAAAACGCAGCAAGGAGTACAAAAGAGCAAGGGACTGCTAGAGAAACTTCGTCCAAAATTGGAGGTATACTCAGCAGAAACTTGTTTCTATTTTTTATTGCAGATTCGTCAATACAAGACATCATATGTTCCTATGCACTAATTACAAGAGAAACCTCTGAGAAATGTGGATATTTTCAGTATACCTCGTCCAAGAGAATAAATTTTATTCCCCAATGTACCAATCATATGATATATCCAAACTACATGCTTTGTAGTATGTTGATCTATGTATATGCGAGTATGTATATATATACATATGCATATCTACGACCATGTATTTATGTATGTATGAGCATATATACATCGATATACACATGTACATATATATGTTCATACAGATGTGGAATTACATGTCATTAGTCTAACCATGAGACACTTGCAACAGCCAACGCCGCACCATCACCATGCTTCTAGGCGCTCAGCTTATGATCCTCCACATTATGGTGAAGGTACTTCTCTAAAATGTTAAGGCTGATTATTCTGATGCTTCTCATGGCATGGTTTTTTTTTTATATCATATTTTGAACAAATAATAATAATAACTTATTGTTATTATTATTAGATGATTATACAACCTTTTCCGCATGAAATACTTAAGTGATTCAACTCGCTCTATAGTAGTAAATAATGATTGTCTATAAAAGAAAGCCCCAGGAAATTACTTCCTCCGTCTCAAACAAAATAAAATTAATACACCTGGTCAAACTAGTATTTGCTCAAACTTCAATTGAGACCAGAATTTTGAAGTGTTGAATAAAATTAGTTTGTCAAAATCGTAATTCAGGTCATTTATGACCATTAACTATGAGTAATGTGTAAAACAATTCAACAATTTGATCTTAAATAGAATTTCACCAAATAGATATTTAACAAGTTATGACAACATTTTTCGAGACGGAGGGAATAATAGAGATGGGGAACCAGAGAGGCACCAGCCCCAACTAGGAATGAGATCTCCTTACTCCCAAATCTCTTACCCTATCCCCACCGTCCGACACGTGGCAACAGGAGCTGGTGAGGCTAGATGAGCGGGTGGGGTTGAAGAGGTGTACGGGGAGGAGTGACTGCCAAGTATCGGACAGTGGGAATGGGGGTGGGGAGATCTCATCCCCCAACCTACTCCGTCCAGTTTTTTTTTTCTTTTTAAGAAAAATGATATGAAGATACATAAAAGATTTCCACGTCTCCTCTAAACTTTTTGTGGGAAAAGAAAAAAGCATAAACCTGTTATTTTCAAGCAGTCCTCCATTGATAATATGCCAAGGATGCCCCTTCCATAGGATGTCAAAACAGTGATGGAATCGACGCGCCTGAGAACAAGAACAGAACAGCAAACGATGACAGCAACAACAATAATCATGTAGAAGAACAGAGGGGGGATGATAGCGCGGTTGATGATCAAAGGAAAGCAGCAGATGATGGGTGAACCCAGGGGATGATCAAGCAAAGGATGAAACAGCGACTATGGCAGAGTCAAAAGTTCACATAATAAGTAAAAGATTGATGCATTCAAGATCCTCCCAACTGTTTGGATACATTTAAACTTATACTCTGTCTCTATGACTCTAATGCGACTTTGGAAATCTAATCTTTCAGTTCTCTGCTTCACTGATTCTTTTACTAGAGCATCACCTCTGGGCTCTGAGTAAACATTCACCATTTCTTGAAGGATGTGAAAATTGCAAATCAGCTCATAAATACTATACAACAACATTACCCTATTGCCTTAGAGGCTCCCGCCTATGGTGGGGTATGACAAGTCGGATGTACACAACCACACACACGTTAGTCTATCTGGAAATTCACTAAGTTCAACAAAGATACTTCTGACTTGCTATACTCTCTTTAAATAACTTGGAAAACTAGTAGTTCCGCCTCTAACAACGACCTTCAACAAATAATAATACGCACCTCTAACTCGAAAAAGGCTGAATTGTCTGTCTCGCTATAACTCGCCTGAAATTAGAACAAAGCATACCACTACACCCCAAAATCAGATATCCAAATACTACATAATTGGCACTTTCACCCCCTTTCTGAAGAAGGCTTTAAAGCTTTCAAAAACAAAGGGTAATTGCTACTTTAGAAAAATCTCAAGGAAAGGAGATGTAATTAATCATTAATATAGTAATGGTAAAGCAAGAGGCATCATCAAAAGGGACAAAGCAGATAATAATATGCATCTGTGAAATAACAAGATTACTATTAAGGATATAAGCTGATATAAAATCTATAGGTTCATAGATACAGATCATGAAACTGCCAAAGAGACTAAGTTTAATCTCAACTATTTTTTACATCCTGTTCGTTGGTTCTTTTGGCAGGAGGCACCATCAAAAAGCGGCCATGCTGTGGCTTCAGCATCACAGACAAAAATTAATGCCACTGGAGAGGGAATTCTAGGTTGACAACCTGAAACATATAAAATTATAATACCATAAGCTAGCATCAGATATAAACGAATAGACACACTTATTTTGCCAACCAAGCATTAATAAGGGCATAGTGAAAAGATCAACGGAAGAAAGACTGCGACGTGAGAGGGGCTTTAACTGGTTGAAAAGAAGAAATATCATGCCCCCAATATCTAAAAGCAGACTAACTGCTATATGACCATAACATCAATGAACAGTAGCTCTTTTTAGTGGATAGCTAAATTGAGGACTATCAGAGAACAAGGTCTTTAATAAACATATGACCTCCCACGTGAAATTGGCTTCTGAGTTGATAACAACCTAACACCAATACATACAACCAACCACAAACAACGGAAATGCATATCCCAGGAAGAAGTGAGGTCTATTGAAAATACAGAAAGTAAGGAACAGAAAAGGATGAGACATGATTTGACCCAACTTGTTCACAAATCACAACATTAGGTATCCTACCCCCAATTGCTAGGCTGATCATCAGAGAAGGCTCCATGTAACCCGTAATTATTTCTGCCACCAGTCTGAGAAATGGTGAAATACATTAGCAAGACAGGAGTAAAGGTCAGTGCTAACTCCAGAAAATTTATGAAATAAATTAGCAAGATGGAAGATTTTTTTATAGATGACTGAAAAATTTTTTCCTCCCAAGAGGCAAGCAGCATCATTTTTTGAAAGATCAAATGAATATGAACTGATGAAAGAAGGCATCTCATCAGATTACCCGCACACCGCCATAGCCATCATCATATTGTAGTGAATTTCTAGAATCATGACCAGAAGAACTTGAATACCCACGATCACGGGTTCTCATATCACGGTTACTAGTACTTGGACCATTTTCTGGGCATTGAAGAACATATGGCAGAGCAGAAGGAACTGCTGCAAGAGTTCCCTCTATCTCAAACACATTTGCCCTCAATCGCATTAATACTTGCAGCAAGGCACTGCTGGCAACACTCAGCTCCCCCGTGATCTGTCATGGTTCAAATAAACATTTCAATACATCACTGTATACTCTGAAAACAGGAGGGAAAGACTTGATTAATCAATAAGGTAGAAAAATAGAATAGTATACGTGGACGATATGATTGAGAGTTTTCCACCCTAAAGATAGGCAGGAAGAAAATGTGATCAAAACCAAATCAATACATGCACAGACTAGTCCATTCGCACATCTCTCACTCACCTGCACCATCTCATCATCTGCGGAAGCGACTTTGGGAAGATTTTCTTCAGAAAGGATGCGGATTGTTGCCTTAGTCCTGTTTCTCATCTCAGCAATGACAGCCCCGCCTTTGCCAAGGAGGCATCCAACTCTAGAACTCTGAGCAAGCAGGCGAGTTGTAAACGTAACATCACCAGAATCTTTCTCAATTTTCAGACTACATCTAGGCTGCAAGCGCATCGTCGCATCAATTGCTGGAGAAGCATCTTCAAATGTCTGATATATGAATCCAAAAAAATAGAACGATAACCTTACCAAAATTTATAGTATAACTTTTATGCATAACATGACTACTCTTCCAGAAACCACTCCTTACCTCTTTTGCCCACACAGATATAATGCAGTCATCCCCTTCAGCATCAGACGTATCAATTTTTATTGAGGCACCTGATTCCTGTCTTATTTGCTTGATAATAGCACCACCTTTTCCAATTACAGCTCCAATACCCTCAGATGGACAAACCAAACGAATTGAAAATTCTCTCACGGAAGCAGACCTATTTCGTGTAGGAACACTATATCCCCTGTAACGACCCCTGAAAGCACCTGCTATCTGGGAAAACACACCACCAGATCTATAAATGCTGGCTGAAGAAAGGAGATGTTGGGACCGCGATGGATTGTCATGAATATGAGACGCCACACGAAAAAGTGCTTTCTTCACTGCATACAGTTCCCCGCTTATCTGGAATTTTATATAAAACAGCATCACTAAAAGGAAATTTCCCAATAATCGAAATAGTATTACAGGATAGTTTGGCCTAATTTAACAAGTACAGCCAGACTACATAATAACAAGTTACTAAACAAAGACCCCGCTTATCTGGAATTTTATATAAAACAGCATCACTAAAAGGAAATTTCCCAATAATCGAAATAGTATTACAGGATAGTTTGGCCTAATTTGACAAGTACAGCCAGACTACATAATACCAAGTTACTAAACAAAGACAGACATGAATGGTCACCAAATTTAATTTCCTTGTTTCCCCCAAAAGTTTTGAGCATTGCAAACAGTATGAGAAAGAAAAGGCGAGTGCTTTTATTACCTGAAGAAGTTCATCTGATGGCAAGGCACAAGGAGGCAAATGATCAGTGCCTAGAATCCGAACCTGAGCTCCAGTTTCACTACGTATACTCTGGACCACTTGCCCTCCTTTACCTATCACACAACCTATCTGATCTGATAGCACAAGAAGCCGAGCAAAAACTTGAAGAGGCTCCTCGGAATTGTCATCCAACTGTGACTCTTCAGAAGTAACCCTATCGTGCACCTTGAAAAGAGCATCATGGGCAGGTGAAACAAGCTCACCATCATCTCCCAAACTATTAGTTTTCTCACTAGAACTATGAATAGTAACTACGCGCTCATCACATCCAGGAATAACCTCACTAATCCTAATCTTGGCATGAGTTTCAGCTCTTAATTGCTTGGCAATTTCCCCGCCAATCCCCATAATACTTCCTATTCTTCTCACCGGACATAAATATCGATACGCTGTATCATCTGGTCCAATAACATTGTTTTCTCTGTCTTCAGTGGGATTCGTCCTCTTCCCACCCTCATAAGTTGAACGCTCAGGCAGATAATTTAATCTTTTCGCATAATTATTCCTCTGCCCAGCCATTATAGAGATTGACAATCCCACGCGATATATAAAAAACCTAACAAGTATTACATGCTATCATTAGGCGAAATCAAAATCAGCTGAAGGCAAGAAAAAAATTAAGATGTGGACTAAAGAACTCTTCTCAAAAGAGTTCTCAAAAGAAAACATAAGGTTCTATCAGAAGTATAATCACAGAATTTCAACCTACTTGGCATGATGAGAACAATAATAGTAATAACGATATAAAATCCACAAATTTTAGTCCTTCAATCTCGACAAGAATCCATTTCAGTAAGTCAATAAAAAAGACAGAAAAACGGAAACTGCAGTTATGACACGAAAATAGAATATCCATGGGTATGCTCGACGTTATGGAAAAGTTCCAAAATTTGCTTACTAATCAGACAAAAAGTAACTAAACAATTGTGGTGGAAAAAAAATTGCTGACAAGATTTACCAGTTCAGAGAAAGAGAACTGCGGTTCCGGGGATTTTGGAGGAAAATGAGGTTTTGTTCATCTGCGAAATTGCAACCGCCTGCGCATAAGCGTGCATAGTCAGTAGAAATCTCTATGTCTATACAAGTGGAACATTAGGCGTTTTGAGAAAGAGGGTTGACGGTTTTATTGCGAGTTTAGTATTTTTCTTTTTTTAGGATCAATCTTAAAACAAATGGTAAGTTTGTTGATTCGTAGTATGGATCTTAAAACAAAACGCTTAAGTGGAAGATGGTTGACGGTTTTATTGATATTTTAGTATATTTTTTTTTAAGACAGACCTTAAAACAAATGGCAAGTTTGTTGATTTGTGATCTTAACGTCACATGTTCGAGCCGCAGAAACAACCTCTTGGACAAAATGTATGGTAAAGATGCGGACGTCGGATCGCGAAGTGATGTGTAATTTCTAACCTCTCACTAGCAAGTGTACTAGTTACAATTGTAGAGTAGCAGGTAAGAGGGTTGTCGATTCCAAAACTAATTTTAAGTACCAAAATTATTTTTTGCCTTAATTTAAACCTAATAAATAAAGTTGAATAAAAACAAAAACTAACTAATAATTAAACATCAAGCCCTAACTTTTCATTTTTTAAAGATTTTCTTGACTAGTTTTTGTGAAAGTTGAATTCTTTTGATATTTTATTTTATCAGTTTTCCTTCTTTAATTTATTTAGCTTGCTAGTTGAATTCCAATCATTAATTGTTGTTGATGTTATTTATTGCGTCAATAGATTAGCTACCTATTGATAGAACATATAATTATTTTCGATGAACCGAGAGGTGAAGATTTTGATTAGGACCGTGTCAATAACAACCTTATAGTAAAATAAGGAACAACCCAATGATGATGCTACAATATCATACATTTATTTAAAGATTATTACAACATTGTACTGTTGGATCGTTGCAGATACCATTGTTGATCGACACAGCATCATACTGTTATTTTAAGGTTACTACAATATCATACTGTTGCGGTTGTCTGAGGTGAGTGCTTAGCCTATGATGTTCCAAAACATGGCATTTCACAAACCTACCAGGTACAATAACTAATCAGGTTTAGGATGATGGGCTTTTGAAGGCCCAATAGAAACTTAGATGGGATATGTAGTCCGGATCCTCTCACTTGGGCGTCACATCACGTGTCCAGCAAGTGAGGTGATTCCATATGCGTGATATGATGTCATGCAGAGAGAATGTTCGGCTAGTCGAGAGACGGCGAATGACAAAGGCGGTGAGGAAAAAGAATGTTCGACTAGTCGAGAGACCGTGAATGGCAAGGGCGGTGAGGTGAACTAAAATTATCTGGAACTTTTACTCCTTTCTTTCACACCCATGGATCCATAATCATTGCATGCTACACTGGGAAGCCCATGGGCCGGCTATAAACTTGGCCCCTATTATAAAAACTCCTCATCCTAATTGCCGACAGCATGTGATATACGCATGTGATGTTCTCCAATTGCAATTTTTCATCATATATAGACAAATATCCATCATATATTACACTATTTCATTTGAAAATGTGAAGGATAATCCAAAAACCATTGAAATTGCAGTAGCCATGCTGTTTTTTTAACATATAGGTGACTCGAACGGTAATCTTTAGAACACTGAAAATGTTAATCAACCGCTAGACATATGAGTTTGACCACGGTTCATAATTACCTTCTTACTTAGTGATGAGCCAAAAAAATATCCCCCGTTAGTCAACAACGGTCAACGCTGGAGTGAGGCGCAAAAATGGTTAAGTATGGCGGGTCGGCCTGGAAGCTGGTCGGGACACACATGGATAAACAGTTCATCTCGGACACAGGGCCCCACCCTCATCTCGGCCATACAGTCCCAATGTTCCCTGGGGGCTAGGGATCTCACCTCGGTCCAAAGGCTTCACTTGGGCTTAAGGGTTATTAACTCGGCCTCAAGGCCTCATCTCGGCCCGCAGTTCCATCTCGGCCAAAGAGGTGGGGCTAGGTCTCGGATCCGATCTACTGACTGATCCCGGATCATCTTTAGTGGAGTCAGCCACGAGCATCACAAAGGGCCCACCAATGCCCTCCGAAATCGGCCACTTTCATCTCGGCATGTTGACCCCACATCATCAGCCATCTCGGGCACTCCTGAGTGCTTCAAGAAGATTTCATCTCGGCTCTAGGAGTTTACCCCAGGTAATTCAACCAGGTGAAACTCCCAGCCAGATGTCCCAAGCTAGCTTACTCAGTTCAGTACTGAGCCACGTGGCGAGCATACAAGAGCAAGAGTCATCCGATTGACCTCCTTGCCTGTCACGATATCTGAGCTCTGCCCATGCATTGGCCAAAACCGACATATAAAAAGGCCGAGCAGCAGGAGAGAGGGGGGAGGAGGTAACAACAAACTCTGGAAAAAACGACACGCCAGTAACTCATCTTCTCCACAGTGAAAACGCAGGTTTTACAGAAAATCTCAATTTACTTAACCTTCACCGTATATAAACCTCTCCATAAAAATGGCCCAAACTGGCTTGAGCGTCGGAGGGTATTACCCGGGGCCATAGATCCCGGGTCCTCTGATCTTTTCTTCCTGTGCAGATCGGCATTCCCCTTGCTAAACGACAATTGACGGAGTTCAAACGGCACCACATCCATCTCATACTTGGTGAAAAATCCGACTTCATCATATTGGCGCTAGAAGGAGGGCCCCGAACCTCCGTCACTTAATTTCGTTTAACTGCACCGTTTTATTTAAACAAGTCAGCGTAAATGGGCAAAGACGCCCGTGAGGGACTAGGAGAGTCCTTCAATCAACGACGACGTAAAGAAACTCGCTCTGCTCGTCCTGGACAGGATTCCAGGAGGACAGAGCCAGAAAGGAAGAAGGTCCCCGGTATAACCGCGGATGAGAGAAACAAGGCCATGAAGTATGTGGCCGAAAACTTGGACGTATTCGAAGCCGTGGTGGAACGGCTCAAAGGGAAGAGACCAGAGATGGAATACATGGAGGAAGATTCTACATCCCTCCATCCAAAGGAGAAGACCCAACTGCAATCTTCTCATCATCCTCAGGGGTTTATGGCGGATGCTAGGCGCAGTGGTGACAGAGCCCCAACGGTAGAGTCGGTGCCTATACCCAGGCAGCCCCTGGGTATAAAGCCCCGATCATTTAAAAGTGTTCGACAGGAGGCAGATCCTCGCAGGCCGAGGAGCCGACCTGAAGAACTTAACCCTGAGTATTTGAGGGTAATCCAGGAGAGCCCATTTTCCTGGGATATCGCAGAATATTTGGCACTGGACAGTTTTAAGATGCCAAAGATGGACACATATGATGGCACATCTGATCCGACTGACCATCTCTTTCAGTTCCAGACGGCTATGAGTTTAAAGAATGCGCCAGACCTGCTCCGTTGTAAGACATTCCCTATGTACTTGCGGGGGAAGGCAAGAAGATGGTTTCAGGAGCTCCCACTTCAGTCGGTGGACTCCTTCAGACAGCTGGCGCAAAAATTTAAGTCTCAATTCGTGTCGAGTGCGCCATTCATAAAGAATTCTTCACACCTTATGACCTTGAAGCAAGGTGCAGAGGAGTCTGTTTTGAAGTACATGCAGCGCTTTTCCGACGAGTCACTGCAGGTCAGTGACCGCAATGAAGGGGTAAAGGCCGCTGCATTTATCAACGGTCTTAGGGCAGGTCGTCTCTTTTCACAGCTTGCAGAAGAGGGACCCACCACATTGAGAGAGTGCCTGGAAAAGGCACATCAGTTTGCCCGTGGAGAAGAGGCAAACAGACTGAAGAAAGAGGCTGAGCAGGGTGCTCGGCACGAGGCCCAGCCGAGTTCCAGAACAGGTCGACGAGAAGATTAACGTGATCGGCGCAGTGCGTTTGATCGCCTTGGTGAGCGAGGCAAGCGAGGTCGGGAAGGGTTGCCCCTTCTGGCCTCAAAAGGCAGAATTTTGGCCGTTATGGAAAGGGACGGCTTAAGAACGGACCCGAAGCCCTTGGCAGGCCCCAGGGACAAAAGGGATCCAAAATTGTATTGCCGATATCACCGTGATATCGGCCATGACACTGAAGATTGTCGACAACTTGCTCAGGCAATTCGGAAGCTAATCGAGCTTGGGCACCTGAAACAATTTTATGACCCGCGCTCACGACTTCATAATCGTTTAAGCTTCCGGAAGAATAATCAAAAAGACAAGTGCCGACCCGAGACTCCCCCCACACGTCCCAGGTCGGACGATGATGGGGACAGAGATAGACCAGAGGCCGCAGTACAGCCTCAGATTAATTCTATAATTTACACCATTTCTGGAGGTCCGGATCAGCCAAATCAGGGCGGTCCTAGTACGTCAGGTACGTCTTCTGGACCTCCCCTGAAAAAGAGGAGATTGGCTCGAGAATTGGTTTATGGACCGGAAGATTTTATCCCGCTGGATTCTAACAACACAGGTCTAGTGATTGGACTGTGTATTCACATGGCACCAGACATAATCGTAGAAGTACGGCGAGTTTATGTAGATACTGGGAGCGCTGTAAATATTATGTACCACCATGTATATAAACGACTGGGTTTAGCTGACTCCCAAATGACTCCTGTTACTTCTCCATTATTTGGGTTTACTGGTATGCCTGTTCGGCCGGCTGGGCTGATCACACTCAGTGTCAGCTTCGGCAAACCCCCTGCATATCGGTGTTTATGGATGGACTTCGTGGTGGTCAAAGAAAGTTCGGCCTACAACATTCTTTTAGGCCGACCTGCGCTAGTGGCTCTGGAGGCCGTGATATCTCCTTTGCATGTTAGCATGAAGTTCCCAACCCCAGGCGGAGTGGCAACTTTGCAAGGAGATATCCCGATAGCACAAAATTGTTACGCAGTTGCCACCCAAGGGGGTGGGGGCGTCCAGCAGGTGGTTCTGGATGATCTCGTTCCCCCAACCGAAGAACGCCTGTAAACTGACGATGTTGTTCAAGAGTTCATCCTTGACCCAAGTTGGCCAGAAAACACAATCAAAATTGGGACCTGGATGCCAGCTGAGACTTTAGCTCAGCTCCAGAATCTGCTAAGGGAATTCGCAGAAATTTTTGCTTGGACGGCAAAAGACATGCCTGGAATCCCGACTACTTTAGCAGAACATCGGCTTAATGTGGATCCTCAGGTCAGGCCCATTAAGCAGAAGAAAAGAAACTTTGCACCAGAGAGGAACAAAGTGATAGCAGAAGAAGTCGAGAAACTCCTGGGGGCAAAGTTCATTGAAGAAGTCTTGTACCTAATTTGGTTGGTCAACCCGGTTGTAGTCCCTAAGCCGGACAAAAGCTGGAGAATGTGCGTTGATTACACTGACTTGAACAAAGCCTGCCCAAAAGATTGTTACCCCCTGCCGAAGATTGACAGATTGGTAGATTCTACGTTGGGTACGAGGTCTTTGATTTCTTGGATGCCTTTAAAGGTTACCATCAGATCATGATGGCGAAAGAGGATCGAGAAAAGACTTCCTTCATAACTGAGGTGGGCACTTACTGTTACATCAGCATGCCCTTCGGCTTAAAGAACGCTGGGGCAACTTATCAACGTCTAGTTAACTCATTGTTCAGAAACCAAATTGGCCGAGTTAGAAGTATACATCGATGATATGCTGATCAAAAGCAGGGTCCTTGGTCAGTATATCTCAAATTTGCGCGAAGTATTTGTCATCCTAAGAGAGTCTCGCATGAGGCTGAACCCAAAGAAATGTACCTTTGGGGTACGAACAGGAAAGTTTCTTGGGTACATGGTCTCTAAAGAAGGAGTGCAGGCCAATCCAGCTAAAATTGAAGCTTTGGAAAGCATGCACCCACCTCGAAACGTTAAAGAAGTTCAGAGGTTAACGGGACGAATCGCAGCCTTAAGCAGGTTTCTTTCCAAGTCAGCTGAGAGATCGTTGCCTTTCTTCCAAGTTTTGAAGAAAAGAACAGCTTTTCTCTGGGATGAACAATGCCAAGAGGCATTTGATGACTTAAAGGCACATCTGGCCGAGGTGCCCATGTTAACTTCTCCCGTTACAGGAGAAACTTTGTACATATATTTGTCCGCTTGCCATGAGGCAGTGAGTGCAGTTCTGCTCAGGGAGCAGGATGCAGTCCAGAAGCCTATTTACTTTGCAAGTAAAGTTTTGCATGGAGCCGAGGTACTATACCCAAATGCTGAGAAAGTCATTCTGGCATTAGTGGTGGCGGCTAGGAAGTTCCGTCCCTACCTTCAAGCTCATCCTATAGTCGTGGTGACTGATCAGCCCTTAAAGCAGATTTTATCTCGGCCGGACACATCAGGCCGAGCTGCCAAGTGGGCAATGGAACTTGCCGAGTATGACATCAGTTATAAATCACGTACCTCGATTAAAGCTCAAGCCTTGGCTGACTTTTTGGCCGAAGGAATATCTGTTGAAGAAGA
>AP025062.1:1370606-1560940 GCA_036186865.1 Eustoma russellianum
AGACTGTAACGTAAACCGAGATGGAAATATAAGCCGGGGCGCGTTACAGGGTATAAAGTTGTCTGTAATGCTACTCGGGATGGAAATATAAGCCGAGGTGCATTACAGGGTATAAAGTTGGCTGTAACGTAAACCGGGATGGAAATATAAGCCGGGGCGCGTTACAGGGTATAAAGTTATGTGAAGTGACCGGACATTATGACATGCATTGCACTGTTTTAAAAGAGAAAGTGTTCATGCATATGTGATTGTGTAGTGTAGTGCATAATTCGGCATGCATCACGAGAGTCAATGTGGTATGAACGTGTGTGGTACCTGAATGCCTATGGATTGTTAATTGTGAGCAAAATTGCTGTACTTGCTTTATTACGTTATTCACTTACATATTTGAAAGCTTTACAAGACATGTGCCCCACAACTCCCTGAATTACATATTACTCATGTCTTGCCATGTGTTGATCCCGTATGTCTTATAAGCGGGTTACTTGCTAGCGTTCTTCGCTAAGGATACTACTTTGGTCTTTGCAGATGAACCTAGCTACGACATGATTTTTATTGAGGACGACGGTGAGTGGGCGGAATGGGATGCCTAAACCATGTTGAGGGAATTTTATTAGACGATTTATGTTCTTTCTGATTTTAGTCCATGGGGAGTTTTTAGATGGCTGCGACCATATACAGTTTATGACATTCACATTGTCGTTTGAAGTACGGCATTGATGGTTTTAATTTACGAGACATGTTTTCGCACTTATTCTCTTACGACATGATGATGTGTAATCGAGAGATGAGACGTCGTGTAGTCTTCTCAGTAAGCTACGACGGGTGCACCGGTTCAGATTCCGCTGTCCGGGTCGGGGCGCTACAATATAAAGCGGTATTTGGCTAAAGTTCAGCATCTGAAAGGAATGTTTGAACATTTTAATATTGAGCATATCCCCAGGTCGGCCAATAAACGAGCCGACGCACTGTCTCGGCTAGCCTCATCTACCTCGGCCACAATTGGGAAGAAGATTGTTATAGAGTTGGTTAAAGCATCGTGCCTTTGATGGAAATGAAGTCTTGCAGCAAGACTATCATAACACCTGGATGACGAGATAGTTACCCTATCTACAACATCAGACTCTGCCCGAGGATAAATCACAAGCTCGGCGTCTTCGCTTGAAAGCTTCCAGGTACGGCCCTTTTTTAACGATCATTTGTACAGAAATCTTTTTCTCAGCCATGGTTTGCGGTGCGTACCTGAGGACGAAGGAGATTACATTCTCCGTGAATGCACTTGGGCATCTGTGGAAGTCATTCTGGAGCACGTTCATTGGCCCGCAAGTGCTATTTGGCTGGGTATTACTGGCCCACAATTCGCAAAGATGCGGAAGAGCTAGTCAAAAAGTGCTCATCATGTCAAGCTCATGCTCTATCTTTCTCATTTGCGAGTCATGAAATGATAATTATTTCCAGTCCTTGGCCGTTTGTGCAGTGGGGTATGGACTTAGTGGGGCCTTTACCCCGAGCTCCTGGCTCGGTCAGATTCTTTGCTGGTAGCGATTGACTACTTTACTAATGGATAGAGGCTGAACCACTGGCCACCATAACTGGGGCCTAAGTCAAAAAGTTTTTTATGGAAAAACATAATCTGCCGATTCGGCCTACCCCAGATCTTGATCTCAGACAACGGAAGGCAGTTTGCTGAGGATCCGGTAAAGAGTTGGTGCCTAGATTTGCACATCAAGCAGCGCTTTACCTCAGTTGCACAAATTCAGTCAAATGGCCAGGTTGAACTTGCGAACAGGATCATTAAGGACGGGCTTAAAAAGCGACTAGACAAAGTGGGCACAAGTTGGGTTGAAGAATTACCCAGCGTCCTATGGGCATACCAGACAACTCCCTCAACTTCGACGAAAGAAACACCTTTCTCATCGTGTATGGCACAGAAGCTATCATTCCTGCAGAGATAGGCTCCACCTCAACTCGAGTTGATTGTTACTCTGCCGCAGATAACAATCAAGAATTGCGGATAAATTTAGATGAACTCGAGCAGAAGAGGGACCGAGCTCACATTCGCATGGCACAGTATAAGAACCTGATCTCCCAATATTACAACTCTCGGGTACGTCCGAGATCATTCCGAGTGGGTGATTTGGTCATGCATGACAATGAAGTTAGCCATGCAATCTCGACAGGAACTTTCAATCCTAAATGGGAGGGTCCTTATCGAATCGTGGAAGTGTTTCCAACGGGGGCCTACAAGTTACAAACATTAGAAGGACGAACTCTGCCTCGAACCTGGCACACTTCTCACCTTCGACTACTTCATCAGTGATGTATATTGTAACGGTTGTGTATTAATACAATTTTTATGATGCAACTTTCAAGAGTCAAGTGTCTGAGCACAATTTGAGCATTACGAAAAGCTCCTTAAGACCTCAGCAGGCCTGAGGCAAAAGACCTCGCAGGTTCGAGGCAAGTGCCCGCTAAAGGGTATCCTAAGACCTTAGCAGGCCTGAGGCAAAAGACCTCGCAGGTTCGAGGCAAGTGCCCGCTAAAGGGTATCTTAAGACCTCAGCAGGCCTGAGGCAAAAGACCTCGCAAGTTCGAGGCAAATGCCCGCTAAAGGAGATCTTAAGACCTTAGCAGGACTGAGGCAAAAGACGTCAGCAGGTCTGAAGCAAAAGACCTTGTTAATTCAAGGCAAAAAACCTTGTAAATTCAAGGTAAAAAACCATTAAGCGTCTAAGACCTCGGTAAGCCTGAGGCAGAAACTTGGTAAAATTTGCTAAGCCTTGGGAAGGACCGAGATAAAAACCCAAAAGGAAAATTAAGACCTCGGCAGGTCCGAGGCAAGAGTCAGGAGTGATATAAAATCTCTTTAAGAGGTAAGAACTTGTTAAGGAGAATACGGGCAGACAGGCCCTAAAGATTCTCATAAAGAAGTCAAAGTGAAATCAAGCAAAGCATGAGCCTATCCCAAGTCAAAACCTGTTCTTAATTGAAGGATTATATTAAACTTGCCAAAGGTTTGAGTTCAGTTCCAATGACAGGTTCATTCTGACTTGAGGACTTGATTTATTTTCAATGAAGTTAGTTGGTTTACTCAGACTAGTATGAAAAGCTAGCAGTCACAATACTGGAAAAATCCCGCTTGATAGAAATGCTAAAGACTGAAGGAATAACTGAGATGAAAAGTTGGGATTTCATTGATTTAAGCAGAGTACACATTCATGCCTGACCTAAAAAAAAGTTAAACAAAGAAGAGCCCTAAAGCCTACTCGTCCTTATCTTCATCTCTCAAGTCAGCTCCAACAACAAACTTTTGGAACAACTCTTCAAAATCTTGAGCTGCCTGAGGATTGTAGAGTTCAGCTATACGGCGATCTTCTCTGTTCAAATCTGGATGAACTTGGGCACAGGCTTCAATGGCATTCCTCTGGCCGACCTCCATGGCTGAGCCTTGAATCAGAAGCAAATTTTCTTCAAAAAAGCTGGACTTTCTGAAGTCTTGAATCGCTTTGATCTCAGCATCGATCAAGTTCTGGCGCAGCAAGTTGTTCATCTTCTGCTCAGACTCCAGCTTCTGCGCCATCTCAGCCATATTTTTCTTCAAAAACTCAACCTCAGTGATTGATTGAGTGGAGGTCAGCTCCAGGTCCGCCACCTTATTCTCCAACTCATCTACCTTGGAGTTGGAGGTGGCCAACCTCATCTCAGCATCCTCAGCTTTCTGTTGGAGTTTGGTGGTTTCCGCCTCTAGGTCAGTGACCTTTTGGGTTAGCTCGGCCCTTCTCTTTTCAGATTCTTCAAGTTGTCTCCGAGTGGTCTCAAGCTCCCCAAGAAAATTTCTACAGCGGGTCACCACCTCCATCTCTTGGCCTCGGATCTGTCAAAAAGATAAAGTTAAGTAGAAAGATTTGCTGATGAGATAAACCAAGTGTCCAAAGAGAAAATTGCGTACCAAAGCCATGTTGCACATAAAGGCATCCAAGGTAGCAAAGGAAGCTGCCCTGAACATTTGAAGGTCCTGGGGCAAGATTGCTGCCTGTTCAACCTTTCAGCCACAGCAGGATTCTGGGCTGTATCCCCTCAGAGAACCCAATCAAGATTGGGTCTTGAACATTACCTGGTTGAGGCAAGATCTCCTCAACCGGGTCAGCAGTGATCATCTCTGGGGGCTGAGATGGTCCCGGATCACGACTGCTGGAGCCTTCACCCCGTTGTCTCTTTCGGGGGCGGAGGCTGGAGCCTTCACCAGCATCCTCTGGAATTCCAGAATCAGCTGGAGCCTGAGGTAGAACGTTAGCCTCAGGCTCATCATCAGCAATTGTAATTGGCAGAGCTGCGAAGAAAAGAAGACAAGTCAAAACCCAAACAAGTGTTAGAACACTTAAGAAAATCCTTACATCTAAGGAAGGAGTTCTACCTGGCTCAGGCTCCGTTGTTTCGGGCTCAGCAACAGCAACACTTGAGGCTGGGGGCGTCGCCGAGGTAGAGGCCCCTCCAAACCCAAAGTTGCTAACCTCCTTTCTCTCCGAAGTCTTTTCTGGCCTGATTCTCGGCCATTATCTCAGCACGGCTCAGGGATCCAGACATGGCACCTGCACCCAGAGTTAAAAGTTAGATGTTAACAACAAATTGAAAACATTGAAAGTACAAAGGCTACAATAGCCACCTCGAGGATGGTTAGCTGATCTGGAGAAGATGCCCGATAGTCATCACCAATGGCCGAGTGGGCTACATCGGCAGCCATCCAGACATCATAATCAACTTTGTGCCAATCAATGACAATTGGAGCTGACCGAATTTGTCTGCCTCATCGCAGTACTCCTGGCTCGGCCATGTATTATGACTCTGCCTCGCTTCCAGGCAGTCTCGCTCGGCAGATCAGATCTTAAAATGTAAAAGAATTTTTCCTTCCATCTCTTATTAGAGGAAGGAATGTTGATGGCAAAAGGGAAGTCAATACTAGACCTACGCTTGCTGAAATAGTACCAACTATGCGAATCCGGCATGCGAAAAGGGCTCGAAAAATAGTGGTATTAAAAGGAAATTCAATGAGACGGAGGAGAAGAATATAACAAAGAATGAGTTTGAGGCCATTCGGCTGAATCTGTGGAAGTCTGAGCCCGTAAGCTCGCATAATACGAATAATGGGCTCAGGAACAGGTAGACTAAAGCCAGACTTGAAATAGTCTTCATAGATTGCTTCATAACCCCTAGGGGGATCACAAGCAGTTTGACCCGGCAAAGGAAGAAGGGGTTGAAAGCGATTTCTGGTCTCTTGGACCATAGGAGTTGGCCGACCTCTTACAGAAGAACGAGAAGGACCCCCCTCGGGGGCTGAAGGATTTATAGGCGCCGGAGCAGGAGCCATCCTCACTGGCTCCGGCGAAGAGCTGATTACAGTCAAGGCTCTGCTAGATTGAGCAGAGTCTCCGGTGGCAGGAAGCAAACTGACGATGGGAAGATCATCGGCAGAAGAAGATCTGCCGGACGGCAACGGAGAAGCAATAACCTCTCCGCTCCCGGCGGCGTAAGAACCACCTTCAGAGAGCTCGAAGTAAAAAGACGCCGGAGGATAAAACGAAGGTTGATGGAGGCTGGAACTCGCCGGAATCAAGAAAGCTCGCCGGAGAAGAAAGCAGAGTGTCGGAGTAAAGGAATGAAGTAAATAAAGAGTGGGAATGATCTGTGGAAGATCAATTTATAGGGCTTCATCTCGGCAACCCAAGCGTTACCAGAAATAAATGGTCGTCGGTCCATGAAACGGTGGGATACCAAAAGCTGCTCAACTGACGCTTCGTGCTCTGCGCGAACAGTAAATGCGCAGATCGAGCCAACCAGAATCAGACACGTGCCAGGATAGACAGCGTGACAAAGAGTCTAGTCAGAACTAGCTGATCAGTTCGGCCAGAAGCTATCATTAGCGCATCGTACATTGTGCTTCTAATAAGTACGTTAAGCGGCCTAGTTAAATCTTGACACGTCATTGGGGGAAAGATAACTCGAGAAAAGTCTGAGCAATTAGCCTGCCCTTTCAGTTCATCTCGGCCAGACTACTCAGGGGGGCAAGTGATGAGCCAAAAAAATACCCCCCGTTAGTCAACAACGGTCAACGCTGGAGTGAGGCGCAAAATGGTTAAGTATGGCGGGTCGGCCTGGAAGCTGGTCGGGACACACATGGATAAACAGTTCATCTCGGACACAGGGCCCTACCCTCATCCGGCCATACGTCCCAATGTTCCCTGGGGGCTAGGGTCTCACCTACAGTCCAATGTTCCCTGGGGGCTAGGGATCTCACCTCGGTCCAAAGGCTTCACTTGGGCTTAAGGGTTATTAACTCGGCCTCAAGGCCTCATCTCGGCCCGCAGTTCCATCTCGGCCAAAGAGGTGGGGCTAGGTCTCGGATCCGATCTACTGACTGATCCCGGATCATCTTTAGTGGAGTCAGTCACGAGCATCACAAAGGGCCCACTAATGCCCTCCGAAATCGGCCACTTTCATCTCGGCATGTTGACCCCACATCATCAGCCATCTCGGGCACTCCTGAGTGCTTCAAGAAGATTTCATCTCGGCTCTAGGAGTTTACCCCAGGTAATTCAACCAGGTGAAACTCCCAGCCAGATGTCCCAAGCTAGCTTACTCAGTTCAGTACTGAGCCACGTGGCGAGCATGCAAGAGCAAGAGTCATCCGATTGACCTCCTTGCCTGTCACGATATCTGAGCTCTGCCCATGCATTGGCCAAAACCGCCATATAAAAAGGCCGAGCAGCAGAGAGAGGGGGAGGAGTAACAACAAACTCTGGAAAAACGACACGCCAGTAACTCATCTTCTCCACAGTGAAAACGCAGGTTTTACAGAAAATCTCAATTTACTTAACCTTCACCATATATAAACCTCTCCATAAAAATGGCCCAAACTGGCTTGAGCGTCGGAGGGTATTACCCGGGGCCATAGATCCCGGGTCCTCTGATCTTTTCTTCCTGTGCAGATCGGCATTCCCCTTGCTAAACGACAATTGACGGAGTTCAAAAGGCACCACATCCATCTCATACTTGGTGAAAAATCCGACTTCATCACTTAGCAACATCACCACACAAATAAACAATTACATCCCAGTTTCATAACCCTACAGTATTACTTGAGCTGTTGTAAGCTAATTTCTATCTTCTATATATAGACCATTCATAAAATTATAACTTGTCAAACCTTTTTCTGTTTCGCAAACACAAAAAACATAATATGTAAAATGATAACTATAACACTTTGATACTTTTAATAAATAGACAAATTTTTTTACTTGTGTATGCTTAATAAGTTGAAATCCTGGGTGTAGATGTTCAGATTTACAAGTCACACTTAGATAATTAATTTAAGGTGGAGATTTTTTAATGTTAAGACTGGCAAATTGAAGAGTTTGCACAAACATTAAGGCGTCCGATGTACTAAGTACCCGCGTTTACACAGGGTTTAGGAAAAGACCGAATTGTTTCACGATCTGATATACGCAACATTATCTTACACTTTGTGCAAGAGGCTGTTTCCGCTGCTCGAACATGTGACCTCAAAGTTATAAAGCAGCAACCTTACCAGTTTTTTCAAGACTCAGGCCCCATTTTGCACAAACATATAAAGCCAACATGACATTACAATTTGCAAATTAATATAGGTCATAAACTCATGTATCATAGATTCCTTGGCATTTTATGTACCATTTGCTCTCTAGGGTAAATATTGTGAAGATGACCGATGACCTGATTTTTGTGGCTATACCTCTTTTGATGCTTGTTGTTTTTTCTGCAATTGCTTCCTTGAGGATATTCCAAAACCTAAGCACATGCATTTTCTTTGTAACACTCATCCACTCACTTGTTAGAATTATATCTTTTCCTATAAAAGAAAAGGTCGGCTGATATTAACAATATATCAACTATCAAATATTCATGAGTGATTGGTCCATCTTACGTTTGATCTTTATCATATCATAAGGTTTTGGTGGGTACCTAGAGGAAGTTTTGTGATGTAAACATCGTTGATGCCATTATGAGACAGTTCAATTACTAAAGAAATTAAATAAAATTCCGTTTACGAGCTGAAGTTTCCTCTTTTTAATTTGCTTTTGATGTGCCAGTGTGTTGGACAAGTGAGCATCTAAGGTTGCGTATCTTGCATACCACAAACAACAACATTAAACACATCGTCTTAAGAATCCCGTCTATAGCGGCGTATAGAGAGATCGGAAATACGCAACCATATACATGTGTTAGAAACACACAAAGGTTGTTTTCCGATGGCCCATAATGAAAATTGCGTCAACATGTGTCGATCAAACTGCTACTTCAACATATAATAAGAGCACTAATTTAGTGAGTCATTTTGCTTTATTCCATCATATTCTAAACGTCAAAAAAAAAGTGTATGATTAACTTCGCTGTATCTTGCATACCACGAAGTCTTCAAATGTGAACCTTAATATGTTAAGTCGAGGAATTATATAATACGTACAAATATATCATATAATAAAATCTTTATCGTTTTACAGAGATCATCCGTCATGTATTCTAGGCAATAAAAGAAAACATAATCTAGAATGAAACAAAACACATGGATACACGGAAAATTCCATTAGTTTTACCCAAGTACGCTCCACATTACGCATTTCATAACGTACAATACCCATATATTATACAAGTTCATGTATCAAAAATAAACACTTAAGCTTGTCTATCCAAGAAGATCACTTTGTAATAAATGATCAATCCATTCATCATCATTATCGATAAGCTGAGTTCCACCTGCATAAACATTTTCATGTTAGAACTGTTTAAAAACTTTGCTTGTGCGTAGGAATGGTGAGAGAGAAGTGCTACTCTCCCGGTTTACTACTTTTCACACGCCCTGAAGGGAGCTAGCTCTGCTTCTTTCTTCAGTGTTTCTAACTGCTTTTGTGTTTAAATCACGCATATCAGACATATCTCTTTATTAATATATCATCTTTAGTTGTACGACTATATATTTTTCTGTTTTCTTTTAAAAGCTAGTCAAATCGTTTTCGGGAAGAGAGTCGTGCCAGAGAGAGAAAACATAATTGTTTGCTTAGAAGGATTAGTCGCCTTCTTAAGCTCTGTTAATGTATTAAGTATCACTAAATAACACTCTATTAAAAATACGTAGCGGACACATTTTGTGAGAGCGATTCCTTTCCTTATCGTTGATGTTTGTGAGAGTTGGCACATCTCGTAAACGGGTTGGGATCTCCTCACCCCCAACTTTCCTCACCCCCTTGCTGTCCACGTTGTCGCGCGGTCACGCGTCACCGCACCCACTTTGTGGTAAGGTGATCCTATCCCCTCCGTAACGTGGGATTGTAGAGACGCGATCCTTGTAATGCTGGAGTCCACACAAAAGAAGCTGCTAATTCAAGTCTTTTCAAGTGGTCTTTGTGATCTATTTCGTTACTCCCTCTTGTTTGTTATTGAACGATAGATACTAATCTTGCTTCCAGATATAAACCAGTTGATATTTGGATTGAGAAATTACTCAAGATAATGTTATAGGTTCGAACCGTGACACGCGCAACGTAGTTGCAATACTGCTGCCCTGGTCAGTAATGACTTATGTCATTTGTATTCGGCCCAAAGGGGTTAACTGGTTGCTGACCCAGCTTGCAGTAAGCATTTTGTGTAGGTTTTAGCAAACGCTTAAGCTGTTGATCTCCTGATTTACATTTTCTACTAAACTTATGGAGTTTGGGCATGAAGACCCACGAAGCGAGTGGTATTAGACTTTTGTTTCTAATATAGAGACTAATTTTTCCCACATAACTTTTTTAACATAGACGGGTCTATACACAAGTATTTGTTGAGTTTTTCACTTACTTAGCGTATGTTTTTGAGTGAAATTACGTATTCTTTTGAATATTGAAAAGTATTTATCATGATCTTGTTCTCCAAGTTTAAATCCACTACTTTTCTTACTTTATTATATTGTCGTCATTTAATAGTCCACTCCAGTGTCTTTTATTTAAAATTTATAGCAAATCATAAATACGATATAACATAATCTTAATCAAATACTCAATAATCTTTTTACTCAATAAGCATCAAATAAGTATAACGAGAACCACTCCTGAGACATTTGGTAGACAGAGGAATATTACACATGCAACTCTTTTCTGCAGAAATAACTGATACCGTTACCACCCCCACCCACCCCCTAAAAAAGGGGAAACACCCATACACTGAATGTTGATGGCGGTTGGGATAAGTTAAATTAATAGCCATCTGAATAAAGAGACATCATAACCAGCGTGGCTGGCGTGGTGGTTCAGCACCTCGTCCTTTAAGCAAGTGGCGACGGTTCGATTCCCCCTGATGCAAGAATCGCTCCCTCGCTTCTGTGCGCATAGAAGGTGCCAGCTGGCCAGCCCTTTATACCACTTCGTGTGCTGACCCCGAGGGCGAGGGGGATTTAGTCTGGCTAATGCCGGGATACCTCCTAAGGGGCAACCCTTTTAAAAAAAGAATAAAGAGACATCATGCTCTCCTCAACTCTCACACACAAAATTTAATGTAAGACCTGTTTACATCAAATAGCAAAACGGTCTAACATTTTTTCGACATTTATAAAAACACATAAACCTAATACATCGGTAAACACAATTTCATCCTCCTTTCCTCCCAAAATGGAAAAGTAAAAAGTATCGTTTCATAGGGCAAACAGAAACAGTTTGAATATTAGGTGTTACTTTTCTTACCTTGAATCTAAAGTAAAGAGGAGTGCTTTCAAAAGCTTCATGCAGGCTGTTGGACGTGCTTTAAGGTTTAGGTGATAATTTAAGTGGAATTATTAACTGCTGATTGATTAGTTAAGTCATCGTATCATTTCACAAAATATATATATCCTGTCTTTACGTTGATGAGATCTGAGGAGGTCATATATGAGTCAAAATATGAAGTCTCCAATTACGCGACGTCACGTGTGTAGAATGGCCCGCTGTTTACTTTTTTTCTCTTCAAAAAAGACTCTTTTATACACGTGGCGTCGCGTGATTAGGGTGACTCATATTTTGACTCATATGAGACCTCCTCGGATCTCATCCGGTCTTTACGAGGCCCATCCCTTCCTTTGATTGCGGCTAACTTGTTTTTCTTTGTCCTGGTTCACATCGATGGAAAATTATTCTTAAATGAAATAATGTCAGATGCCCCATACAGTTGGAGCCAAGCATACAAAATATAAAAAATTTGTCAAAATTTTAAATATAATAAATAACAGTTTCTTTAAAGTACGCTTACACATGCATACATACATTTAGTGGGTAAGCAAAGGTAGAAATATAGAAATCGGTTCGAATTCTGGAAGAAAAATAGAAATATACTTGTAAAAACTGGATAACATTTAACACATTTTAAGTACATTTCTGTCACAACGATAGCTTCTACTGTAGTTGGATATAATGAGTATGATTGATTGATTAATAAGCGTGAATGGAAATGTTAACCGAGTATCATGAACAATCTTACATGAATGATCTGTGACCGAATAGTCAAGAGTTGTGTATGCTACAAAGGACAAAATGGCCCGTTTTCCAAATTCCTGGTCGGACCGATTATGATCCAAAAACCCATTAATCAAAGATCACAAAGTCTTGTATTATTAACCTATGTACGCATAAACTAAAATACTACTTCATAAAATATGATAATAACATCCTCTTGCACAAAATGTAAGGTTGAGATTGCGTACATCAGATCGCGAAACGATCTGGTTTCTTTCCAGACTCTGCGTAAACGCAGTAGCTTAGTGCACCGAGAACGCTCTTTTTCTTACCACTTTTATTATTCGGAGACTGAAAGTAATGGAATTGGTTTTTCGAAAGAAAAGTTTGTCTTCTCATCCACATAAATATATTGATATATTGTTTAACAAAAAATTTATGACCGAATATAGTTTTACATTTTCTTTCTGATTATGTAAATTTAAATTGAAAGAAGCTCATTATGGGATGAATATTTCGTGATAAAAAATAATAAATTAGTGACCAAATATTCTAAGTAGAATAAACCCTTATCAATGGTTTTCTTCTTCGCAATCATTCCACGCTTTTCCCGTATTCCACCACCCTCCCCCCCTCCCCCAGGCCCTCTGTCTTTTTCTTTATGTTTCCTTTAATATTTAAGTACGGAAGATAATCGACAAATATATTTGCTTCATAGTCAACATATATATTGTGATCCAACTAGAAGATGTGATGTTTGTATTAATGTTGTCACGAGATATGGTCAAAAGTAATTACTACTTTGACAATAATCTACTAACAGCTGTGGACATATAAAAGTTTGTCGTCAAATATGATTAGCTTTAATTTAATAACGTAACTTTTAGTGTCTAGGTTTGATAGGGGAATTTGTATTTACCAGTCACTTGGTAGATGGAATAAAACATATAAGTTTATTGTTAAGTAAGTTCTGGATTTCATACACTTGTTTATCAACCAACCATTTAACTTTTTTATTTGGTCCGTAACTCCATTTACATGTGATACGAGTTTATTGATGGAGCCCTATGACATAGTCCAGTTGGTGTTCCAAAGACGTGCGCAGTGGATGTTCCTCTTCGGCATAGTTTGTGGGGGGACACTTTGTATGGGTCACTGCGTAAGATCACATCCAACCTAGGAGGCCGTTAGGCTCCTGATTTGCATCTTCCATACATGCTCATTCGGGTTGGACGTAAGATCTCATCCAATCTCTTGATTTGCATCCTCCATACATGCTCATTGGAGATGGGACGGTGGAGACCCCTTGAATGAGGAATTTCACTTTTTGGTCCAAGATGGATAGGAAAAAAGTCATGGCGAGGAGTAAGAAAGATTGTAAACTATTTACTATTTTAATTTAGTAAGTAAAATAATTATATAACATTAAAAAGGAAAAAAGGTAGTATCAAAATATCTATTGAACGAATGACATCTTAAGATTCATGTCCCGTTCGCTTCCATATTATTTCCCGTTTCTTATCGTACAAGTTTCCAAAGGAAGTTTTTAACTCATATTTTTCACTATTACACTTTACACCGTCCGAAATAAACAAATATTACACCAAATTGATTATACTAATTTTCAAAATATATTATTTTATGTTAAGAAGATTAAAACAAATACCATTTTGAATACTTTTATATTATCCATATTATAATTTATTAAGTCAAAATGAATCAAATATGTCAGTAAACCTTCGTTGGAACTATCTATGATTATCAACAAATAATCACAATGGACTGTCCTATTAAGTGACCATTGAACATAGTGGTAAAGATATTCATGTAGGAATAATGATAATAATAATAGCTCTTAGCATATCTCATTTGGTATTCGTATTGGGATATTGTAACTGTAAAGTCACATGTTCGAATAAGGACACACACATCATGGGTAGAACAATGTTAGTTAGGCCAATATTGTCTTATCAGTTTGTACTGTGTATTTTGTGTGAGTTGTCTGGTGAAAAACCTTATAAATTTAGAAGACTAATGAGTTCTTGATTTATATATTGTACGAGACTTTTTTTAGTGACGCCACTTGGACATTTTGCAATTATGAATAATGGTAATGATAATATGATTAATTATCGCACTGAAAATGACTGCGAGTGCGCGGCCATGTGCTTCCAATAATCACCTGCCAAACTCCTGATTATTTGCTTGAACAGACACGTAATGTCAATTTTAATATTTTTAAACATCAAGACATTTTCACATTAGTGTACATTTTTTTTTTTTGGAACAATTAGGGGACAATTTGTACACGTGATTACCACAAAGTATAATTATTACCATTTCAAATAAAAAGTAACATTATTAGATTAGAAAAATGTACATTGACTTACAACTATTACTTTCCATAATACTGAATGAAGTTATTTGTTGAACATTATTTGAAATTGTACTTGACTAAATCAAGATTTTGATAGCCATAATCATTTCTTTTTGTTAAAGTTTGTTTATTTATAAAGTTTTGTAGTTAATGGTAATTAATAAATATGTCCCAATCTTTCAAAGTTGCAATGTTTTATAGAACAACAATAATCTAAATTCAAATCAGCCTTCCCTTCCAGGGAAAGGTCCGCTCCAAATGAAAAGACTCCATCGCAGCAGAACGCTATAGAAACCCCCTCAAAGGCAGCTACATATAGATGAATGAGGATCAATATCGTTCCGGTCAGTTCAAAAAATAGAAGTTTACGTGGAAAGAAACACCAAGCAATGGACAACGGTCCTCGGGTTGAATAGGCTGCTTGCAACCATTAAAGTGACTCAAAAGGGAATAAAGCATTCAGAACTAGACACTAGCTTCTTTTTCGATTCATCCCTCGAGTTGAATACCTCATTCAAGAATTTTTGTTGATCCAATCCGTAGGAATCAATAGAAAAGGCAAATCCCTTCGGATACACCAGATCCGGCTCGGTTATTGATAGAGTGAATAGATCTGCCATTTCTTGAAATCTCTTTTTCTGATTCAAAATCGTGGTATGATGTTTTTATTTTCACTACGAACATTTGCATTTCTATTCCAAGGTAAAAGAAGTACCTTACTTGGTAATAACCCACGGTTCATTTTATATAGATTATAAAGTAGCAAAAATTCTGGGAAGAGCCAAAGGTCTAGAGTGACAGGTTCACCAGAGTATACCCGTCTTTAGGCACTTTGAACTGGGTTGAGATCTCTTCACCTCCACTTTCTTCATCCCTTTTGTGACCGCGCGACACGTGCAGTAAGGGAGGGTGGTGAGGCTAGATGAGGGTCACCTGCATCTAGCCTCACCACCCCCCCCTTGCTGCCACGTGTCGCGCAGTCACGCGTCATCGCACCCCTGCAGTGAGGGAATCGTATCCCCTTTGAACTAAGAAGCTAAATGCATTTTTGAACAGAGAAGAAGCCAAAATCTGCTAGGGCTACAGCCAGGAATGCATGTGCTTATGCTCCTAGTACGTACAAACGTGTTAACATAGTCACACCATATCTTTCAGTATCATGTCATTGTTATGGCAACAAAGCGTGAAAGTATAGGATCCGTGCATGAGATTTGATAGAACTAACACATAAGACGGGTTTTAGGGCAACTAGTAAAGTTATTGTTTTGTGACCTTGAGATTACGAGTTCGAGTTGCGGAAACAGACTTTTACACGAATTGTAGGGTAAAGCTGCATATATAGATCGCAAAGCAATCCGGTCACTCCCTGCACCTTGCACAAACGCATGAGCCTAGTGCATCGCCCCTCACCCTGCGCAAACGCAGGAATCTAGTGCACTGGAAACGTCCTTTCCTAACGATAGCTTTTGTTGTTGAGATATACTGGACATGATTATTATGTTGGTTATAGAACACCATAAAGTCACACCATAAAAAAATTAATAAAACTTCTCTTTACGTTTCATTATCTTTTTTTAATAAAATTTTGGCGTGGGAGCTTAGACGCCAAATTTTCTTAACCTAGCCGTCCAGCTAACTTTTGTCGAGAAAGCTGCACGTTAGAAATTTGTAAGAACCAAAAATTTCACATGACGCTGCTCTTCTTTTTCTGTCGGATTATTTCGTTTTCAGCTAACTTATTCTATGATCGAATTCTTACGTTGTTTAATACAAATTCTATTCTTACTTCTTGGACCATTGCATAGACGGTAGAGATAAGGATAAGGTAAGGTATGTCGAGGATTGAAGGGGAAAAAACATCGAATGAGATCAGAGGAGGTCTTATATGAGATAAAATATGATGCTTCCAATCACGCGACGCCACGTGAACAAAAAGGCCCGCTGTTTACTTTTTTCTTTTTAAAAAAAGACTCTTTTGTATACGTGGCGTCGCGTGATTGGAGACCTCATATTTTGCCTCATATGAGGCTTCCTCAGATCTCATACAGGAAAACATGTTCTTTTTATGTTGTCGCTTTGTCTATGAATGGAGGAGAAAATTTAAGAAAACGAAAAAAAGAAAAATGGTGACCTTCTGATAACTTACTTTAATGTATATAAGGCATCGAGAATGAATTGGTAAATTTGATATAGTATTAACTTAGCATTATTATATGATAACAAATACATTACGATAACTAATACAAATACTAGATAACTCTAATTTTAATTGATTCATAACCATGTCTAGCATAGAGCTAATCACTTTCAAATACTGGTGAGGCCTGAAAGTGAGAGTGAGAAACGTCCTGATGTGAAGTGACTTGTCCTCTGCAAAAACTGTGACCAAAGATAGGCGACAACTTGGACAGCGCCAAATACACCCCCCGCCTCCGCGTTTTCGGAGAGGTAAAATATTAGGCCTTCAATCACGCGATACCACGTGTATAAAAGAGTTTTTTATAAAAAAAAGAAAAAAATTAAACAACAGGCCCTTTTATACACGTGACATCGCGTGATTGGAGGCCTCATATTTTGCTTCATATAAGGTCTCCTATGATCTCATCCGCCGCGTTTTGTGTTGAAAATAAGGTTTGCATAATGTCATTCATATATCTATTTAAAACCTTAAAGCTGTGTTTAAAACTTAGGTTTACATAATGTCAGTCATATAAAACCTTAAAACAATGAGTGGTGGTATCTCATTTTCATATAACACATATTTTTCCTCAAAGTGAGCGAGAGACAATATTCTTAATACTTGTTCTCACGTGACAACGTGGCTTGACATACACACAGGTTTTAAAACCCGTCCTCAATCATTAACCACAAGATATGCATGAACATCTGGAATTACGTGAGAAAAGACAAGCTAACGATGGACCACATAAGATATGAATCCACATTTTTAAATCTCGCTTTGATAACATGTTAAAACTTGGGTTTAAATGAGGTGAGACCCTATATACTCAAAACTTTAAGACAATAGGTGGTGGTAAGTTATTTTTACATAATCTATATATTTTTTATCAAAGTGGACGATGTGGGACAATATTCTAAATATTCTCCCCATCAAAAAAGAATTATTTTTCATCTTTAACTTCTTTTTCTTTGGTCCCCCCCCCCCCCCCTCTCTATTTCCGACTCTGGACGTGTTCAATACACCTTTTACCTATACATTTTACACAAAAAATAGTGACAGTTAATTATAAAAAACTAATCACATTATATTAAATAACATATTACGATGATTAAAATGAGTATCATATTAAATATTTTATATTATATATTTAGATAATTTATTTTACATCACCAAGATAAAAAAAAATAAGCAACAAAAGAAGTTAGAAAAGGAAGTGATTAGTTTACCCCAGGTAGAAGAAAATTTGTCTTACTTTTAGGTTCAATCTCTATGCATGACATATGGCTAATTGAGGATCACCCAAAATTCAATCTCTATATATTATCACATACGGCTATATGAGGATCACCCAGAAGTTATCAGAAATATAAAATCAACCCCCGCGTTCTTTTAATTTGGAAGAAGAAAAATTGGAATTGCAATCTTGGCTTTTGGCACTTCTGAATCAACTAGAACATATGTTGAAATCAAACATTTCTCAATCACATAAAAAAAAAGTTGTCGGAAGAGCAGCAAAATCGTGCACAACTGAAATTATTACAAAGTCTGCTAACTTGGCTTAAAGTTAAGGTTATATTCTGGTGGTCAAGCATATGTTGGTTATATAGTTTAAGGGTTAATTGCACCTGGTATCCATTGTTTTCCACGAAGTTTTAAGTAGCATCCAATGTTTCATGAAACACACTTGGCATCCAGACTTATAGGGTTAATAGACACCCTGACATCCTGCAACCGGGAAAGCACCTGCTATAGGCGGTTTTTAGCAATTTTCTTTTTAATTTTTCACTTTTCTCCCACTTGGGGCCCAAAATTTTCAAACCATGGTTAATTCCACTTTCTTTCAACCATCTTTCTCTTCCCTCCTTTTTCGTTTTCTTCTTTCGTTTTAGTTGCAGAGTACACAAGTAAAGAAGAAATCTCAGCAATGGTGGACTGATTAAAACCAAAAGATTTTATGAACTCAAATTCAGGAAAAGCATGTAAGGAGAGCACCCAATTCCACCACGCCGCCATTTTTTCCTCTCAATTTCTTCCCATTCCACACCTTTTTGGTTCCTCCCCTGCTGTTCTTATATGTTGTTTTCTTTTTTTTCCCGTGAGAGAAATTTTGTGTTGGCCCTTCAGTTGGATGTCTATCTGATGGGGGTTTGCTTGAAGTTTGATAGTTTCTGTCGATTTCAAATTCTGGGTCTTATATTTGATGAAGTTTCTAGTTTCATATTGATTACTGAATTAATGCTTTATACATATTGTGGCTTTGATGCGGCGGAATGCTGTAAAGAATTTTGACTTCGAGCTGCCTTCCACTTCATCAGCTTCTTCTTCTTCGTCGATTCTTTTGGATGAGTACTTGTCTTAAGATTCAGTTTCAGGTGTGGCAGCTTTAGTCCCTAGAATTCTATTGAATCTTGTAAACAGAGAGATAAAAGGGGTGACAACGAGGCGGATAAAGCGTGGGAGGAGGGGAAGAAAGATGAAAGGGGAAGAAGGGAAGAAGATGAAAGGGGTGGGGATGAGGTGGGGTATAGGTTTTTTTATTGATTTTTGAATTATTTTTATTACACTTTTAATTTATTTTGACTTTATTATTTTATTAATTGTAAACTGTAGTTAAAGTCAGGTTAAAAGTAGGGTTAGGTCCGGTCAAAGGTCGATTTCAGCGGTCAACGGTCGTCCAGCCTGTCATCTGGATGCCAGGTGTCTATTAACCCTATAAGTCTGGATGCCAAGTGTGTTTCATGAAACATTGGATGCTACTTAAAACTTCGTGGAAAACAATGGATACCAGGTGCAATTAACTCTATAGTTTATAGTATTTTCTTGAACTTTTATTTTCGAATTTTGTTATCTCTTGTGAAATGAGAATCTCTCCTCGTTTCACATTTTTTGTTTATCAAAACATATTCCAATCTACATAATATCTGTTGACCTTTCAACTTGATATACATCAACTTAAAACCATTGAAGTCCCTAGGACATGGTTCATAGTTCTAGGTGGCGGAGGTTTCGAGATAGTGACGAGAGATCAATTCTTGTCTCTGGCAAGATATTCGACTCTCTTTCTAAGTAAGTGCATAGTATTGGAGCTTCATTGCTTGCAGTGAGCTCCTTGCGTGACTGTTTAAGCGGTCCAAACTCCGACATAGCGGATCTTAGGCATTTGACTTTCATCCATATTGCACTGTAGGACACGATGATAAAAGTCCGGTTGAGGTTTCCGGTCATAAACATAAACCATTGAAATAAAACCTCGTTATTGGTGTGTCCATCCTCAATCTCGTATACTTATCTTTGTATTTTGTACACTGTAAACTCTAGGGGGACATTTTGGTTTTATATTTATCAAATAGCGCAACAGTCATCTTTTAAACTCAATGAATTAGTTTTCTACAATCAATATATGAAATTAAGTCGATTTTTTTCTCTATTTTGTTTATTGTCTTCGACTTCTTTGTAGTATCTGAGCCCCAAAACCGGTCCACTTCATAAGCGTTTATCATGCCTGTCTAGTTCGTAGAACCACCAATGTTGACACTATGGTACTATATTATCGTTGAAAAAAAGCACATTGTTATGCCCACACCCTCCGGAACTTAATTAGATAAGAGAAAGGATTTTAAGAAATTAATAACCTATTAATTAGCAAATTAATATTGAATTAAACATAGGATTAAGAATCAAAGAAAAAAGAATTAATTAAAATACAATTTAGGAATTACAGTTTTTGCCCTTTCCCATAATAAAACTGACAGACACGTCAGTTTTCCCGCATTTTCAGAAAAAAACATCGATTTCTTCTCCTCCTCTCCAGCCAGTCGACTCCTGCAAACCCTAGGTGAAGAAGACCGCCTTCAGGAATCAATCCAAATCCTTTCCGTTGTCCAATCCGAATATCAGTAACCAAAGACAAGTAATCATCTTATAAGTTTCTACGATTTGTGAAGAAAAAGGACCTATTTTCATATCAAAATTAGTTCACCATGCAGTATCCTATCCTCGTCTATCTTTTGTGAATTATGTGTAATTTTGTGTTATGGTTTCAATGTTTTGGCCATCATATGTTGAAGATCTAGTTGATGTTGATGATTATATGAATTCCTACAAATCCCTACCCCTTGAATCCCTTTTTGATGTGATTTCATTGTGGTGTGGGGTTAGAGGATGAAAGGTGGGATCTTTGGATTCGTAGGTTGAAATCTTTGAGTTCTAGGCATGAATCTTTGTCATGTATGTGCGTAGTGTTCAATTTGTAGTTTAAGCATGAGATCATAGCAGGGATTAGGCCTGGAATGATTGGGATGAAGTTTGGGAACGATTGGAGTTTTGGTTCTGCAGTTTCTGTAGAAATCGCAGAGTTTCTTTTCTGGAATCGTAGACATCGATCGATCGATGTCAGGGTATGATGTGACATAGATCGATCGATGTAGGAGGGTGGAGAGACTGATGTGAGACAGAAAGTATTCTGATGGACTTCGATCGATCGAAGTGAGGGTATGAAGTCACATCGATCGATCGATGTATGCTGAGGGAGAGACTGATGTGAGACAAAGTTTTCTGATGGACTTCGATCGATCGATGTCAGAATATGATGTGACATCGATCGAATGATGTAGGGTAAAGATGTCAACCAGTTTTGTGGGAAGAATATAAGAGAGAATGGGAAGTTAGAGGACCAATTGGGTGACCTTAGGGACTTCTTAGGACCTGATTGAGGCTAGTGTAAATCTTGGGAACGTGACCTAGGACGGTGAATCAACGGTGAGGACTTTGTGAGGTATTTGAATTGGACATCAGTGAGAATGGTCTAGGGCGTTAAGAGTTAATGCTTGAGGCGTCGATAAGGTTCCAATGGAGCGTGTGAGGATGTCTACTTCATTCATTGTATCCCTAGTCTGAATGGTTATATGAGGTAGACCTGAGCATGTAGTGATACGCTTGAATGTGTGAATGAGATGAGCCTCGAGTGATTGAATGATATGTTGAACGTGCATATTTGTATCATAGCACTTGCATTTGCACTATGTTTTGATAAGAGCTGTGCTTTGGCACAGGGTATAAAGTCTTTGCGAAACGAGCTGTGGTGCGTTACAGGGTATAAAACAAGCTGTAACCACTACAGGGTATAAAGTGAGCTGTAATGCGACACAGTGTAACAAGCTGTAGAACATTACAGGGTATAAAGTTAAGCTGTGATGTGTCACAGGGTATAAAGACAAGCTCTGGCCCATCACAGGGTATAAAGTTATGTGAGCGGATATTGTGACATGCATTGCACTGTTTTGGAAAGTACTGCATAAGCAATTGTTACTGTGTAGTGTAGAGCATTATTTGAAACGTCATGCATCATATGTTCGTTCTGGTATGATTGATATGTAAGTGAATAGTTGTCTATTTGCTTGTTATTTGTTCTTTTCTTTTACTATGTACGTGAAGCTGAATTTTTGGAACTACCCATGACATGTGCCCTATTTCCCCTTGATATTTATATTCACTCATGTCTTGCCATGTGATGATCCGGTATGTCTTATGAGCGGGTTATTTGCTAGCGTTTTTCGCTAAGGGTTCTACCCTGTTGTTTTGCATATGGGCCCGAATATGATATGATTTTCATAGATGACGACGGCGAGTGGGCTGAATGGGATGCATAGAACCTATATTGAGAATTGTCCTAGACTGCTATTGGTTGTTTCAACTTTCTTTCATTCATTTCAGGACTTAGATGGATGCGTCCATAAACAGTTTTATTTACTCATGCTTTTGGGAATACATATTCGATTGATTTAGTTTTAATTTACACGTGTTTCTGCGTTTAATTCTCTTACGTCAGCGATGATGTGTATGTGAGAGTTATGACGTCTGGTAGTCCTCTCAGTAGGCTACGACGGGTGCACCGGTTCGGGTCCGCTCTCCGGACCGGGGCGCTACCACATAAAGTGTTTTTGAAAGTATTCTAACGTTATATAAAAAATATATAAAAAGATTGATTCGAGAATAAAATAAAACTTAAAATTGACTGATGAAACGATACTCTGAATCATGCAAGTCCGTCCATCAATTTCTTTTAAATTCTACCAACCCTAAATCCCTACAAAATAAGCTAAGCTATAAAGCATAATTAAAAGGAAACTGAAAGCTTAGGCAATAATTTATCAAGTGGGTTATGTGGCCACCTTCTACTATCGGCATATTACAGCAATAATACGTTACACAAACATTTATTTCTGTTGGCTACAAAACATGGGTTAAAAGATCTAAAATTGGGTATATAAGGAATTATATTAAAAATATGAATGACTATTAACACCATATTCCTTTGTGTCTTCATTATTTTTGTATGCAATAATTGCTCCATACTATTATAAACCGAAAGTTACTTCGAGCATAGCATTTTTCATTATTCTTTCATAATACATTATTTTCCCTCTCCCCCACTCCAAAAAAATGCCTTTATTTCGTTGAAAACCAGGATGTTTTTTACAGTTTTAAAAATACCTTTAATTTCTTACAATTATGAACCTGATTATAATTTTAAAAAATACTCTTATTTTCTTATAACTTAAATTCCGATGGTAAAATTTTAGTGGTAGAATTCCAATAATAGATGTATAGAGTCCAGTGAATGGTTCCCATGACCGCTCTAAGATATGATGACATCGTGATTAGATGTGAAGCAAGTTCCGATCTTGGAGCAAAGGCTATTTCCTGGTCCTGATAGACTACATCGTTCCAGTCTTAAAGAGCATTATCAAGGATGTAAATCAGGAGTCTAACGGACTCTTAAGTTGGGTGATGACTTACATACACAAAGTGTCCCCCACAAACCAGGCATTCGGCCTAGCAGCACTGGAACACCTACACTGTGCGTGGGTGGATTCGAATTATTGACCTATTGGAGCAAATGAAGGCTTGGTAGCAGTGTCCTCCACAAACCAGTCATTCGGTCTAGCAACAGTGGAACACTTACACTGTACGTGGGTGAATTCGAACTCTTGACCTCTTGAAACAAATAAAGATCTTGCAGTAATGGAACACCCACACTGTGCATGGATAGATTCGAACTCTTGATCTCTTGGAGCAAATTCGAACACGAGTACTAACTGAACTAGTACTCGAGCTATGTCATGAGGAAAGCATGTTCCGATCTTCATATATAGTGGAGCAATTTTCGCTTTTTGTATTGTAATTTACTTTTAATTTGTACCATCGTAGTCTATATGTAATATAAATGTAAAAACAAAATAATGATAATAACCTCACAGAGACAGAGCTTACTGCGGTGCTGATTGATGCTTGCAGTAACAATGTTGTTCGTGTTAACTCTTGAAAGAGAAATGTTTTAATCGCAAAACCTTGTTAATTCACAATATATATGTCGTGCATTTTTCATCAATTTCTTTTGATAAAAAGAGAAACTTTAAAATATTTTTTGATTAAGTGTAAGTAGTTGTTTGTTAACTGATAAACAATAACCGGATCGTCAGTTAGTCAATAACAGTCGACGGTTTAATCCTAATAGCCGAGTATATTGAAGCACTGCAGTTCAGCGGTTTAGTGCTTAAGAATGGCCATCCGACCTCAGCAGCAACTCAATAGGGCAACACGACACCCTTATAACATCGAAGAATCTATTAAGGTTTGCACCTCGGCATTAACTTCAGCATACGTTCAAATGCTGCACTTCGGACTACTTTATCTAGGCAATGCTTAGTCATGCACTTCGGCGAGGTTCAGCTGTGTACCACAGAATGTCGTGCACTTCAGCAGAAGGCAGTTGTGTACCACAGCAAAATGAATCCAATACGATAATACTTCGTGGGACCCTCAAACGGAGATACTTCTCCAATATATCGACTACAGCTGTTTAGTCTTCCTGAACACGCCAAGGTCACAACAGCCGGTCTATCAGTTACATCAACTAGGCCGGCCTATTGATCACATCAGCAGACCTATTATGCCTTAGGCTCTCTGCCCTAAACAAAGCGTCTTCTCCAAGCTATCATCAGAGTTTCAGATTGGGAAAAAGATCTATAAAGGTAAGGAGACCAAGAAAAAGAAGGGGGATCAGACTTTACAACATATACATACACCCTGCTCTTCGGCAAATACCGTGAGAAATTCCTAACTCACCCTTTACATTATAATCTCAGTGAGATATGGCCCAAACTGACTTGAGCGTCGGAGGGTTTTTCCCGGGACCAACCCCCCGGGACCTCTGACCTGTGCTACTTTGTGCAGGATATTTGGTGCTATTCTAGCTACACATTTTCAATTCCAGTTGACAAATTCTTTACGTCAACTGACGGAGCTGAATCGAGGTCATCTAGACCCTTGGTGAAGATCCGGCTTCATCATTAACCAATCAAATGTTTACACATATTTAAGTAAGTTGTAGTGATCACCTAACATTTTCTTGTTATTAACAATTATATGACATTGTATTATTATGTTTATAAGTTGATTCGAACTTCATCATTCATCAAAAAAAAGAATTTCTTGATCGAGGGAAACAAGAAAGCAAAAATCCTGTTCAGAAAAAATTCAAGGAAAGGAAAATGAGGACTAAATGCACTAAAGGACAGAAAGGGGCATTTGCATAGAAAGATAGATACACTCTAACTCAAGTGTACCTTTGATTTTTAATTAGGAAAGAAAGGATTCAATATGTCCAAATAGTACAAAAGTATACTATCAATTAGCTAGTTACAACACTCATCACTATATACATTCGTGGTACATCTAGACATAAACTTAACATTTTATCAACGTCAATTAAAGATCTTATAATTAAAAAACAAATGAATGAATCTAATTTATATTAAATATGGCAATCTCAGACACGACCCGTATCTGACACGCTCCTCACGGATATATGTATAGCCTTGACAAGTTTTGTGTACAAGTCATGTAAGAGCTGAAAATTACCCGCTAAAAGCAGACATGTCTATGTATATCTGTGGGTTACCCATTTATACCTGTCATACTTGATTTTTTTAAATATATTTTAAATATAAATAACAAATTATTGAAGTAAAAATTATAAAATAAAAAAGAAAATCCTAAAACCTAATCCCTTCCTTTTTACCCTCGCAATTGACCCCGTTGCCCCTACATTTTTGTTTCAATGATACATTGTAACAATAGTCAGTTTACAACAACATCAAGCATATTCAGTATATACCAACGACAGCAATAGCTGTCGCTAGGGAACAGTAGTTAGTTTAAATACATGAAATATGAAAAATAAACAAAACTTGAAAATACATGAAAAATACACGAAATGACCGTACACGACTTGAAATATTTGTACTTGTGAAGCTTGTAGATATATCTGGTACACGAACAAAACCCGACATGTGCATATTTGAATATCTACTTTTTGTACACGTGAAAAAAATAGGTAAAGTATGTGTCTAATACTATAATATACAAAATCCAAAAAATACGAAACACGATCTGTTTCATACATCTAATTACAGAAACACCTCTAATTACATGGTAGGAAAGTTGAAGACCAATGTGGTGTGAGTCATGACCCTTTTGCATTTCGAGCAAACGGTAGATGCATAGTGTTGGGATCTCCTCGCCTCTACTTTCTTCATTCTTTTTGTGACCGTGTGACACGTGGCAGCAAGAGGGGTGGTGAGGCTAGGTGCAGGGTCACCTGCATCTAGCCTCACCACCCCTCTTGCTGCCACGTGTCCCTGCATCTAGCCTCACCACTCCTCTTGCTGCCACGTGTCGCGCGGTCACGCGTCAATGCACCCTTGCGGGGGATCCTATCCCAGATGCATGTGCGCCAGAACAGAATGGCCTTTAATGCTCACTCGAAAAGCGAAAACCGCTCTACCCCACTTTGATACCGATGTTTCCCACTCAATTTTACCTTTTCTCTTTTAGTTTTATTTGTTATTTACCCATCAGATTTTCGTTTTCATTTATTACAGTTTCCGTATGTTACATACACCCTTCCCAAAAAAAAAAAATCTCTAGTTCTGTTAAAAAAGTTACATACACGCGGTGAGTATTATGTGTAAAAAATTTAAAGAGATCGACTTAAGAAGATAATCTGCACCCTATTAATTAGTAATATAACAAGTCTAAAAATTATGAGTGTAACGACTTTCAAAATGATAATATAGTTTATAAACTAATCAATGTCATTTTTTTGGCTCGAGGAAAACAGAATTGACCTTGAAGGACAGTTTCTCGTTATGCCCAAACAGTTGCGTTTTCAGTCCCAACATACAAAATTAATGTCAGTTAGTAGTTGCTGTTGTTAAAGAGTAGAAAAAAAAATGCACACACTCCCTTTTCAGCTCCTATTTATATCCCCTCTCCCCTGCAATTCTTTCTCACCCAACTCCCTTCAATTTTCTTTCCCCAAAAATCTCCCTTTTACTTCTTGTAGGAAATGGCTCTTGTGGGATTTTTCTTGGCTTGCTCCTTAGCAATGGTGTCACATGTTCATGGCTATGGAGGTTGGACTAATGCTCATGCCACCTTTTATGGAGGCGGTGATGCCTCTGGAACAATGGGTATGCAGAAATCTTGAATCTTTTTATATGCTTTTTACACGCATTTCTTGATTTGAAGTTTTGAACTAACCGTTTAGTTGCTTTTTATTTTGAATTTTATAGGAGGGGCATGTGGGTATGGAAATTTGTACAGCCAAGGGTATGGTACAAACACAGCAGCCTTGAGTACAGCTCTGTTCAACAATGGGTTGAGCTGCGGATCTTGCTTTGAGATAACTTGTGCTGGGGACAGAAAATGGTGCTTGCCTGGCAGCATTGTGGTTACGGCCACCAATTTCTGCCCACCAAACAATGCGTTGCCTAACAATGATGGGGGGTGGTGCAACCCTCCCCTCCAACACTTTGACCTCTCTCAGCCTGTCTTCCTCAAGATTGCCCAGTACAAAGCCGGAATTGTCCCTGTTGCATACAGAAGGTATGCATAAATTCTCTTCTTCTGTGACAAGGGTAACTGTGTAATTTTATTGTCCAAAGGCTGCCCTATTTGGTAACCAATGTGGGAATTTTTCTTTGAGTTGTCTGCGGTAACTTTATTGAATTTATTAGTTCTGACATAACATATTTATGATGTTACAATTTTGAGATCTTTGTTCCAAAAAGAACAATGACACATCTATCTCTTTTTTTCTTGGATCAAAACCCCAAATCTGGGTCTACACCGCTCCACCCACAATGACCATTGTGTATGATTCAAATCAGTAACTCACATGCCTTTTACTTTGGTTCTCTTTTACACAAAGAGCCCACAAAATGTGTCAAACTGGGTATTTGGGCTGCTAGCATGGAAACATGTGCATTTCTTTGGAATCGAACCATGTATTTTGTGGATCAAATTTAACTTGAATAACATATGAGCCATGTCGTGTATATATCTTTTTTCCTTTGGGAATGGGTGGTTTTTACTTTTTAGTTTTTCATGTTGCAATTTTATGGAAATTGTCCTTAACATTTGCATACAGACCAACTTACTTTCTACTTTTGCATCCTAATGATAATGAAAGCACTTGTAGATTTTAGACATGTTCTGAAGTTAGTGTCTTTTGAATGAGTTTCAAATGAGAACATAGATTTTAGCTTGTAAAAGCATGGGCAAAATGTTAAAAACTATAAAGAAAATAAGGGACAAAAGATGTAAATAGCCTAAAGAATTTCGGTATGCTCTGTCATTCTCCCTAGAAAAATGGTACTAAGAGTTGTATTATGTGGTTATTGGAAGACATATTCCCCTCGTACCCTATCGATAGCATAGCGATAGTTATGCTATCGATAGTTTTTGTTGTTGTTGGGATTATTGTTGGTGGTGGTAGACATAGTGCATGATTTGGTTCTTATAGTGTTGGTAGAAAGCATAGTGTCTACTTTATGAGTAATAGTAAGCATGTTACTTGTTTGGAAGTGAACTTTGTGAAAATTTTGTACAATATCTTCTTTTGCTATTATTGGTAAGATCAACTCTGATTTTCAACGTACATCATTTAATTCTTTTCATGAATTGCTTATGCGTAAAGGGCTCCCATTAAATAAGGTTGCTCCTTTTGTAGGGTACCCTGCAGAAGAAGGGGAGGCATAAGGTTCACAATAAATGGTCACTCCTATTTCAACTTGGTATTAGTTACAAACGTTGGCGGTGCTGGTGATGTTCATTCTGTGGAAGTTAAAGGATCTAGGACTAATTGGCAGCCCTTGTCAAGAAACTGGGGGCAAAATTGGCAAAGCAACAGCAAACTTGATGGGCAGAGTCTCTCATTTAGGGTCACTACTAGTGATGGTCGTAGTGTGGTGTCCTACAATGCTGCCCCTGCTGGCTGGTCCTTTGGGCAGACCTTTAGTGGTGCACAATTCCATTGATTGCTCAAACCTACTAGCTCGGTTTTCCACCGGTCTAACGGTTCGACCGGTTGACTAAATGATAGTTCGATTCGCATTAATTGCATAATTAGTAGATGGGTCGGAAGGTATACTACTAAATAGTCACTGAGTATTAGTATAAGTGGCATTTTAGTATAAATGGTAGTTTTAATTTTTAGTGTCAAAATTGTGGAGGGCACATTTTGAAGTTCACCACAATTTACAAGTTTAGTCAGAAGAAGGGTCCAATATTTTTTTGGTACCCCTCTCCTTGTGTTAGGTTTCTATTTTTATTTGCCTATTTTGCCCTCTTTTTCGGTCAATGTTGAACAGAGAAAAGGGTGGCAAAGGTGAGGAATTTCACCGCCCTTAGATTATTGGTTATGGGTTTGTGTTTTTTTGGGCTTGTTTCTTAAGGTTGTCAGAATATATCTATAGATTATGTGTGGTGTTTTATTTCTGGACTATTTATAATTGTTTCTTTTACTTTTTTTATGCAAAATTATTGCTGTTACAACTATTATCATTATAGAATACAACAACAATCATACTTAGTATATCTCACAGACAACAAAAGTTATCGCTAAGGTCTGGAGAGGGTAAAAGGCAGACAAACAATACTTCCGTCCTAAGGGATAGAAAGTTTAATTCCAGTAAGACTTCTGACACTATATATATCTGCATAGATAGCATAATAATATAAATATACACTAATAAAGGGATTTTATTAAACATATCATCATAGAATAACGATATGATAATGTGAATACACGTCCATTTCCCACTAAGATGCATCACATATTGTGATTTTTGAAACAAGGGATAAGCTCTCTTAATAAAATTTTCAAAGATTGCTTTATCAATTTGTGCACAACTCACACTCAAAGTGAGTGTGTTACACATTACTTACACCCATGTGGGAAAAAGGAAATTACCTCACTGCCATCATATTCTTGGTGGCAAAATCAAACTTGAAAGTAATCCAAGATTCCAACAAGGCTGAAAATAAAGTTGAAAGCCATTTTGTACAGGACTAGTGAGTTTTTATGTACTTAACTAGCTTCTATAAGTTTATTAGTTTATTTATGCGCACAATTTGGCTATACTTATTTTGTATGTACAAACCTTTCAGAAAAGTTCATGAATATATACAGGGCATTTCATTATGTTCCTTGAAAACTAAAGAAACTCCAGCACACATATCATCTTATTGAAAGACATTATAATACATAAAATTTTCTGCGATTAGACATTGTAATACATAAATTTTGCTGTGCTTTTTGTGTCAAGATAAACACTTCGAAATTTAATGGATTATCTTGAGTTAAATTGATGATGATCTAAATAACTACTCCTTCGTTCACATGTCCTTGAGATATTGGATCCTTTAATGATTTAGCCTTCTACTCCTTCATTCTCATGTCCTTAAAGTATTGGATCCTCTAAATTCTTATGTGATGACTCGTCTTAGATGTATGTATTTGTTGAATGTGATTTAACATGTATAACTATGGACTAGTTTTAATTTATAACAAAAAAAACTTCTAAATGATCTGTTTAACAGATGACTTGATTTGTATATGTGCCGATTTTATTACACTTGTAATTTTGTTTGACAAAGTACAACTTATAATATAATGGTGTGTATCAGTAATAATTTTCTCTTCATCAATATATAGCGATGTGAAATTAGCACCGGAGAGGGATGAGATTACCTAACCCACTTTTTTTCACCGCACTCGTCATCGCGTGACACGTGGCAACAGGGGTGGATTGTGAGGCTAGATGAGGGTGACCCACATCTAGCCTAACCACTCACCTCTGCTGCCACGTGTCTCGCATGGGGTGAGGAATTTGGAGTGCGGCCACCGGAGGGTGGACATATCTCCATAACTTTGACCCATCCCACTCTTGCCGACAAGATGAGCCATTCGAGCTCATTTTAGGCGATTCAGACCGGAAAGGCTAAGTGTGAGGTAAAATATGAGGCCTCCAACCACGTATCATTACGTGTAAAAAAAACAATTTTTTAAAGAATGATCTTCATATCTAAACCCGGGTTACTACTCATTTCCCACAACGGCAGAACATGTCAAGTTTATTAATATATTAACTTTGGTATATATATATCCTTATCAATGTGCTTTTTTTTTTTTTTGGACACAATCAATGTGCTTCTTTAATATGTGTTCTCACAAGACAAGACTAACGAAAATCTTGTAACGTCCATGGTCAGATCACTAGCATCCCTAGTTCCAATTTCCAAGGTTTGAAAGCCTGCAATTTTAAATATATTAAAAGTGTAACATCTTGAAGACGATTTTGGTTTTTTAAGCTTGTCTACAAACCTTGAAAATTCAAAAACAAATAGGTAAAAAAGGTTTGGGAGCATAAAGTGTGAGAAAGATTATAGGCGGGTCTTGTGACATAGCCTGATGGAAATAATTAATCATTTGAAATAGGGAGGTTGAGAGTTCGACTTCCTCCGGAAGCATTAGTGGTGAATTCTATTGCTTTATCTTCATAATACTGTATTCGTGTATATAACTTGACTTTTGTCTGAATCTATCAAGTTTCTGATTTATATCTCTACAATTCCTGTGGATCTATCAGTTTTGTGTATTCGTGTATATAACCTGACTTTTGTTTGAATCTATCAAGTTTCTGATTTACATCTCTACAATACATTTGAATCTATCAAGTTTCTGATTTACATATCTACAACCTGCCTTTTGTCTGATTTACATCTCTACAACCTGCCTTTTGTCTGAATCTATCAAATTTCTGATTTACTTTCTACAATTCCTATAAATCTATCAAGTTTCTAATTTACATCTATACAATTTCTTTGAGAGCAAAGGTGTTAGAGACCATTGAATTAACAAAAAGATTATAGGCGGGAAATGAGGCGGAGAGGCCTGCAAAGTGTCCTTGCTGTATCTCTTTCTCTGGGAAGACACTGACATTGACTAGTCAAACTTCTGATTTTCTTTGTTCCCAATGGACTCTGCCATACAAGATTTCTTTGGATTCTAGAGCCCCGTGACCATCTACCCGGCTCCTAGCATAACCAGACCGGCCGATTGGGTATCCACGGTTAACCTATCATTTGAAATGGCCCAACTTTGATAAAAAAGAAATGTTAAACATAGGGGTCCGGATCCCATGACCGCCGGTTCTCTCACCTCCTTGCGACCGTCTGACACGTGGCACCACAGGGGGATGATGAGGTTGGGTTGGGATGACCCTCATCCAGTCTCAGCACTCTCGGTGTGCCATATGGCAGGCGGTCCTTTGTTACCGCCCCCACTGGGGGTCAGGAGATCCCAATCGTAAACATTGACCCTGTAAATGCTGTTTAATTCCTCTTAAACACATCAAGTCACTAGTTAATAAGATCCTCCATCCCCACCTACATGCATTCGTGATGACATTATTTGTCGAGTAAATAAGTTATTAATAGCACGTAGTAGTGTTAGTAATGTTAGTGATATTGATGTAAATGTGCGATAGCATAAAGTACGAATGGTTGTAGACTGTTATTCTTGTTTTCATTAATAAGATCCTCCTTCCGATAAAAAAATCAATCGACGGACCAGTTAAACCGGTTTACTTTAAAAGAAAAATGTACCAGTTAACTGAGATTGTAATGCTTTTTTGGATATATTTGTCTACATGGTTAAATAAATTGACCTACTATTAAACAATTGACCTGTTGATATTTTATCCTTGCTAAGCCGGGCATCATAAGTAAATCATTATTTGTGGAATATTTCGTGTTTGATTTTTCTCAAAAAAAAAATTTGATATTTAGGATCAACTTTCTGCCTAATACGTCTCAAGTATAGGAGTGGAGTCTATCGAAATTTGGGCATGGAAAGTACTTATAAATCAATATGTATCTGTAGTTTATTGGGCGAAAGAAAGACTTTTGCTAAACGTGTGTGCAATTAAATTTTTAAATTTATTTTTCTTTTGAGAAATTCGTAAAAATTATAGTACTCTAGTCGCTCTTTTATTTTGTGGGATCTACTATAATTTTAATGAGAAAATCACATATATGTTATAAAATGAAAAAACTACGCATAAGAAAGACGATTTTGACAAAACAATTAAGTCCAAGGGACATCAGGTACTATGGATCCTCTTACTCCCAATCGGGTTGCCTTTCAAGTTCTTGTCGGTGTTGCCTATAGGTCGTGATGTGCCTTGAGATGGCCGTTTTCCATCATCCTGCCTCTGGGGAATCCGCTGCCGGGTCGTCGCTCTACTGGCCCGTCCTCTAGGCACCTTTGGAAGACAGGGACAAGATACACGCTTTCCTTTACTCCATAGGCCCTCTCATCTGTTGCAGGATTGATGGGCCGAAATTTACTTCGGCTTCGCCAAAAGACCTCACTCTCTAAAAGCCCAGCTCGAGAAGAATTTCAATAGACTCACGGGCTGCTTCGAGGTCCAGAACACAATGATCCAGACAATAGGATATCAGAAGTGTAAAGCCCGTGAAGTCTGAGCAAGAAGATAATGGGCTCTTACAGACCACCATATTCTATCAAAGCTCCAACGTGCTGCTTCATGCAATTTTAGGCCCAATAATTTGAGCCCAGATAGTTTTGATTCTTGCTTAGCAGATTATCATAATTGGATAAGAACCTGTCATTCTTTCCAGGCTTGAGTCATCTCTTCTGTGGACTAGCCCACCACCGTAAGACTGGACCAGAATAAACGAGCCCGTCTCTAATTCGAGCTTTCACATGACAGAATGTTGAATGTTGTCAAGACATTATACTGCACCTTATAATATTTGTTAATGCACGTAAGATTATATAAAATGAAATGGCAAATTTTAGCAGATGAGATCAGAGGAGGCCAAAAGTGAGGTTATTAGTGAGGCCTCCTATCAGCGGTCGCCACGTGTTAAAATTTTCAATATATTGAAATTTCTTTTTTATTAAATGACTTTTTTTAACACGTGGCGGCTGTTGATAGGAGGCCTTACAAATGGCATCACTTTTGGCCTCATGTGATCTAGTCCGAAATTTTGCAATGGTATAGAGCAATTATGATTAGTTGCTCTTTCATCGTTGGCCAATTATCTTTTACTTTGTATGCATGTAAATCTTATCTCTGCCATCTCATTGTGTCATTAGTTGTTGTTGGATCAATATAAAATTTCTAATGTGCTAATATCATGTAAACAATACTTTTTATACGTAGCACACGTGAACTGATGTAAAGTTTTCTCTTAGTAATTAATACAAAATGATCATTTTCATCCAGGAGAAAAACACACACACACACTACATTGCATCAGTATATCTGTTGATATAACAACCATTTATGTGTCATATCAAGTTCTAACTTTTGTTTTAAGAAACAGTTCTAATTGTTAAAAAGAATTTCTTGCAAATGATCAGGGCTAGCTTAGACGAGGTTCCAATACCAAAATTTTTTAAGTTCGAAAAATATATATTAATCTCTACATTTATGATATTATGAAATCAATACTTAAAAAAATAAAATGAAAAATAATTCTCACAAGAAAAAAAAAAAACTTTTAGAAAGAAAAATGGGGTTATTGCAAGGAGTTCATATTTGAAGAGTCTAAAATTGATGCCTCTAATCACGTGTCGACATATATACAAAAACACTCAACACTCCCATTCTTTAAACAAGTTAAATAAGGGAAAAAAATGGAAGACTTCTTTATTGACTTTTTTTTCGTTGTTGTCATATCAATTTTGTACAAATACAAAGTATCACATTTTTTTTATCTTTATTTGCCTATTTTGATAGAAGAAATACACACCAAACCCAAGTAAGAAGCAATTCAAGAACTTATTAAAAGAGATTTGCCCTTGAAAGAGAAGTGACTGGAAAAAATCGATAAAGAAAATGTGAATTGTGAAATTATATAAATGCAGTATAATTATTACAGTTGAATTATTACAAGTTGCAAAGAAAAGTTAGTTATCCGTGTGGCGTAAAGGAAGGATAGGATCTCCTCACCGCAAAGGGTGTGGTGACGCGTGACCGCGCGACACGTATCAGCAAAGGGGATGTTGAGGCTAGATGTAGGTGACCCTCATCTATCCTCACCACCCCCTGCTGCCACGTGTCGCGTGGTTACAAAGGGGATGAGGAAAGTGGGGGTGAGGAAATCCCAACCCCGTCAAGGAGGCAAGAACCGTTGGGGATGTTCTTTGAGGGTTGGGATCTCCTCACCCCCACTTTTCTCACCCCCTTTGTGACCACGCGACACGTGGCAGCAAGGGAGGGTGGTGAGACTAAATGAGGGTCACCTGTATCTAGCCTCACCACATCTCCTTGCTGCCACGTGTCGCGCGGTCACGTATCACCGGACCCCCTTGCGATGAGGAGATCCTATCCCGTTCTTTGACTCCTTCAAACATCACATGGCCTACTCCGAACGTGGATACCTGCCGAAGCCTTGAAAGTGAGAGATATAGAAACACATGATGTTATATTAATTCTCACTTTTCACTTATATATTGCCTCCCCCATGTTACATATCGTGACACTAATTTTTGTTGCTTCCTAATATCTTTTCATACAATGATCACTTTTACATTTTGGACTCCAGAAAAAACAATAACAAATCTATTCTCTCAGTTTTAAAGAGTTTCATAGATTATGTAAATCAGAAACTCAGCGGCCTGCTAAACTGATAAGATTTTTTTACTAGACAATCCACACAACGTGTCCAATGCAAAATGAGCGAACAACCATTTAACCCAAGTGGGTCAAATACCATGACCTAAGTCATTACTGGTCCAAGTAGTAATATTGCACTAATATTGTACGTGTCTTAGTTCGAACATGCGTCCTTTTAGTTATAATGTATCAATCTAAATACCAACTGAGCTATACTCAGAAGATAGAAACTCCTTTTTCTTATCCAATGACAACTAGGAGGTTAGTGTTACTTAGAAATTGTTCTACATATTATTACTATATAAAACAGATAATTTCACAGCTTTTCTTGGTTGGTATATACTAACTCTTAATTGGCCAAAGATCTTCCAACTTATTGTCCATCTTTTTCTTTAACTTTACTGATGTTGTAAGATCATACGATGTGTATTATATTCTCTGTATATATCATAATATATTGTTGAATTAGAAAATCATGCAAATAAAGGCTAAAGAATCTTTATCTTCCTTTACTCCTGAACTTATATCATCTTATTCAAAATTAATACATTACACTGCTTCAATTTGTTTCATAAAGCATCCTTGTTAAAGTTCATGAATGATTAATTAGTTAAAATACTGCAAGTTTTAAATTGACGAAAAGTGAATAAAATAATTATGCAGGCATATTAATTGATAAAATTTGTACTGATAGTAACTAAGTAAAGATGATTCGGGCAAGCTGGTGTATATGGAGGGTGGCTCATATGTGTTGTGTGATAAGAATTTTCCAACTAAATTAAAGAGAAAATTTCATAGAGCGGCAGTGCGGCCGACAATGTTATATAAAACAGACTGCTGGGCCATCAAGAGGCTACAGTTGTAGAAGATGGAAGTGACATAGATGAAGATGCTGAGGTGGATGTGTGGGCATACAAGGCTAGACCGGACCAGAAACGAAGTATTTCGGAAAAGGTTAGGGGTGACTAGTGTAGCAGATAAGATAATAGATGGGAGGCTGAGATGGTTTGGGGATGTCAAGAGGAGACAGACAACGGCGTCTGTCAGAGCATTTGAAAGCCTCATTGTAGAGTGGAAAAGGAGTAAGGGCAGACCCAAACTAACATGAGATGACCGGATTAGGCATGACCTACTATATTTGCATCTCTCTGAGGACATGGTCCAGGATATGAGTTCATGGAGACAGAAGATTAGGTTAACGAGGTTTAGACGGGATATAAGAGCACCTTAGAATATATTTAGGGGCTTAGATACTATCTACGATTTAGGTGGACTTTGCATTGTCTGCATTATATGTGTATATACATGTTTATCACTATTTTAATATCGGAAGCTTCCTCTTTGTATTTACTGAATTCCCTCACTAACACACTATAGCACATCATATTCCTATCATCATGTAATTTATGCAGGTACCTATAGAGCCGGGAGTCTCACTAGAAGCAAACTCTCTATCCCTTAGGATAGATGTACTATTTGCCTGTCGTTCGCCCTTCCCAGACCTTAACGATATCTTTTGATGTCGGTGGAATGTACTTGGTATGATTAGTTGATTGATTGAAACAAGTTTTATCTGGATCTGGGATTAACCGATTAATAATTATGGTGATAAGAAAGTTATGAAACAAAAACAGCAGATTAAATAATAAAAGGTTGTGTACCAACTGCTATTTTATCTATAAGGTCGTTATTGAACGATGTTGTATCAGATACATATTATACATGTCACATACACACATATAGAGACATAGACATATGCAGACGTGCAAACATATATACATACACGCTTCAGGTTACATATGTGTGTGCGTGTGTGTATATATATAGACACACATTCTAAAAGAAACATTCCATACGTACTTGTGTATTTGAAAAACATTGATTAAATTTGCTTATTACTCATTTAAAGTGTGAAGTTATATAAATGTCTAAACCAGATGAGTCAACTATTTACTTATCAGAGGTCAACACTGTCCGTTAATTGGGTTTCATGAACTTAAAGAGGTGTTTCGGTCATATCCTTGAAGATAAACGTAAAAACTTATAATTGGATATGTTACCATTCTGACCGTACTAGACCGTGTAAGTTTCAAAACATTAAGTACCCAGACGAGTATAAATAAAAAAGTAACGTGGTGAAGCCAGTATATATTCATATATAATTGTCTAATATGACATAACCAATAATTCCGAATAATAACCCATAGTCAAAGTGTTAGATCACCGAGACTGACTCACACTCCAAAATACTTCTTTGTCTATATAGAATTTTTTTTTTCTAAAGAAAGGATCGACTTTGATTATAATATTCACAAAATTACATCATACAAATTCACTTGGTCAGCGCTAAAACCCATCTACGTGCTATTTACATCAAAAAGACTCTCGTCTGCTCCAACCACCACAAAAAAAGACAGATAGCGACAGACAAAAATCGTCGCCATTTCGTCGCTAGAGGCATATAGCGACGAAATAGCGACGAAAACAGTAGGTCGTAATACGGCTTGTCGCAAAGTGAATTTCGTCGGTGAAGCGTCGCTATATTGGGACGGAAGAATTTCGTCGGTGTTTCGTCGCACAGTTGCGACGAAAATCTGTCAGGTCTGCGACCTGTTATTGCCGTCGTTTTTTCGTCGGTGTATTTTTTTCGTCGCTATTTTATAATTTTTTATTTTTCTATTTCCTTTCTGCGACATATTATTTCGTCGCAAAGTTTCGTCGGTATATTTTTTCGTCGCTATTTTTAAATTTTTGATTTTTTTTTTCCGGGCTGCGACATTTCGGTTTCGTCGCAGGTTCGTCGCTATTTTTTAATTTAATATTTAATATCAAATATTAAATATTTTTAATTTATAAATAGTATAATATATTATTAATTAAATAGTTTTTATTATTATTTAATTTTTATAATATATTTTATTTTGTATATTAAATCATTTGTACGAATGTTATACACAAATACAGTACTTGCGTATTGAAGTTCGTATAATTAAACAACACAAACGAAATAGAATCCGTATAAATCTCATATAAAATATAAAAGTACAAAGAATATTTCAATACAATAAATGAAATAGACTGTACCAAAAATCAAAAAATGAAATACTATGCAGAGGAAGATGGAGGGGGATCATGCGGAGAAGAGTGACCATCGGGGGGAGGCTGAGGCTGCGAGGAGCTGGAAATGATAGAGATGATGAGATGCGGTAGCTGCGAGATTTGTTGGTTCGTCTGCTGCTGCGCATGCTCAACCGCCTGCTGAAGCGACTGCTGCAGCTCCTGCTGGGTCTGGGTCAGCTGCGACCGCAGTGCCTGTACACTCTCCTCATGCTGCGCCCTGATGGTCTCCACCTCATGCTGTAGCGCCGCATGCTCTGATTCCAGGTGCGAAAGATTCTCTGGGGCCGTAGAAGGCGCGGAGGTGCTGGCCTCAGAGGAAGCACCTGGATGCAGAACTTCGGGAAAAAAGCGCAGCGCTGCTGATCCAACCCCGTACACCTCACTCTTCTTCTTATTCTGAGGGCCGACGGTCCGAACCGCATCCCAATAAACGCGGTTCTTGTCGGCCTCTTCTCTCCTTTGTGCGAGTAATCTGTTGTACTCGTCCTGAAATGAGAATGAGAATTGTTAGGGTTTAGGGTTTAGCAATAAAACAAAAAAACCGACGATACACAACGCCAAGAGCCTACTCACAGACGAATTTTTTTTATCCATGTTCTGGAAATTTAGCGACACAATAGCGACGATATAGCGACGTAACGATACAAACTACATATCGGCGAATAAAACACACAGAATAGCGACGAACCACCGACAAAATACCGACGAAATTGAAAACCTGACTACTTTTTTGTTAGTGACAATGCTTGTCAACGTATTTTTGTCGCAGTTAACGACGAAAATGAGTGTATCGCAAATGCGTCGCAACACCGACGAACCGTGGTTCGTCGGTGAATTTTTCGTCGGTAAATGAAATTCTTTTTGTGGGAACAACTATAAAAGTCAGTCTAGCTTGTTTCAAAATCTCCGGTGCTACTGCCCACGGGGGAGCTCTCTTGAGTCTCACGTTATGAACAATTTCATTGCGGCTCCATCATATGCTATAAGCCGCTTTTCTAAAAACATATGCCCACCAAGTATTCCCAGGTACTTCTGCTGGATTTATCTTAATATTTAGATCGACCCACTCTTTTACGGAAATGCTGTCAAAGAACACCTCCCGTCTTCTCATGTCAAGTAACCGAAGCCATATCTTTTTTGACCATCTACAATCCATGATTTCATGTAATGCGTCCCCAGCAGGTTGCTTGCATATTGGACATCCGGTGTTACATATGCTATATAGAATTTCATTAAATGCAAAATTTGCTGAATTTAATGCGGGTTCAAATTCATTGCAGAACTATTTACCTCGGTGAACAACGCTGAGTGTTCTTGTCTTTCTTCCCATGAACGAGAAAAAGTAAATTGTAGGAGTGTTAGCTGAAAAACTTGATTTATATTCTTTATCAAGTTTTTTAGAATTCGGTTTTTGGTATAGGGTACAACGTTCATCCAATAAAATAAATGAAAGACGTAAAAAGACGTAGGTTTAAATTAGGACAAATGCAGTGTGGGTGTAATACTGTTGTCTGTGTCAATAATGACGAAACTATTATATCTAATATAATTAGATTAAAAAGTTGTTGGTCTGGTTTGTAATAGTCATCTTACAATAGGTCTATGTCAAATCTTTGTCAACTTAGAATACCGATGATTTTCTGATTTATATTTTTATGAATCTCTTTGGAGCGCATTGGAGGTATTGGCCTCTTTCCCTTCAAAATCTGAATCTTAATCAAACGAAGACTTTCTTTTACTTCTTCAATGACAACATCTAACATTAATGTATTGTCTGACAGTTCCACCCCATGCACAGTTAACTTCTTTCACATTTACGTTACTGTACAACATAAATCAGCATGATGGTCATTTCCAATAATACCCCTATGTTCTTGGCTTTTCCTTAACAGTATCTCTGTCTACTCTCTCTTATGCATGTATTACAACTGGGTTCAGATCTCCTCACCGCAACTTTTTTACCGTGCGACATGTGGCAGCAGGGAGGGGTGGTGAGGCTGAATGAGGGTTACCCTTATCTAGACTCACCACCCTATATTGCTGCCACGTGTTGCGTTGTGGGAAGAGGGGTGAGTCACCGCTCGGTGAGAGGATCTCATACAATTACAACTACACCTATGTCTGAGTATCTGCTACACCTATGTCTGCCTATCTATCTTATATAGCTCAGTGGTACAATTGGTACTGTTGACCTCAGATGTATATGATAATAGAGAGATGAGTCAGAAACGAACGAAAGAGAACCCGGTAAACTTCACTGTTCTATAAATAATTAATATGTATTTATAGAACAATAAGATAACAATTAACTAACATATGACGATAATAAATAGGCAAAAAATTCTATTACTATTTGTTATATTTTTTTAATGGTGTTGAGTAACTATTAGTTTTATTTAATTACCCCCCATGATATTTGCCCACAACTTATCACTACACATTATCTGTATACCTGAATCTCATGTTTTACCCCAGGGTAAAACATCCATGTCCTAAGGAATTCTCTTGTCTCGCTTTTCTGTTTAAAACAGCTTATTTGTGACACACGAAAACTTAATTGTCATTAAAAAACTCACACCGTGTTTAAATTTCCATATACTTTATTGTTTTAATTTACCAGTCAAATTATTTTAGACTTCAATGGAAAGGATGATCATCTCAAACCACTCACATTATTATAGATCATCCGAAAACAACCTATATGTGTTTCTAACACATTACTAAATTTGCGTACATCTGACTTTTTTTATCCCGTTATAGACGAGAGACTCTAAGGTAGTGGAGGTAATGTTGTTGTTTTTGTAATTGTAAAAACAATTAAACCTTTCGCCAAAAAATCCGGTAAGAAGAACATAAAATACATCCGTAAATTCTATTGTGTTCCAGTATAACTCCTTATGAGATGTACAGAAACAGTGAATGAACTATCATGTTTTAACAATAATCTTTTAACTGATGTGAGTCATGTGACATGTTTTTTAATCTTGTCTTATCAGATAACAAAGCTTAAGAAAATTAGTAGTTATAGGATACTTGCCCTTGGTAGTTATTTATAAAAAAAATAAAAGTACGAAAATGCATATAAGTATATAAAATCAGGTGTGAATATGAATGAAAGGCCTGGAAGCCGGATTAGGATCCCCTCACCCCAAACCCCTCACTCCATACGTCACCGTGCGACATGTGGCAGCAAGGGTAGGTGGTGAGGCTAGATGAGAGTCGCTCACATCTATACTCACCACCCACCTCTGGTGCTACATGTTGGGCGGTGACGCACAGGTCGAGGGGAATGAGATCCCATCCCCTGGAAGCCTGAAATGGAAATACACATTGTATATATATAAAAATCGTTTGATTTATAGGACAAAGCCAGGTGGTCTGGTCAATTTATTGAATGTGGAAATCAGCAACATGACTCATTTCCGCTTCACGTCTCTGTGCTACGGGATCTATGAGTTGTTAACATCAACCAAATCATGACATAAAGAGAGGGCTATAAACCAACTGTTATATTCAATTTATAGTAACAAAAATCTACTGATTGCAACTTCACTTAAAACAAAATATGCTCCTAAATGTCCCCATGTAATAGTTTAGTTGATACTTGGGTTGAGATTTATTCTAAGAAGTCAAGAATTCGATTCTAAAGACGCGTACAGTATGGATGTTCCTCCTCTGCTAGGCCGAACGCCTGTGTAGGTCATTGCACAAGATTTCACCCAACTTAGAAGGTCATTGGGCTTCTGATTTGTATCCTTTATATATGCTCTTTCGGATTGAGGCGGTAGTGATCCCGGGACGAGGGATTTCATATTTTTCCCCAAATATGCTCATGAATCCCTGATAATAATGAGGAATCATCTCCTTCCCCATAAAGGGTAGTTGCTGATTATACAAGACATGAGGTTTGAAGGACCCTTTCCTTTTCTTTTCATAAACCTATTTATGGTATTATTTACCTGTTGATTTATCTCCATCTTTGGGATGTTTCATAGAAGTCCGTAAACAAACCCCATAAATCTGTTGAAATTTGAATCTCTCTCTTTTCACTTGTATAATTCAACTTGTGTATGAGTGTGCGTAATTTTTTTATTTATAATTTTAACAAAATAAATTGTGGGTCTAGCCCTAGGGTTTGCAGGTACAATTGGCTAGGGAGGTGGCTTTGTAGGTCTAGTGTACAAACCAGATTGTCACCTCATATTGACAAACTGTTTCGCTTCTGCTACATACAATATTGAATCAAAATGACAAGCCCGGACCCATCACCCTAGCTTCAAAGAGTATTGTAGGTATGCAAATCAGTAATATGTTATTGATGGCCAAAAAGCAATTTCTGTCATTCAATAAGAACAATTCTTTAAGAGAAATTAGTTTTTATGAATTCTCACTTTTTTTTTTTTTGCTTTTCCTACCTTACCCTTGAGTTTTTTTTTTTTTTAACTCATTCAACAAACATAGTAATGTTTTCTGATCACATGTTTTTACTCATTCAACTATCATAATAATGTTTTTCTTTAACCTTTTCTTATAATCTTGTTAGAGTATGAATAGTAGTTATGTTATATTGGAAAGGAAAAAGGGCAAAGGAGCCATCATGATGACGCCTAAGGCATGCAGATTGGGGTTAGGATCCCCTCACCCTAAATCCCTCACCCCAAGTGTCACCGTGCAACACGTGGCAGCATGGGTGGATGCTGAAGCTAGATGCGGGTCACCCTCATCTAGCCTCACCACCTGCTTCTGTTGCCACATGTCACGCGGTGATGCGTGAGGTAAGGAAAAAGTGGGTGAGGTGATCTCATCCGTGCAGATTGTATTGTCGAAATTCATGAGGTTTGATGAGACAGGACTCAAACATTCAGGCAAACAGGGTTTCTTTTTAATGTGGTTAGTTGAAACTTAGACACAGACATTAATTCGTGCCCTCTGCGATGGTAACTGTAGGATCAATTACTTGGAGCATAAAGGTGAAATTCCTCAATACACGATTTTACTACCTCTCAAAAGAACATGTGTAGAGAATGAAAATTAGTAGTTCACCGGTCTTTTATATTGGGTGAGATCTTACGCAGTGACCCACACAAGGTGTTTTCCTGCAAACTAGGCCTTCTGCCTGACATCAAAAGAATTGGAATCGAACTTTTGACCTTTTGGAACAAATTCTAACTCCAGTACCAAATGGATTATGTCCTAAGAGTTGTACGATCAATTACTCATATCAGAAGTTCCTTTTGAAACAACATACTCTCCCACAACAAAATTCACTTAGGGGACATTAAAATATGGTAACGTGATTTATGCTATTATAATGCCTCAATTATGAACCTTGCATCCCTATTATATATGAACTTATCATTATTAAATATCAATTTTTAAGATTTCATCTTGATGTAAAAATGATCAACTAAAGTCGACCTTACTATTATAGATTCATATTTAATTACAATACAGTTCTTTCATTTCTTTTTTTGATCTAAGGGGACGTGTTACACTCCATTTCCCCATGGATCATGTCTTCTCTGTCCCACTCAATCATTCCTTTCATACCTTTAAGTTTGTCTAAACACTTCTTAAATGGGTATCTGTCTACCCCCACTGGATTTTTTTTTTGGGCTGTTTAATTCATATTTTGGTTGATTAGTTGTGAAATCATGTTAATGTTTAATTAAGATGATGACCGCAAGTATTGTCAAGATATGAAGAAATCAATAGGCATGGATCTAACCACCTTGATTTGATGCTTTCTCTTTCAACTAATGAGCTCTCCAAAGCTGGAAAAGGCTCGGATTTGCAATTATAAGTGGAGCTTCCCCTTATTTCTATCGAATAGAGTAAAGGTTACACTCTTTTTTGACTTTAAAATATAATGGAATAAAGCAAAATGACTCACTAAATTGGTTGCGATTATTATATTATGAAGTAGCAGTTGATCGACACATCTTGATGCAATTTTCATTATGGATCATCGGAAAACAACTTCAGTGTGTTTCTATCACGTATGTATAGTTGCGTACATCCAACCCCCTCATATACCACCATAGGCGAGAGCTTCTAATACAATGTTGTTGTGGTTGAAGTGGAGCTTCTGCCTCTTTTAGCTAATACTTTGTCGATGATAATATTCTTATCCTAAATAATGATATTCTTAGTGCAAGTCCGATAAATATATCATACCTTTCTCAATATTTGTACTCTATGTAAAGTATATAAATTAAATAAAGTGCATGTTATGACTTAGGAAAAGAACGTAAGTTTGAATTGCTAGACTCGATGAAGTAAGACGCATGTTTATTTATTACGAGGCTAAAGCAATCAAACATTACTATATGTTCGATAACTGGGCAGGGAAATGCTAGCTGTTTTCTTGCCAAATGTTACCATCTTTTCATGCTTGATGATTTTTTAGCTCTAGTGTCTTATATTACAGCGTATGAAAGCTTGAAGGGGGGAAAAGTGATGTCGTTTTGCTGGTAGTCTCTTTCACTCACTATGCAATCCTATGTACGTTTTATTGCTTGGATTTTGTCATATTTGAAGGGGCTCCCTTGGTACTGCAAGCCCAATTGGGGGGGGGGGGGGGCGTTGGTGGTGGTGCTTGGGAGGGGGGGAGGGGTTGTATTGGTTGTTCCTTTATCATTTGTTCATGTGGTTCCAGGGGAGCAGACACAACAGAATCCTATACTTCAGTCTTTGTTTTATTTGGTGGGCCAATACCGCGTCACCTGTTAAATACAATTGGACTTGCATACATGTTTGCGTCTAGAATAAGAGCAATCTGTTTGGTAGATGATACATACCTTAAACATAGTTTTTGTTGTCGTTTGTATATATTGGTTGTCAGTTGTTGGTGTTGGAAGAAAATTTATAAATGGGTTTGTCTAAAGTTGGTGAGCATCGTTCTCTAATAAATCTGAGATTTTGTATGTGAACAACAGTTGGTCGGTCAATGGAACATAGGACCTCATGATTCGATCCCGAAGAACACTGATTCCGAAGAGTTCGCGCAGTGTAGGCGTTTTGTTGATGTCTGGGTCAAAGACCCAGTTTGCAGTTCACACCTTGTGTGGTCTCCTGTCTATGACCTCTCAACGCCGCTGAACTTCTAATTTGTATCCTCCAAAATGCTCTTTAAGACTGTTCCCAGTTTGCAATTTACACCTTGTGTGGTCTCCTGTCTATGACCTCTCAATGCTGCTGAACTTCTAATTTGTATCCTCCAAAATGCTCTTTAAGACTAGAACAATAAGGACCTTCAGAATCAGAATATATTCTTTTGTTCCAACATAGGACCTGATGGGACCATTGAAGCATTATGATTATAAAGATCGGTAGTCAAAGGCATTAGATGTAGTAAAACGATAACAAGAAAAGTTTGGAAATTGATATATATATATATATATATATATATATATATATATATATAGTCACTAAATTAGATGGATGCTGACTATAACAAATTAGTGTAAAAAAATCACTTGCTTTAATTTATCAGTTTAACGATTTCTCTGAAAGCAAAGTTGTCTGCAAAATTTGAATGAATATTGGATAAATCCTTGTAAAGTTAGGTTGCAAAATAAAAGCATGGATCTAGCTGACTCTTTCTTTTCCAAGGCCATTTAATTATGTATCGTCACTACCACATATTGGACAATGTTCTATTTCGAATCTTACCATATTATATAATGTAAGGCCCCAGATGTGTGGTAGCGTTAGTATAGATACACTAGCACTACTATCAATTTTTTACACCTCGTCTTTTCCGGTTTAAAAATAACCAATCCAAATTGATATTAATATTACCATACATTTGTTTCATTTTTTCCCCTAAAGCGAGATGGTATCATCCACCACCCTCTTTAATTGGATCATCGCCTAAGATTTTTAGTAGATATTTAGATACGTCTGGCATTTGGCTCTGATAACATTATTGTAGCATCCTATATTTGTTAATGAATCTAGATGTAGTGAAGCAATCACCTCATATTTCTCTATTGATTGGGTCTCACGATGCTAACTACCCATATTTGCGGATGAGATTCCCTCATCGCGCGGTGAGTCATTGCACTCTCCATCGCGCGACATGTGTCAACAGGGTGTGGTGAGGCTGGACGAGGGTTGCACTCATCCGGTCCTCACCACCCCTCATGTTGCCACGTGTCGTGCGGTGACGCACGCGGTGAGAGAGGAGCTGTGAGGAGATCTGAACCCCTATATTCGGCCTCTGTTTGGGGATAGGATCACCTCACCGCAAGAGGGGTATGGTGACGCGTGACCGCGCGACACGTGGCAGCAAAGGACAGTGGTGAGGCTAGATCAGGGTGACCCTGATCTAGCCTCACCACTCCCCCTTGCTGCCACGTGTCGCGTAATCACAAAAGGGGTGAGGAAAGTTATGGTGAGGAGATCACAACCCCTCTGTTTGGGTCTAACAAAGCTAATGACCAATATTTCTCACAACACCACTACAGGTCTAGCCCAAAATCTTTATCTTTTTGAGCAAAAACTCTTTATTATAAAAAAAATAAAGACATATACACTTTAAAACATAGATGATAGGTTCAAATAATTACAAATTGTTAGTTGTAACTAACTTATAGTCTTATACTATTAAAATTGTATTGGTTGATTCTTCTGGGATTCAGGCTGTCATGGGATCTCCAGATCTACTAGTAATATAGCGATTCATCCATTAGTGCTTTTGTGTCCACCTAACAGAAAGGCTCATCACTGACTTGCAATTTTCAAAGCGGACCTGGAAAAGCATAAAATTCTTTTCGAAAATAAAGAAATATATATTTTTTGAAAATTATTTCGTAAGCATTAAACATGAAGGAATTTTTGTGAACCTAAAGAAAAAAGCATAGTATTTGCGTAGTCAATACAAACATCATCTTCTATTTCAGAGAATCATCAATCACAAAGTATAGGATAAGGTTTCGTACAGTAGATCACAAAACGATTTGGTCCGTCTTTGGACTCTGCACAAACGCAAAAGACTAATGCATTGAAAACACCTTTATCTGACACCAATTTTGGTTGTTAAGATTGGAAGTGACAACTTTCGATGAAATATATCAATTCCGAATATCAACTGAGCCACTGGAGCAAATTGAACGGTTTTCTTTGTTATGTTACATCCGACCAAAGTCTCACGGCTTCGTTTTCTTTTTGCCCAAAAACAATTATGATGAATTATTCATGCCAACTAACTAGTATAAGCACTGTGCTTTGTGAGGAAGGGATGCCGAAATTTTCGTTTCTAGTTATGAAGTTTTCACGAACATTATCATCATTTTTCACAACATTTTTTCTTATTTTACACGACAAGCATGCTTGAACAGCTTTTATGAGTTCATAAATTTGTATGACCAACATGTACATTTGTGAACTTTGACCAGACTCCACACCAAGTTAGACCACTCAAGTCACTTGTACTAACAAGTCACTTGTACTAACACCTAGTTTGAAGATGAGAAATGAAATCTTCCATGCATATCTCTGAATTCAGACCAGGCTAGTGCAAGAAAAAGATAATAAAAAGGTTCAAAAAATACCACATCAATTCGCTATCAACACGAGAAGACAATGTATGATGAGAGCAACTATATACAACTGTGTGTGATTCTGTGTATGACCTCTTCAATTTAAAAGGGTGCTGAAATTCTGATTTACATCATCCACAATGTTTTTTGAAGCTAAGACGGTGAGGACCTTCAGGACCAGACTCCTTGTGTATGACTTCCCCACTTAGAAGACCGCTGATCTTCTAATTTGCATCCTCCACAATGCTCCTTGGGATTGAGACGATGGGCGTTCAAGAGAATATGACCTTCGCTCCAAGAGCAACTATATATATTATAGTGTATATATTTTTGTATGAGTTCTGCATAAAATAAGGGCTCTGGGCTACTGAGCAGTTCAGTTTGATGATGGTAGCAGTCAAAGCTAAAGAGCCACACACACGTCTTCCTTCATTGTCCTTGTCTGAACAACACAACAATTATCATACCTCACCTTACCCACACGTTTGGTTCCTTGGAATTCATGCATCACTTTGTCCTTTTTTGTAACTAATCCAACTCATCAATCTTCTGCAGATCTTTTTACAGTTTTCTCTTTTCATATGTATTCGTAATAATTTCTTTTTTCATATTTGCTGCAACTTTGCAGATAAAACCAAATGATCCTTCTCTCTTGATTCATTTACAAAGTATCCTTTTTTTTTGGGGGGTTTTTATGATTCGTCTTTTGATCTTAGTTGTTTGTCTAACACTTTTCGACAGTGTCTTTTCTATGATTTGTCAACGCATAGGTACCGGCTATGTTGATAGATTGAATCTACTCATCATCTCCACCCTAACCTTATTGACCACCGCTCAACACGTGGCAGTAGAGGGGATTATGAAGCTAAATGTAACACTTATCTAACCTCACTATCCTTTTGCTGTCACGTGCCAAGCGGTGAACAATAGGGTGAAGGTGAAGGCGGTGAGAAGATCCGGTCCCTTATGTTGAGCGTGCAAACTTCAAAGGGGTGAGTTGTCAATTTAAAAAGTTTATTTTTAATAGTTTTAGTGTGAGATTGTTCTCTTCATTAGAAGAGAGAGGTTTTTGTGTAACCTTCGCCCAATCACCCTCGTTAGAGTTATAGTTTCGGAAGAAAAGAAAAAATATATTAGTTTTATTAATAAAATCCATCTTTATTATTTTGGAAGAGAAATTAAAACTATTCACAATGGTTTTGTAAAAACTGTACAACGGTTTTGTAAAAATTGTAGTTGTAAAATAATATTCTTAGCTCATTCTCGAACACTATGAATCACCGAAATACTTTTAGCTGAATAGTAAAATCCAAAGTGAAGAGAATGCGAATTTCTTGTTCAAATGATCATTGTGGAAAAAAACACATAAAATTGTTTTAAAAAGTGCTTCAAATTTATATAAAAACAATTGATCGGAGGATGAAGTAAAAACTTAGATTAGATAGGTGACATGATACTTTGGATCTTCTGAATTCTAAGATGACCGAGTGTTCCGTAAGTGAGACCAAACGCTCGGTGATGAGCTCAGAGTGCAATCTATTAGTTCGGTCCAATTACAAAAGTTTATGTCCAGTCACCAAACGCTTCATAGAAAGTTTGATTAAACCATTTACATACGTTGATCCAAAGTTCGGTGATGATTTCTGAATTGCAACGTTCAAAAAGTTCGAATCCGATGTTTGGTTGGTGCAGACAGTAGCAAATTCCTCACGTCTTTTGATAAAATGTTGTAACTTTTGCAGTTTCAGACATCTTCTTTCAATCTTGAACGGTCATAAACTAACTTTGGAATTTAAATTCTACAAAGAGATGTCAAATTAACTTATTCCTTGTGCATTGAAGTCTACAATATAAGGATCAAAAGGTTTTGAAAAAAAGACTTCTGAAATACTTTTGAACATGCTTCAAAATGATCCTTGAGAACCTTTTGGAGTCTTTTGTGAAAAACTGCATAGTTTCTTCCTTTTTTTCTTTATTCCTCTCGTATTAAATACTTCAAATAGAAAGTTCAATCTTCCTCCTGTAGAGCAAACGAAACGAAGTAACCATTATGTACTTGAAAACATTTGTCATGTAGCTTACTTTGCTTAATCGTGGAGGCAAGATTGCTTTAAGAACATTAATCTTTGTTAGATCTCGGCTATTTCATCTTCTTTGTTTTCATTTCATTCTGTTTGGTTATCATATCTTTATGATATATCTTACTATCTTGTACATTCATAAAGGAAATTTGAGAAAGGTTGAGTACTACTTCTTTGATGATCTCTTCCATATTCTATGGACGTTTACTTAGTTTTGTTGGTTTCTTCAAATCTTCATCATCTTTTATGTCTTTCAAAACTAAATTTCCAACCATCGTGGCATGAGCATTCTAGCATTTGTATTGTTTCTCTATGTTGTTATATTAATGTACTTTCAAATGTGAGATCGTTTTCACATTAACTCTAACATTTCCGCTTTTTCATTTTTTATTCATGGAATTCATCTATATATGTGTATGTCCATATATGTGCAGAATAAATCAATGCAAAACAAACCACAATACTATGTGAAGCAGAACCACTATTATACATGGAAAACATTATTTTTAAGTACAACAAACTTACAGAAATTTGAACATAAATTCCATGATTTAAGGTATCATCTCTAGCAAACTTGAGCTATTTATCACTCCCCCCCCCCCCCCCCCTTTTTTTTTTTTGCCTTCTTTTTTCTTTCCGTGTTTTTTCCTTGACTAGCCCAGTTCCACGAGTTTATCAATTACTTATTACCACCGAGACACTAGTTTGTTAAGATGGACCATTCATGTTACAAAATCAATGGGAGGAGACATCATTGTGGGTTATGAAGTATTCATGTCAATGTCGGAAGAGACAGCCCGAGACCTTGGACTCTATTTTTGGATCAAAGGTTACCTTGGTTACGATGTTTCCTACCGTTTTAATTTCAAAAAATTTTGTACGAGATGTAAATCAGGTCAGTTACTGGTTTTTCGGTGAAAAGTATAAGACTTAGTATCTATAAGCTATCTGAACTCAAATCTGTTTCGGTATAAGGAGCTAACAGCATGACACGCATCTACACTCATCTACCAATATTTGAACTGAAAATTTCGAATCTAATCTATCATCTAAAAACCTATTGAACTATGCTCTGAATGCACTTTGGACTCTATTCTTGATTAGATACGACTAAGGTGTTGAAACTTGGGCTTACATGAGGTGAGTCCCATATCCACTCAAAACCTTAAGGCAATGGGTGGTGGAACCTCATCCTCATATAAGCCATGCATTTTTTCTCAAATTAGACAATGTGGGATTCTCAATACCCGCCCTCACGTGGCAACGTGGCTTGACATACACACGCGCCTTACAACCCGCCCTCAATCACAAACCACAAGCCAGTCATGAACATCTGGACTTAGGTGAGGGGAAACATTAAGTGGCCAATCATCACAAACCACCCGCCCTCAATCACAAACCACAAGCCAGTCATGAACATCTGGACTTAGGTGAGGGGAAACATTAAGTGGCCAATCATCACAAACCACAAGCCAGGCATGAACATCTGGACTTAGGTGAGGGGAAACATTAAGTGGCCAACCATGGGCAATGCAAGGGGTTGAGTCACATTTTAAACCTGCTCTGATACCATGTTGAAACTTGGGCTTACATGAGGTGAGGCCCATATCCACTCAAAACCTTAAGGCAATGGGTGGTGGAACCTCATCCTCATATAAGCCATGCATTTTTTCTCAAATTAGACAATGTGGGATTCTCAATATAAGGTATCAGAATAGCATTCGAAAACTAGTAGTAACAATTAAAAAAAAAAAAAAAAGCAACTACTTTTTCATGTTCCTGAACACCAGCTAAAAAAACGAAAACAAACTTCTTACCGTTGTCCGATTCTTGGGACGCTCTTAAATAATTTTTGTTAGGTGGTTAATGTGCAAATTGAAATGAAGTACTAAGAGTACTATGAACATTTCATCTTTTGGTACACAACACTCCATACAGCACAGAAAGAGTAAGTCTTGGCTGAATTTTCACAGAGATACAGAAGACGGAGGTAAGTGTGAACAAAACCAACTAGTACACTTCTCAGAAATTTATCAATATTAGATCACTAGTCAAAAATTTTACGTACTTAACATCCGACAAAACGTAAAATTACGAAAGGGTAAAGATCGTAGTCGACTGATTTACATGGTTTATCAATGTATTTACATGTATATGAGAAAAATGAAGCAAATTTACTATATCATTTAACATATAATTACAATATTACAATAAGAATTATAACCCTAACTAAAATCCAATAATATACCAGCTTGTAACCCGTTCTTATTAATGGATTTTGGTTAGAGTTTTGGTCCTTATTTGTAATCATGCATTAAATGATCGATATATTAGACTTGTGTCATTTTTCTCTTTTTAGACATAGTCGAATTACGTTAATCTTTTGTCTCAAGAGCGGTACAATATATAGGAGATGGCCCTATCGACATTTACTCTTTTCGCAAATTACCTACTCCGTTACACAAATCTATTTTGTTTTTTCTAAATTAGCAAGTTCTATACCAACTTAATTATCTAGTTGTATAAGATATTCTCTCCTCATATTAACACCTCTATGAATCTCATGGTGTTTTGTTCCTTGATTATAGTCATATTCAAATAAAGCGATTCATTAAATTGACTGCGCTTCTTAAGTAACAATTGATCGACACATCTTGATGCAATATTCATTATGAGTAATCGGAAAACAACATCTGTGTGTTTCTAACAGATGGATATGGTTTGCGTACATCCGACCCCCTCATACTCCGTCCGCCTCTAAGACAATATGGTAATATTGTCGTTGTTGTAGTTGTAACTCAATTTTCTTCTCTCATACTTTTCGTTGCACAAAAAACAACATTCATGAAAAAGGAAAAAATAAATTATTTGTACAAAAAGAAAAAACTTATATTAAAGTCCATAATGTATAAATTAAAATATATCTCATATTAGAAAAATACAATTTAGGCATGATTTTAAGATACCAAATGATAATTATAATAAACTCCTTAGCGGACGTCCCGAATGAAGTGGCCATTGCTTTTAGAGAAAGAATAGGGAAATTAAATATAAAACAAGGAAAATACTTCTACTAGTGTGAATGCTGAATATAACTTTCGAATCAGAGCAATCAGAGTAGTTAATCTACTCAAAAGAACGCACCCAATTGTTTCTCGAGCAAAAGACAATACTTCTGCTACTATGAGCTCTATCGTTCCCGTTTGAATGAGAGTCATGGAGGATGTAAATTAAGAGTTCAACAGTTTTTTAGGTTGTCAAAACATTGCTAGGATTCCAAACAAATTGTCTACTGCAAACTGGGCCAGCAACCATCTAACGCAATTGAGCCGAATAAAATGTCATAGCTATTAATGACCCAGACAGCAATTACACACCTATGCACCCACGCTACGCGTGTCATGGTTCGAACCTACACCTTTATGAGGCAATGTCTTAATTCATACAACAACTGAACTATACCCTCAAACTTTTGTTTATGTAAGAAGCAATTTTTGATGAGAGAGTTTATTTGTTCTTTATCCCCACAAGCTTCCCCCCTTCACTTGAGCATCTGTCAAACTTCCCTCTTCTAGCACTGGTCCCTAAATCTTTCTTTACTTCCTTCCCATCTTGTCAACCTCACCATGAATATGACCTTGTAACAGTTTAAATATTAAAACCATCTTTCTGTCGGGATCTCCTCGCCCCCACTTTCCTCATCTCTTTTGTGACCACGCTACACGTGGCAGCAAGGAAGGATGGTGAGGCTAGATGAGAGTCACTTGCATCTAGCCTCACCATCTCCCTTGCTGCCACGTGTCGCGCGGTCACGCGTCACCGCACCCCTTGGTGAGGGGATATCCCCTTTCTGTCAACTACAAGTATTGAACTCATTCCACTAAATCACAAAACTTGATTTACATTTTACAAGGCTTTTTTGGGATAGGAGGGATATGAGATTTTGCTATTCAACCATTTGTTTAATAGGTTAATTTATATATATTCTCACCAATATTCAATTCCCATATGCTAAAATCACATCTTTGATCACCCCTTTAGCTCTCTCATCATCAACAATGATCTTTCCTGATATGGGCTCCTTATCAATCATCTGTGTTTCTTCTTCACAAGGAGGTTCACTAGGAAAGAATGGTGAATCAGATGAAGGAGGCAAAGGGGCTTTTTGGGGTTTTTCTTTACAAAACACATGTTCTTTAGAGAAGAAAGGATCCTCAGAGTCTAGTGATGGAGTTGGAGAAGTCAGTGAACATATTGATCTTAATAATAGTGCTTGTTTGATTGAAGAGAAAATTTTGAAAGTAAACATAAGGAAAGAAAGAGAGAGCAGCCAATCAAAATTATGTGCTAGAGGTCATTGGAGGCCTGCTGAAGACTCCATGCTAAAAGAACTTGTAGCCCTTTATGGCCCTCAAAATTGGAACCTCATTGCTGAGAAGCTTCAAGGCCGCTCAGGTATTTATTTTAAGTGTTTCCTTTCTTGCAAAGGTTGAAACTTTATTTACTTCTACATCAGAAATACTCGAACTCGAGTCATGAGAGGGTGAAAATGCTCTCGAACCAACTGAACTAAGAGCTGTTCGCTTGTAAAGATTGAAACTTTATTTTCTTTTACCCAGAAATACTCGAACTCCAGTCATGAAATGGTGGAAATGCTACTGAGCCAACTGACATTTAGTAGTTATTTGCCTTTTCTTTCCAATATTTTGTTATATATGCAGGTACATAAATAGCCGGAGTCTCATTGGAATCAAACTTTGTATCCATTGGGATGGAGTTGTTGTTTGCCTGTCTTTCACCCTCTCACGACCCTAGCGATAGATGTTGATGTCGTTGGAATATACTGGATATAATTATTGTTTGCCTTTTCTTTCCAATATTGAGACTTTTTTTTTCTTTTTGCCTAACGTGCTACTTTTTTGCTTGTAACCTATTACTTTGAAAATGGGTTGTGGATTTGAAGGGAAAAGCTGTAGATTGAGATGGTTCAACCAGCTGGATCCAAGGATTAATAGAAGAGCATTCACAGAAGCAGAAGAAGAGAGATTAATGGATGCACATAGGTTGTATGGGAACAAGTGGGCCATGATAGCAAGGCTTTTCCCAGGAAGAACTGATAATGCAGTGAAGAATCATTGGCATGTTATAATGGCAAGAAAATATAGAAAGCAGTCGAGTGTTTACAGGAAGAGAAAGATGGGCCAATTTGTGTGCAGGAGACTTGAAGACCATGATCATAACTTTGTCATCAATGATGCACCCATCAAAACTGAACCAACACAATCATCATCATCATCATCATACAACATCATCCATAACTCTGATGGTCGTGGTGGGGGTAATAATATTGGTTGTGGATCATATGGTTCATCACTCCACATGGATACTGATGGTTCGGGTAAAAATTCTAGCAGCATTTCTACCCCTTTTCAGACTGGGTTCTTGTCTGATCATACATCTTTTGATCATATATTTGCTCGTGAGACTTTATTTCTTCCCCTTCATATTATTGGCTTTTTATTCGTTTCTACATCATATTGCAGCAAAATACTACACATCTTGTGTTGCAGCAATTTCTAGTTTACTTGTATCAAATCCCATAAGATAATACAATCTTTTTAGTACAAAGATTCAATATTTTCTTGATTACTTTTGTTAAAGCCCAAAAGAATACAAACAGAAGCAAGTTATTTTAGCATCTTTATCATACATGACTCTAAATTGGCTGGGCTTCTTACATTGTGAAGTAACAGTTGATCGACACACAATTTTCATTATGGGTCATCGGGAAACAACCTCTATATGTTTCTAATACATGGGTATAGTTGCGCACATCCGACCTCCCCATACCTCGTCATAGGCGGGAGCCTCTCTAAGGCAGTGGGTTAATATTGTTGTATCATACATATGCACATCTATTTGGTAAATTTCTTTATCGTTGTTACTGTCCTCATTTTTTCGTTATCATGATAATAGTTAAGATCATTTTTTGTTACTACCATTTGCCTTTAAATCAACATATATATAGAGCCGGGATCTTAATTAAAACAAACTTTATATTTTTTAAGATGGAGGTATTTTTTGTCTATCTATTACTCTTATTAGAATCTAGCAATATCTTTTGGTTGTGGTCATTAAAGAGACATTTTGCAGAAAAATTTCTCTCCACTTGGGAATAGGTTTTTTTCTATCCAATGGTTCAAGTCCTTTGCAGCAATCCCAAAACTCCTACAGTTTGTTAATTTATTACATAAAACAGGTTAAGAAATGCCCTAACATTCTTTAAACCGTCAATTCTACAAGTGTCATTTTCTTTCAAATAGTATGCCCATTTTTATGCTAATTTTCTTTTTCTCATTATTGTGATGGGCAGGGCCCTGCAACAGTGGGATGATGAGCATTTTCAACCACAGCAGATGCTGGGATAGGGCACCAAGAGGGGGTGGTGACTTCAACATCTCCTCTTTTTATGATCACCAGCCCTCCATTATTACTGCAACACAACAGTCACACTACAACTACTACAACCACTCCCCTACTACCCTCTCATCAGATCATACAGCATCAATGTCACAAGTTTCAGTAGAAGCAGAGCCTACATCATCATCATCATCATCAGGCCTTGTAGAGGACAGAATAACCCACCAATGTGACAATGTCTCACCACCATTTATAGACTTTCTTGGAGTAGGAGCCACCTGATGCAGTTATATTAGCTAATAGATAGAACAGTGACATTTGTGTTTAGGCAATCTCTGCTACCAAGATCTATTATTAATTATTGGACTACATTAATGTGAGCCTAGTTTTCATTGATATGGTCAAAGAAATGGTTAAGGATTTTTTACTGTGTTGATGCAAAATATATTAGTTTTAATAATAAAATTTCATCATCATCCGTACCCAGCACATCCAACGACATCAAAAGCTATCATTAGGGTCTAGAGAGTGTAAGTGGTAGGCAAACAATACCTCTGTCCCAAATGATAGAGGGTCGGCTTCCAGTGAGACCCCCGACTCTAGATGTACATGCATAAATGACATAATAATATAGATATGATGTGCTAGTGTGTTAGTAAGGGAATTCAGGAAATACAAAGAAGATGTTTTGATATTAAAATACACATAACGTGTATATGTGCATGTAATACAAAACGATGGTAAAATATAAACAAACAACTGTAAAGTCAACCTAAATCGTAGATAGTGTCTACGCCTATCTATGTCCTTAAATATACGCTAAGGTGTCTCTATATATGATCTATACCTCGTTAACCTTAATCTTATGTCTTCATGAACTCCTATCCTGGATCATGTCCTAGAGAGGTGCAAATCTAGTAAGTCGTGTCTAATCTACCCATTCCAAGTCAGTTTAGGCATGCCTTTATTCCTGTTCTCCTCTAAAATTACGCATCGAGGTGCGGTTAGAGAACCAGAGTGTGCCATTTTAACTTTTGTCATTCTGCGGTTCTGTCAAAACGGCGATACATTCTACGGTACTATCAAAATTAGTATAATTAGTATACTAGTTTAAACTCGAGCTTAGACAAAGGTGTATGAGTCTGAGTAATTTTAGCTGGATTGTATTAATATAATTATTTTAAAATTAGTAATTGAAAAACAGTTTAAATCATATTGATAAACCTACGGTCAAAGGAATAAATTTTCCTCATTCACAAAATAAGAGAAAAAAATTTTCCTCTATCATATTGATTTTCCAAAATTTACGAATGATGCAAAATATTGTCCACAGGTTAGTTACTATCAGATAAAGATCTCCTAGCTTTTCCTATTTCATTCTTCACCCTCATTTTATATGATTGTGCTAGATACATTATTTCAGAAAAAATGGTTGACACTTAGTATTTTTTTTAATTAAAGTGTTAGAAACGGAAACAACAACAATCATATATCCATTATATCTCAACGACATCAAAAGCTATTGTTAAGATCTGAGGAGGATGATAGTCAAACAAACAATACTCCCATCTCAAAAGATAAATAGGTTTCTTTCAGTGAGACCTTCGGCTCTATATATACTTGCACAGATGGCTCAACAATAAGAATATGATGTACCCCGTTACTATCTTAATTCACGGAGCTTACTGTTAGTGCCACCTGGTTCATATACCAAAATATAAGGTAAATGTGAAATAAGCCTAGAAACTCAAACAAAACCCTTCGTCGTATATAAATTCAACTTACTATCTACCAGTTATTTCATTAATATGTGTTTGGGAGCCAAACTGACAGATATTGTGATGAAGTTGAAAAGGACAAAGGGGAAATGTGAAGACATCCTTATTTCATGGACCTGCAAAATTCAGGCACAAATTCTGGCCTTCAACCATAAAAAATCCTGCTTCCTATGCAGTGTTTGTGGTAACTGTTTAAAATCCTTACCTCACCAGAATCATTCTAAGGGTGAAAGGGGGTCATACACCCCACATGGGCTTAGATAATATGGAACTGCCTCAACAAACAATCCAACACCACATCCCATCCTCCCCCCCCCCCTCTTTTTTTATTTTATGGAAATGTCACCCACAATGTTAACTTCTAAGACATTAGTTCCAGGTAGGAGGTTTTGAAAGGAACGTCAAAGATTCGAACCTTACCGAATGTTAGAACGTTTGGAAACTACGTTACTTTATGTAGAGTTTGCAGAGTGATCTCTAGTATGAAGATTATAACTGGTACTTCAAATGAAAAAGACCAATAACAAGGTCTAAGCTTCAGACGTATACCATGCCTATGATGACCCATACCCCAATGTCAAGAGGACGATCAGGGACCTGAAGGAGCTCCAGCATCTTTACCGATGCTGGCCATGCAATAACCCAGTCTTCCCCTTACTTGAAGATGTCAAGTCTCCAGACGTACCAACAGAAAAAGAAAAGGGATTACAAGAAAAAGAGGATTTTTTTTTCCTTTTCTTTGATCTTCGTGATGTCTATTACTAGTTTTTTTCACATGTTCTTCCTTTTTTTATCAAGGTAAAAAAATAAAAATTTAATATCAATGCAGTCGCTCTTCTCCTTCTTTCTTTGGTTAACAAAAAACGATACATATCAACCAGAAACAACAAAGTGAGAAGTATTCACCAAAATACGGTGCAAACATTTACTATCATTAAGGTGGCCATTTATTTACTCTACAACTGCAAAGAACGACAATTATAGTGTTTTTTTACTGAATTACGGTGATAACGACGCAAAGAATTATATAACCAACCAATGATTTCCCTCAGAGCCACCGACTGCTATGTTCTCTTTCACCACACTTAACGTAATCATTTACTTATCATAGAACTACAACGCGATCATGATACTATTCTCCAAAATACATTAATGTGCAATTATAGTATATTACTTCACATATTAGTGGACACAATGAATCCACATGCTCACTGAAATTTGGATGCACTTTCATTATAATTAACGTGACCATTTAACTAGTTTAGAACTGCAACAATGATTATATAGTTCTCACCAATATACAGTGATAGTGATAGAAAAAGTCTACAACGAAACAATAGATCCTCACAATAATGTGATCTTTTCTTCACTGCTATGCAATCGTTCTTGTTTACCTTATAAAATAGTGATGCTGTTATTATAATATATTACTTCACGTATTTACTAACAATCACTTTATCTCATATATGTACTTTTTGAGAATTATTAACTTTTTATCATCGGTAATATTTACTAGATCGTCTATTTTTTCTTTTTCAGAATTAACCATCAAAGCACTCAAACCCAACCTCGCCTAAATACCGTCTCTTCATTAAGGTTAAAATTTGAAGAAAAAATTGTCATTTAATGTGTTCCGCTGAAAATTCAACAAAATATGCGTTATCCGCACAATTTTGCCTCACCCTATTGAGATACATATTAGATACATATAAGATTCAAGGGGGAGTATTGAAATATGTATTATCTAATATGTATCTCAATACACCCAACCTGGTCCGGATTCAGTGACGCGGGTGGGAGGGGAACGCGGCAGACGCGCCCAATAAAGAGGGAGGACACGTGTAACTGTAACAAGGGTTTTTTTTGCTTTTTTTTTTTTGCTTTTCACAGGGGAGACACGTGTCAGCCTTATTGGACGCGTCTGAAGCGTCCCCCTTCCCCTTCCACCCGCGTCACTGAATCCCTTTCGCACCCAACCACCCATAATTGTACCCGTGAAGTAATAAGGCCCATCAAACACAGCATTTTGTCGTGAATGGGGCTTAGACGTACCCCAAATTAATTTAAGGGCTGCGTACTAAGGCCCAACTGTTGCCTAAAAAGCTAGACGAAAGGGTTTTCATTTTCCCTTTTGTTTTTCCTGGAAGTGAATGTATTGATACACTCACCTGGTTTGGTTTTCATTTTTGTTTTTATTTTCTCTATCTTATGATGGCTTGATGGGTTTTTTCCCTAAAATTTTCCCTCTTGCATAGTAGCATTTGATCGATACAGCTTGACACAATTTTCATTATGGGTCATCGGAAAACAGTATGTGTGTGTTTATAACGCATGGTTATGGTTGCGCATATCCGACCTTCCATACTCCGCCATAGTCGGGGCTTCTAAGGCAATGAGATAATGTTTTGTTGATGATGGTTACATATGCAAATGTATTAGCAGGTACAGAGGCATTTGCAATTGCGAATTGAAGCTCAAGGAAAATATATACAATCAGTTCTACAAAAAGCACATGAGACACTTACAGGATGCAATGGGAGTTGTCTAGCAGTTGAACTTGCTGAGGAAGAACTATCTCAACTTGTTTCAATGGCTGACATTGGCTGTGCTTCATCATTATCCGCCTTAACCGAAATCAAAGGCTCAATCTTGAAAGACTCCGAAACTACACCATTGAGAAGAAGCAATGGATCACTAGAAAGTTCTCTAACATCCTCAGAAAGCCCAAGGGACAAAGTACACAATCAAACTACCTATGAAAATGTCGAAAACGACGAATGGAGGAAAGGATCCATGGATCTCTCATTAATGGAAATGCAGTCAAGGCAAAAGAATGAGCCAATCAATCAATGTGAAAGAAAAAGAAGCAGAAACAGCATCGCTTCTGATGAGATTGGAATTGATCAACCTTCTGCTAAAAGATTCAAGTCCCACGAAATCGAATTGTTGGAGACACTTGATCTGAACAGGAAATGTGTTAATGATATTGATTCTGATACAGATATACTGGACTTGGATTGCAAGGGAGTGGAGAAATTCATTGGTCATCTCTAGCTTATCAAAGTGTTGGTATCTTCATGCACTTAAATAAGATAATCTGTAAGATATTAACTTTTTACAAGAGTATATATATTATTCCGTATAGAAGATGTGTAAATTCATTAATATATGGAACTCAATTATCTATTGAAGTATGTGCAAAAACAAATCAGACACACTGTACCTTATGTTGTACTTTTGCCTTTATTTTACAAAACAGTTTGACATGTAGAGTGCTAAGCCAGACTCTGTATGTATATCTAGGTAAATATTAACAGAGTTCCATATTTTACTTTTATTTTTTTTTAAGGTTGGCGAATTCCATTCTGGCATCCACTTCCATGAAAGCTAACACTTTTGTGTGACTTTATTCTTGTGACGATATGATTGATATCCATAAGATAACCAACCGTATAATATAGTAATCATCCCCATTGCATATTCAAACTTATACAAGAATGTTATCCGGATGTAGAATCAAGAATTTAGGAATACATGCTCAGTCGATAATAGATTGAATTTAAGGTTGTCAGTGTGAATCTTAGCTTCATCAGCATGGATGTTTGAGTCTTGCCATCAGCTCTTTATAACGTAACAAATTTGGACTCAGCCATCTCGTGGACAACAAATTCTAGGTCTTTCATCTATAAAGTAGCTGAGCGATCTAATTTAAATCATCTATAAAGCTACCTAAGATGGAGATGTGATACCTTTTACATCCAAGAATTTAGAAACTTTTTCTGATTCAAATAATCGGATGATGCTGCAAATTCTGAACTGGAAAGTTGATTTCTTGAGAGAGAACCACATTGAACGCTCATTGAGAGAGTTAACGAATTACACGAAGTGAAAATCATTGCTTACTACGGGAATTCGATGTTTCTGATTGTAGCTCTCAACGGTAATTCTGCGAAGTTGGCCTGAAAGTCGAAACCCAGCTGTCACCAATTCCTACAGCGACGCTACCGGCGTCTCTCAGGCCACTGGCAATACAGAGACCATACAACAAAATTATAAACACATTTTCTCTCTAAGTATCACCATCATCGTTATTTTGAAATATGAAAGAAATATATATTATAATATTTTTATAAGTTCCTGTTATACTAGATTTCATCATAGGGTTTAAAAAAAGACTGAATTGTTTCTCAATCTGATATAGATGTTTTCGGCGTACAACGTTCAAAGAATTTGCACAAAAGTAAAGTACAACGTTCAAAGAATGTGCACAAAAACAGTAAAAACTAAACAACCTCCTCTGTACACCACCTTGCCATCACTCCTAAAAAAAGAAAGACGAAAAAACAATAAGAAAAAGATAACGAAACTATCATACATGTCCTCCATGATGAATCGGGTTTGGATGATCCCATCCTAAAATCTCTGACCACCCTTCTTGTTGACAAGTGAGCGGTGGAGGGGAGAGATGTGAGGTATTTTGGGTTGGGGGATCTAATCCCTGATGAATCATCCAAAAGCTGACTGAATCAATTACCTTCGATTCACAAAACCAACTTTACGATTCCATAATCGAGTCAATCGATAGATTCCATTCTTGTATCGTTTTGATCACCTTCTCCATCCCTTCGATCACTGCTGTCTCCAAAAGAAAAACTCATCCAAACCCCTCTCCTTCTCCTCCTTGCACCGCCGTTCTCCTCCTCTTTTCTATCTTCATCATCCCTCTTTTCCACCGGCATTTTGTATCTACAAACAGGGCAAGTCCCGTGAATATCCAACCACTTTCGTATACAACCGCTATGAAACCTATGTTTACAGGGCATCTCTCTAGCTAACCCACCTGCCTCCCATTCCTCTAAGCAAATCACACATTCCCCGTCTCCTTCCCCAACTTCCACCTCTGGCATCGCCTCCATAGACGCCTTGGAAGCCGGTGGTTGGCCTCCTTTACTAAATAACTCGTCTATCAACGAATCAAATCCTCCTGAACCATTACTGCTACTTCCTTCTATTACAATCATGCTCTGGGTGAAAGGATTTACCAAAATCAGCCTTTCCCGAGTGATCCTGTTGTCGCTTTCCGATTCTTGATCTGTGCTTGTCTGATTCTCTTCTCTATTGGATGAATTTGAAGGGTGAGCTAATGCTAACAAGAAAGGGAGAAACGTGGCGAAATCTCTGTTTCTTGAGCTGAATAGACTCTCAAAAAATGCCGAGGCATCAGGAAATTCTGCTCCTGGATCCATTTGGAAGCCAGCAAACTTTATGCTAAGTAGAAAATCGGGGAAGACGGAGATCTTGAAATTGTTAGATTTATGAAATAGAAATCGAGCAATCTGGGAGACTGATATAGGGAAAGATAGGGCCTGGAGTGGAAGTTTGTGGAAGGATCTGGAATAAATTTGGCTGCTCTACGCGTTTTGATGACGATGATTAAAGCTTATCCTTTTTTTTTCTTCTAGTATATGTTTAACGCGCCGCACTGTTTCCTAAAATGAATAAATAAGATATTTTCAGGAGTCTAGGTTGTATACGGCTTGGTTCAACATAGTTAATGTAAGTCTGTGGGGCTACCATTTTAATAAATATTTTGTGGTTTTATAGAAAATCCTTATTTGTTTTTTGAACATAATTTCATTAATTAATTTCTGCTAAGGAGGTATATATAGAGTCGAGTTTTCACTGAAAACAAACTCTTCACCCTTAGATGGAAGTATTGTTTGTTTGTCTCTCATCTCTCTAGACCCTAACAATAGCTTTTGATGTGTTTTTGGCTACATCAAAAATCTCTCATCTCGTCAGTGGGATACCGAGAAGATCAGGGGGGAATTGGTTACCTGTATTGATGTTATAAGACACCCGTGGATCATGTCTGTAGTGAAAGAAATATATCAAGTACTAATGATACCGAAGATTCCCAGCTTAATAAGCATGAAACCACTAGTGTGACGTTTCAACTATATCTATACAAAACCCTCGTCTTCTTTCTGGTTCCCCTCATTCTCTATCGCTTGTACTCGACCTCAAGATACAACGGCTTGATGACGCTGCTATGAATGAAGAGCACCCCTAACCAGCATGGAATTTGACTACCAGATATTGTCATAACGATAGGAACACCTAACCCGATCTCTATATCACCTGTATACTATGTATCCCATGGAAAAGTGAACCTTGTCAAGGGATCCTTATATGTTTACCTCCACGTAAGGGAAATAGTACCAATGCTTGTTAACCGCCACAACAGTTGGGGCGCTTCAACTCCTGAAGTTTCTGCCAAAGACACATCAGCTCTTGAGGAGCCTGATAATGGGCAATGATGTAACCATCTTTGCAACCCTCGATGAAAACCCTCTGGTCCTTCTCGTACCTCACTTCCAAACCTTCCTTCTTCAGGTTGGCAATCCAGATGCCCATAGCAACATCTTCAAGCTTAAACATCTGCCACATCATGGAGACTGAATCAATTTTGGAGAAAAAGTCTACAGCTTTTGCTTACAGGCCTCATGAGAAATAATGGGCGAACACATTCCAATGAAACAATAAGCTAATGCCTCTATACCTTCAGTTGACCTTCTCTGTATCTTTTGTAGATTGCTTTTGCTATATCACTTGACACGACATAACCAGGACCATGAGCCCAAGGAGGATAATTGTCTTCTGGATATTCCTGAGTTTCACCAGGTATGAATTATTAAGATCGTGAGGCTCAAATTCTCATTGCTAAAGTAGGAAGAACAGCTACAACCACAGGGAAAACTGCAGACGCAAAGCAGAATGAGCATTTATAAAGATATACCTCGGGGCTAATATACCACTTGCTCTCAGGATTTCTGTGAGGTTGGGAATCTGAATTGATTAGACCATAAAGCAGACCACGAGTGGTATTGATCCTATCTAATGAAGCCACGATTTCATCCACGCGAACAAATGCATCATCATCTGTCTTCATGATAAACTTTGCCGCAACAGCTTCAGTCTGTTCAAGAAATTCCGTCAGAGAGGCACTCTGGGTATGTACAAGCTAAGAAAGGCAGTGCATTACCCCAAAAATGCATATGGCTAGAGTCTTCCACGTAATGAGGCTATAGTAATCCACAAAAGGCATTAACTGAATATCACCATATGTCCGTGCCTCATTCCAGAGTTCTTCATTCACTAACTGATTTTTATGCTGCAATGAAGGACTAGACTGTCAGCATCTAAGGTAAAAGAGGCGACTTCATAGTACAATGTTAAATTCGGAAAGAGGATAGCATAAATAAAACCAGCATCAGGTAATGATCTCTACAACAATCCACTTGTTTGCTAAATTGTTCAACCAGGCAATGTAAATTAGAAGTGACAGGCAAATTGATTCAAAACCCGATCTCTTCTCACCATGCTATATATCTTGGAATCAAGCATCAAAAGGACATGTTAGACAATGCTTTTCAAAGCGTCATACATGTTTGACAATATTAAGCTTATAAATGCATGCTCTGCTATTAAGAAAACAGATGAAAAGAGCAAAACTTACCAAGCCAACAAAAAATCGCACGACAACCTGTCCAGAACGCACAGGTTTGTATTGCATCCATGTCCTTCGAACTGCCATTCTGCGTTTGAAATTGTTAGCAGTGGAGAACACCCCAATAAAAACATGAAGATCTCCATTCCTAGGAAATGAAGGTGCTTTAAGAGCTTCAATGTCGATTATATGTTCCACGTCCTCAGATGTCGGCAAACCACTAGCCACAACAGAAATTAATTGTACATCTCCAGAAACTCTTACTTCATTGACAAGCCATGGCTCCAGAGCCTGAATGTACAAGCAGCAAGACAAAAGTTCTATTGTAAAGCTGATCTCTTCTTTGCAAGAAATAAAGCAATTTCATAACAAAAGCAGGAAAACTCACTTCACGAAACCCAAACGAGGTTACATGTTTGCCATCAACAGTCATCTGAATCCCCTCTGTCCCAACTCTGAGTGTTGCAACAAACAGATAACCTAGCTTGAAGGGAAAATGCTTATTCGGGGTTGAACCATCCTGAACCATAGAAATGTTGGAATGTCTGGCAGTGTGGTTATCTTCTTTGCCAATGATATGGTTGCACTGATCCAACTCATCAACTGCGTGAAACCAAATAGATTATGCAACTGATCATATGACAGAAAATGACACAGAAACACAAAGATGAAATAGAAAACAGAAAGAGGGAATGGCAGAACGGAGTCATTACATACATCAAGCTGGGTTAAGATTAATTATACCACTAATTTATTCAAATATATTAGAAGTAGTCAACCAATGAGTTTGAACTTACCAGATTCAGTGTTGCAGAACTTATGAGACACTTCATTGTCAAACAGAGTAAGGGATATCTCAAAAAGGTGATTCACGCAAAGAAGTAATCAATGCATAGTGCACTTAACGATGTAACAGGTTATAAACAACATAACAAAGATTGACATAACTATACAGCGACCAACTAAATCTCCAGATTCAAAACTGAATAAGAACATATGCTAAACTTGAATCACAAGATCCGGCATACATTAAGAAAGCCAGTGATAACACTTGTTAGACATAAGCAAAGCTCCTCATACGCTTGTCCATCTGAGAAAAATAATAATAATTCATGGAAACTAATTTCGTCAATATCCAAGTGTAAGACAGACGTTTATCCCAGTCCATTCTGGTACACACATAAACATATTTCTAGAACAATGCTGAGAGATTCTAATTGTGAAAACAATTGGACACGGGTGCGTGATAAACCAGCATGCACTAAAAACTTGAACAATCTACTTGGTCAATCAGCTAGTAAGAGTATATACTACTATTAGATACCGGTGCAAAACATCATACTAAAAGAGAATTTAGACATATGACAGCAACAAAAGGTTACTGTTCCCTAGTGCAAGCATAAAGTAAAAGACAAAAGACGTGACAACTATTACCTTTCTTGTTCCTCTCTGGAGTTGGGTTAGGACAACGCTCCTCCGCCCCCCACTCATGTGCACTCGTCCAAGTATTCTGAACAATTACGGGATCCTCAGTTATTTTGTCGCCATGGAGGCGCACATTGTAATGCAAGATCATAGGAGGATCTGGCTCCCCAGGAAGGTGTTCCCCAGTTAAGTCAATTCGAAAATTACCGAGAAGGCCACTAGGAATGCCAATAATTGTGATCGATGAACCCTCGGTCAATCCACAAGGAACCCGTAACTGAAAGCCCTGATTGTCATGTTCCGTCACATTCATGTTACTAAGAAAATGAGGGCATTGTTTGTCTTTTTCTCTATTTTGGGAACTCCCATTGATGCGAAGATTTTCATTCGCAACTGAAGTCAAAAGGTTGTCCCAAGCTGCATTGGCTTCCTTTACAGCTTCTAGAGCATTAGGTAAGACGGTAGGTTGGCTAAATAAAACTTGCAGATGGTTCCATGCAAGCATAGACTGCATATCTTCATTTGGCAGATTCCTCTTAGCAAAGAGATTAGAGATCAGTGTTTCAGCCGATACGACATCATGTTTATCCTCGGAACTGCGTGCTACTGGCGGTCCATCAGTATTTATCCATTCAAGAAGATTTGTTGAGGCATTAAATAGTAGAGGGGCTGTATTACTGCTTTCTTGAAGGGTGCTTTTCATAACATAATAACCGAGAACAAGCAACATAAAGAAGGAAGCAAAGAATACACCGCCATACCATTTCTTCATTTCTCGTCATACCAGGGTAACTTAGTCAACTTGCGCCAAGTTACCAAACAAACCAACTACAAAATCCCCAGACTTCATCAATCAATAAATGATCCTGCATCCAATATTCAAATATTATATATGCTAAGAAAATTTCACTCATCTGCGAATTCCAGTCATCAATAATCAAGAGATAAAGCTGTAAAAGCCCAAAAAACAGAACTCTTTTCTCTGGAAACAAAATTAGTTTCAGATCAACTAAAAGCTCATACAAGAAAGTATCGTTTCTTTCCAACGAATAATTTAACCTGAAAGCAGTCCGCTAGATGTTTTCAACAACCATCTACATTAAAATCTGTAAACAAGTCTAAACCGCTGATTCATAATGAGCAAATATGATCAGACGTGTAAGACAGTGATTGATATGATTTATGCATTTGTTTTCTGCATTTTAAGAATGACTTATCTACACAAAAATTATAATAATAGGAGTAACAACAAAGAACATGAATTTCAGAGAAGTAATTTAACCTAACCATAAACATATTTATTCAAATAAAGAACAAGTGTTGCTAATGAAATGAAGACAGGAAAAGGAAATGTAGACTAAATCAAACAAATAATAGCTAAAATCCTGCAGATCAGACTGTGTTCCATATTTATTCAATTTTTGAATCCAAGACTTCGACTTCAACTTCTTTGCGGATTTCCACCAGCTATTTGAGTGAGACAATTTTCTTTCTTTGTTTTCTATCTTTCAACTGTTCGAGACAAAGAGGAGGAGGAGAAAAGCAAATATACATTTCAAACAGATTACCTGAATTCTCCAGAAAAGGGAGGGGGTAAAAAAAAGATCTCCCGAGTGTTCATGTTACTAGATACCAGCAAATGAACAAACAATACCTAATTCTAAGCTGCCCTGAAAGAAAGGCAGATTGCCACCAGGCGCAGAGCAACCCAGTGTTAAATTGACGACCTCAACACTCCAACCGCCACTATATCTTCATCCAAACACAACAAAATCACCGGAAAAACTAAAATTTGAAACTCCTAAGTTGAAATTTCAGTCCATCAAACCCAAAATCGGCAAACTAAAGACCAAAGCTCGCAATTCAAACTTCACAGAAGTAATTGGCTCCAGTAAACAACAACAGTTCCTTGACAAATAATTAAAAAATCCCAGTGCAGACAAAGTAAGAGAACAGAAAAGATCGAAGAATGCATTACCAAGAAGAGATTGTAGAGAACCTTGCAAGTGTTTGAAGAAAAGAACAAGAGAGAGAGAGAGAGAGAGAGAGAGAGAGAGAGAGAGAGAATCAAAGAAAGCGCTGTCCAGGAAGGTGATAAATGTTGGTGTGGGTGAAATTGGACCCAAGGTGGAAGAATTTTCTTCACGCGAACGTCAAAAACACGCAAAAAGTACGATCTGAATTGAACCCTTCTTGTAAATCTTGTTTGAGGGAAAATGTGAAATGATGAATAGAAACTGTATTTTATTGATCAGAATTTTTATAGTATTTTCAGGCGGTTTGAGCTTTGACGGGTTCAGGTTGGAGGCTCCCTCAGTCGCTTTGTTGTATGTCTCCATTTCGATGCCGTCCCTCTAACTGGTTTGATCTTTGTCTTTACACTGACTGATAAATACCAGTTTTTGTTATTGAGTTATTGGCCTTCGTTATCTGTTTTTTCCAACAAAAAAAAAACATTTCCACCATACATTTATTAGTATTCAAACGATACAGCAATAACAACAACAACATTACTCATTCCCGTCTATGTCGGGTATGGGGAGTCGGATGCACGCAACTATACTCATGTGTTAGAAACACACAGAGTTTGTTTTCCGATGACCCATAATGATGCGTCAAGCTATGTCGATCAACTGCTACTTCACAATATAAGAAGTGCAACCAATTTATTGATTCATTTTGTTTTATTCCATCATATTCTAAAATCAAGGGAGAGTGTGTCCTTGACTCCACTGAAAATCAAAACCAGTATTCAAATGATACATTTTATCTAAATTTGAATTTTTTTTTGACAATTAACATACACGATGTGAATTGTCAAACTTTCCTAAATTTAAACAAAATCTGTAATTTCAATATTTATATATGTTTGAAATGACAATAAAAACATTTAGTAAAAAATTAAAAATGTATAGAGAAAAAAGATTTTCCTTATAATATTATTTTTTTACCTCCAACACTCCACTAATTTCTCCACCAACAAAACCCCCACCCCCACTCATTTCTCCACCGGAAAGGGTTCAAATCTGGAGAGGTTGTCGATGAGTCAAAATATAAGACTTTAATCACGCGCCGCTATGTATAAAAAATGTTCTTTTAAAAAAATTGAAACCGCTGACCAGTTTTTATATTAGTTCATGTGTAATTATACGTTATTTTACTTCTTATTTTTTCCCTGATAAAGAGGGATATACATATAGGGTGAGATCTCTTCAATAAACACCGCCAGCATAACATGACACGATTGTAACTATTAAAATATTTATCAAAAATTTAAAAAAAAATGTCTGATAGTTATTCATACATTCTTATAAACTTAATGAAAATGTCTGAACCTAGCCCGTTGTATGTATAAATATTATGCATTCCGTTCATATCACGTCATTGATATGATATGTAATATATTACCTGTTGATTCTTAATTTATATTTATGATAATGCACTATCGGATGACACTGATCAATCTAATCTTATATCAACGACGTGATGTCGTGATTATTCTGCAGAATGATATTAAAATTTGGACGTGCAGGCACTTTAAATAGTAGCTAAATAAAATTTTCAGTAGATCCTTTAGCTTAACTTAGATAACCTTAAATCAAGTTGTTGCAGGCGGAAGGTACCTTTTCTCTTATTTAAAATTTCATATTTTCCAAAGTTAAACATAAGGTCGATATTTAGACGTAAGAAATCAAGCATAAAAGTCCAAAAAAAAAAAATGTGATGCATAAGAAGGGCCGCATGTTCGAATCGCATAACGTGGATGAAATATTGTTATCTGATAAACCAAAAATATCTGTTAGTCAACAACAGTTAACGGCATAACTCTCACAGTTCAGCATTCATACATTGCTGCTCGGCTAAACTGTACGGTTGTGCCCCATGACATCCGTTTATCATCAGAGAATATGCCAAGGTTTGCACCTCGGCACCCAACTTCAACCTCAACTTCGGTCTAAGTATTACGCTTCAGACCACTTCGTCCAATTTCAACATTGCACTTCGGCAAAGGAAAAATGCTACTATCAATTGTGGGACCATCAGGCAGAAGTGCAGTTCGGGGAAGAGGTATACCTCACTCTTCAGCTGGTACACGCCAAGGTCACATCAGCCGACCTACTAGTCACATCTGCAGACCTACCAGTCTTATCAGCAGGCCTACAGTGCCATAGGCTTACTACCCCAAGCAAACGTCTTATCCGTTGTTAGAAGCAAAGGACAAAAGGAAAACTAACAAAAGCAAGCTAAGGCAGACCCAGAAGGGGGATCGAAACATTTTTTTTACTTGATCCAGAGCAAACACAACAAAATTTCTCCTCAGTCAAGTACTGTGAGATTTTCATAAACTCTTCATACAAAATCATATTCTCAGTGAGAATGGCTCAAACTGACTTGAGCGTCGGAGGGTTTTACCCGGTGTCACACCCCCGGGACCTCTGATTTCTGCTTCCTTGTGCAGGACTTCTAGGAAGCTATTCTAGCAATCTTATTCTATTCAACTGACGGAGTGTATTTCGGGTCATCTTAGACCCTTGGTGAAGATCCGGCTTCATCACTATCTGGGTCAGCAATAACTTACATAATTGTATTTAGCATAATTGAGTTAAAGTATTATTAATTCAGTTTGTAGTAGATACCTTGTGTGGTTTTCTAACCATGGCTTACTGATATAAAAAGTTAATAAGTTTCTGATTTACATCCTCATTTGATTGGGAGTCAAAATGATCCAACGCTAATTTGTTTGTAGCATGCGATCCGAATGTAATTAATAAATATATAGTGATTGTTTTTCAATTAATAAACGTTAGCTACATAAACAATAGGCATCAGTTTCAAGCACAAGCCCAATAAAATTAGCATACAATCCTTAAATTTGGCGATTCGGGTTTGATGTACTTAATGGATAATACGTTATTTAGTCTTTCTTTAATTTTTCTTTAAAAAAAAAACTTTTCTATGTTATTTTTATGCATCTTTTACGTTTAAGTACACAAAAAAACCAAAAAAAAAAAGAAAGATACAGGAAAATGGTTTTTAAAAAAAAAGAAAAGGAACAAAAAAGAATTGAATGAAAAATTGAAACCAAGATTAACATATAAACTATCAAACATGATCAATCGACATGCTTTATGGAAGAATGCGTCACTTTAAATGACTATATTTTCCCCTTGTAATAAATTTTGTCTATAATCCAATTGAAAAAAGAAATAATAGAGCGGAATAGTTTTATTAGTATGATTATTATGTTTATTTTCGGTCTTTGTCATTCTTTTTGTCAATTTCTAAATGTTCTGGAAAAAAAGACATACAAAGATTTGTTTTAATGATCAAAGCTTAAGATATTTTTTGACTTTGGAATATGATGAAATAAAACAAAATGACTCATTATATTGGATGCGCTTCTTATATTGTGAAATAGAAGTTGATTGATATAGCTTGACACAATTTTCATTATTGGTTATCGGGAAACAATCTCTGTGTGTTTCTAAAACATGAGTATGGTTGCGTACATTCGAACTCCCTATACCCTGATATAGGCGGGAGCGTATAAAGAATTGTGGTAATGTTGTTGTTCAAAGATTAAGGTGGTGTTTGGTTGGGCGGTTTAGGAATAAGATAATGAGTTTGGAGGAATAAGATAATGAGTTTGGAGGAATCCAAACCTATTGAAGTTGTTTGTTTGGAGAAATGGGGGTATGAGTTTCAATTTGATATCCAAGTATTTGGTAATTGATATCGTTTTTTGATATACTAGCCTCCTTTGTCTATCAATATGGGGGAATGAGCGGTCTGGCCGGTCAACGAAGCTGCCGCCGGCTGGTCACTATTCTGTTCGGTCTAATTTTTTCGATTGCCCACATTCGATACCAATTTCAATTCTGATATGTTCAAACACCATCAATATCTATCATACTCATTCACACTTCAATACCAAACAACTATCACTTTTAGGCACAAACTCATATGCTCCAAATTCATACATTGTCATACACATTCCAATTCTGATTCCGATACACAAATGCAAAATAAACGCCACCTAAAATATCTAAAATTTAATCTAAAAAAAAATATCTAAAACCTAAAGGTATCGAGTTTTCTTGGAATTTGGAGTGATTCTCTGCCTTAATAATGGTTTATTCTTCACCATTCTAAGTATGCGATTGGTCAAACTAGTTTCACAACTTGGTTTTGATCACCAAGATATATACAAAACAACAAAAACATATGAGAAACAATGTTACGTATTATGTATTATCATGGCGATTAGATACTTCTTTTGTTCTCTTTGTTTTTTTCCTATATATCTCCTTGTTTCATAGAACAATCAGTTTAAACATATACTATTCAGATGTAACATATTATCTTGTTATTAATTATTATAAGATTTATATATTAAACATACTAGATACGGATAATCAATTGTATAAAAGGTACAATAAGTTTTAAAGACTTTCCTCCGAAAACCCTTGTAACGTCAAAATCATGTGCAAGCCGGAAACTGGAGTATGTACTATCAAACATTTATGCCACACACGCCTGACATGTCATTGATGAGAAAAATATGACCCTTTTGACATCACGTTTTTTTAACACGAGTTTTATGTTATTCTAAAAACACTTATTTATACTGTGAAATAATGCCACAAAAAAATTATATACATGCAAAGTAAAGAATGATGGACTAAAATAAAAGATCATATATATCTTATACATTTGATTAGTTAAGAATTAATTTTATATTATTATTCTAGAATCATTATAAAATTTGTCTGTTTAGAATCATTGTAAAATTTGTCTCGCTTTGGGTTGACTAGGCAACAATATCATAAAACAAAAAGCATAAAAACGTTTTGTATAAGAACGTTACTCTAAAATACCTTAGGTTTACAACATATGTGAAATTCACGTAATGTTAAGAAATCAAACATTATGTTCAAGCCTTGTTACGAGTTCCTCATTAACTAACTGATCAACATAAAATTACAATCCCTTGATCAACTACACACATTTCTATTGGTACTGTATTACGTTTAAAATATTCGATAAGAAAATACTAACAAAGCCTACAGTAGAGTTGAAAAAAGTTGTCCAATAGCTCAGTTGATACTCGAGTTGGAATTTATTACAAGAGGTCAAGAGTTCTAATCCAGGAACACCCACACTGCTGCTAGGCCGATGGCTTGGCTTGCTTTGGGATACTTTGTGTGGGTCACTGCGTAAGTCCTCATCTGACCTAGGAGGCCGCTGGGCTCCAGATTTACATCCTCCACAATGTTTTTTGGGGCTGGTGGTTCACTACGTAAGTTCTCTCCCAACCTAGAAGGCCGCTGGGCTCCAGATTTACATCCTCCACAATGTTTTTTGGGGCTGGTGGTTCACTACGTAAGTTCTCTCCCAACCTAGAAGGCCGCTGAGCTCTATATTTATATCATCTACAATGCTATTTGGAGCTAAGACGATAATACCGAGCAGTAGAGAAATACCTTTTGCTCCCAATAAAAGGAGAGTTTATTTCTTGATTGGTAGTCCAGCCAGCTGCCAATAGTTGCCATCGATCACCGGCTGCATTTTGGCTGCTTTTGTGAATCCGTTTTCTGCCCAAAATTAACTCAACTGTCTCGATACCAGTTTCATTTTACTCTTACTTTTTTATTTTTTCGTTTGGTTCGCACCGAGATATCGGAATCAGAATCGGAATATGTATAACTGTTGGGATTAATTCGAGATACGTGTGATGCGCAGCACGTTGATAAAGTTTATACGAATTAATCATAAGGTGGACGTTATGTATGATAATATTATATGTCACATATGTCACGTAATAATATTAATTGTTACGTAAAACATCCACATGTTAAGTGATCATCGGGTATACTCGTGGATGTATAGTGTGGTCTAAATGGAAACCCCGAATATGTAGACAGTCATATGGTCAGAGACCGCGATGGATGGGCTCAAAGTGCAACGACCATAAAGTTACGACATCTGGTCCTCGAGGGGCGACAACCCACGTGTGACTTGTAGATAATTGTTGGCACAATAATTAAATATTAAATAATATTTAATAATGTTTATTATTAAATATTAGATAATATTTGGAAATAGATAGAGATAACTTGAATATAAGGAATCTCTATCTATTAATAATTATGCCTATCAGGATTCCTCCATTCCCCATCTATAATAAAGGAGGAGGCATTCATCTCCTCTGATAGAAAAAGAGCGTAAAAGTAACGCCTACACAGAGGAAGAAAAGGGGGTGTGCCAAATTTTCTATAAAGTCCACACTGCTTAACCTCTCCATCGGGTAAAGCAGTGAATTGTTGATTCCGGTTAAGCAGTGAATTGTTGATTCCGGTTCAAGGGGCATATCAACAATTGGTGGGAGGTCGTGAATCCTTGGATCACGCCAGATTCTTCATCAGGCGGAGCAGTTGCAGCGTACGTGTTCAGATTAACAACGACAATGGAGCAAGGTATAATTTCCGCATTTTGTTACTTTGTCCATTGATTCGATTAAACGGTCCTATTCAGGGGTTTATTAAATTAAATCCAACAAGTGGTATCAGAGCAGGCCTAATCGAATCAATTTTGTTATTTTGTTAATCTGTTCATGTTGGGAAAAAAAAAACAAAACAAAAAAAAAACCTTCACGGTGAAAACGTTTTTTTTGAAACGGAAGAAAGTTTCTGTTTTTCAAGTTTTAAAATAAGAACCCACTGTCTCTGTCAAAAGGCAGCGCTGGCTCTGGTGGCCAGAGCCTCTCCAATCTAACTGGAAGTCGCAGGTTCAATCCCGTCCTCTGCGAAATTTTCGGTGCTTTCTGGAATTGTTTTACAGATTATTATAAATATAAAACCTCCTTCAATTAAAGCACAAAAGGCTGCTTGCCTGGTGGCCAGCGCCTAGGCAGAGAAAGGGAAGTCGCGTGTTCGAATCTGCCTTCTAAAACTTCGGTGTTTTTTGTTGTTCTGAGATTTTTGGTTTTTTTTAAATAAATATAATGGCTCCCAAAACAAAAGTGCTGATGACCTGGTGGCCAGCGCCTGGGACATCATGTGGGAGGTGCAAGGTTCGATCCTTGCTCCTGAAAATTAGGAGCAATTTTTACACTCGTCTGGCAGCTGTTGGGCCGGATCCGGTTTCAATCCGGTCCGGTCGTGTTTCAGAATAGGGCTTCGGCCCAAAATCCGGTTACAATTAAAAAAAAAAAAAAAGGTTTCGGGCTGGGCATTTAGATCCGGCCCTATAAGGTTCAGTAAAAGGGCTTCGGCCCAATTCAGTCTCAAAATAAAAAAAAAAAGGAATTCAGAAACTGGGTCGGTGGCTCTAACCCGACCCGACCCGCGCCCCATTCCTTTTAATTCCAGTTTTTTTTTTGTTTTGTTGTTTATGTGTATATTATTATTATTTTGGATAAAGTAAATAATAATAATTTCTTATTATTGTTATTTAAATTTTATTTTAAGGAAAATAGTAGTAATAACAAATTGTTGTTATTATTATTATTTTAAAGTCTCCTTTTAAAGAAAATAATAATAATAATGATGATAATTTGATTATTGTTGTCATTATTATTAAAGGAAAATAGTAATAATAATAAGTAATTATTATTATTATTTTAAAGTTTCTTTTAAAGGAAAATAAAGTAAATAATAATGATAATAATTTTATTATTATTGTTATTATTTAAAGGTTATTAAGGAAAATAGTAATAATAATAATAAATTCTTGTTGTTATTATTATTATTTTAAAGAAATCCAAAATAATAATAATCAAGTGTTAAGTTTAATTTCCGGTTATTATTGCAGTATTTCTTTGTATGCGTGCAGTTATTTGTTTATTTATTTATGCCTTATGTTTATGCATGTTAACAAATAAACAAATAAAGTTAAGGAACTTAACCCAATAAGGATCCGAATCTTGCTTGACCCGGTTTGATCGAGTTCAACCAAGTTAATTCGATGGGCTAAGTTGACTGAATTAACCAACACTTATCAATCAATGCGGTTTATACTCGTGATAGATGACACATTGAGTTGTGATAAAAATACCGTACACATAGTTTTGTCTAAGAAAGCCGGTACTTAAGCGAGACCATTGTGACTCCACCGGTGGCCTGGAAATTATGTGAAATGGTAATACACCCTTATGGCAAGTGGGTATTACTGAATCGGTTCACTTCACACTCAATGTGACCCATCATAAGGTTATATCACTTGTTAAATTGATTGATAAAGATATTGTTTCCTTATATCGTAAGGAGAACTGAGCTTGGTTCAAGGTGGTTCTTATTTGAGCCGTAAAGGGAATCAAGCTAGTTCAAATTGGTTTAAGTAAAACAAAACGGATGTTGGGGTTAAGTATGCACGGTACGTGCAAAAGGGTCAGTCAGGAAACTGCGGATCATTTAGAACCATAAAGTTACGCGACTTAGCAAATGTAGGGCTTTAATATGATCCCCTTAAAGTGCGGCAATCATATCATCGCCACTATATTTGTTATGATCGTGAAGGGCATGTATGTGTTGGAGGCAGTCATTGACCGGCCCAAAGGAAGGTGTGATTGTCAAAGACACATATGAGCATGGTAGTGGACCCAAATAGGGCCGGCGGCAAAGCTTTAAAAGCATAGGTTAACTCATCGGCCCAAAGGAAGGTGGTTAACTCGTGCTTGGAGAGCCGTCATATTGACCACTACACCCAATTGTTGGAAGGTATTGGGATGACTCCAAAGAGCCCTAATATTGAAAGACAATTGGTAGATGGAATCGGGGTTCTATTTTGATGTTTGGTTTTTATGCAGTTTAAAGATTACACGTGTTGTGTATTTAAGTCCGTTTCTTGTTTGCTTTTCAGCAATAATGTCTAACGTTAAGGATATTCCTACAATGAACGGTTCAAACTATAAGCAATGGAAAGATCAATTTGAGATCTTTCTGGGGATTGCTGATCTAGACAATGCGTTACAGATAGATCGTCCAGCTGTGCTAACAGACGAAAGTACCAGTGAGGAAAAATCTCGCATGGCACGCTGGTTACGATCAAATCGCATGTGTCTTATGATCATGCAAAAGACTATCCCCAAATGTTTCAGGGGACACGTTTCTGAGTCCACGACGGCTAAGGAATTTTTAGCCAATCTCGAGCAAAGATATGTAAAGAATGAGAAAGCCGAAGTAGGCAATCTCTTAAAGAAACTTTGCTCGAAACAGTACCGTGGAATCGACAGCATAAGGGTGCATAAAGTTATGAATGTTGTCGCCACCAATTTCGGTGGTAAGAAACGCAAAGCTGCGGAAATGGTTACTGTGCAAAAGGCAAGTCAAAAGGAAAAGGGGGTGCCTACTACTGACACACCCAAAAGCATGACTTGTTTCTTTTGCAATAAGGAAGGACATTTAAAGAAGAATTGTACCGGTTATATATCTTGTCTCAAGAAAAAAGGGTACATTCTTAGTTTGTTCTGAAGTTAATTTTGTTTCGGATATAGCCACTTGGTGGGTCGATACGGGAGCCACGACTCACCTATCTGTGACTATGCAAGGTTGCCTAAGCCATAGAAAACCAAGAGACGATGAAAGATACGTCTATTGGGGAAATGGCAGTGGCATAAAGGTTGAAGCCATCGGGCATTTCAGATTGCTGTTGACATCCGGTTTCTATCTGGATTTGCATGACACTTTTGTAGTGCCATCGTTTAAACGAAATCTTATTTCGTTTTATCGATTGGATAAAAGTGGATATTGCGGTTATTTTGGAAATGGAAATTTCCAACTTTATCATGCTTCTAGATTGATTGGTCACGGTATAATGTCCGAAATTGATAAACTTTATTCAATAAATGTTGCTTCAAATCAGGAAACCTTGCATGTTGTAACGCGAAACGTTAAAGCAAAATTAACTCATGAGAATTCAGGATCACTTTGGCATCGACGTTTAGGACACGTGTCCAAAAACAGAATAGAACGTCTTGTCAAAACAGAAATTCTCAATCCTTTAGACTTAACCGACTTAGAGTCGTGTGTATTTTGTGCTAAAGGAAAACAAACTAAAGTCCGAAGATATGAAGCAAATCGTGCAAATAGTCCATTAGAGTTGATTCATACCGATATTAGTGGCCCATTTCATCCGGTTACTCGAAATGGCCACTCTTATTTTATCACCTTTATTGACGACTATTCGCGATATGGCTACGTATTCTTAATTAAAGAAAAAGCGCAAGCAATAGACATGTTCAAATCCTTTAAAGCTAAAGTTGAGTTACAACTCAACAAAAGGATTAAAGCCGTCAGATCGGACCGTGGGGGTGAATGCTACGGTCGATATGATGGATCAGGAGAACAGTGTCCAGGACCATTTGCTAAATACCTAGAGGAAAACGGAATCGTCCCTCAGTACACCATGCCTGGGTCACCAAGCATGAATGGTGTAGCTGAAAGACGAAACCGTACACTTATGGATATGGTGCGTAGTATGATGAGTCAAACTACCCTACCATTATTCCTCTGGGGAGAAGCGCTTAAAACCGCAGCTTACATCCTCAACCGATTACCAACTAAGGCAACAATAAGGACCCCTTATGAGTTATGGACTACGCGTAAGCCTAGCCTTAACCACATAAGGGTTTGGGCCTGTCCAGCAGAGGCGAAGCCTTACAGACCAAATGAAAGAAAGCTGGACACCAAAACAGTTAGTTGCTATTTCGTTGGTTACTCGGAAAGGTCACGAGGGTATAAATTCTACGATCCCACAAGTAAAGTGTTTTTCGAGACAAATTCGGTAAAGTTCTTTGAGGATACTTTGGTTCCGGGGGGGAATGATTTGCATCAGCAGATCATCGAGTTAGATGAGGCACACTCAGATGCGACAGAAATGCGAATCGAACCATCTTTTGGGGAGATAGCATCAGCGATACCCGCACCTGAGGTACCTCATCCCAGTAGTGACGCTCCACAAGAACAAGTTTATGTTCCTGAGGAAGTTACTGAAGAACTCGATGAATTGCCGGCTGATGCAGTTCAGGAACCTACAGTATCTCAAGAACAAGTGCCCCTAAGGAGATCCACTCGTGAACGGAGAAACCCCATACCTAGTGACTATGTGGTGTATCTCCAAGAACACGAATTCGATATTGGTATGTTGGACGATGATCCCGAAAACGTCCAGCAAGCATTGCAATGTCGAAATTCAAAAAAAAGTGGATAAAGGCCATGGAAGAAGAAATAAAGTCTATGCACGACAACAAGGAATGGGATGTCGTCTCGTTGCCTAAAGGTTCGAAACCCGTTGGTTGCAAATGGATATTTAAAACCAAACGGGATTCAAAAGGCAACGTAGAACGATATAAGGCTCGACTTGTTACTTAAGGGTTTACCCAAAAGGAGGGCATAGACTATACGGAAACCTTCTCTCCAGTATCTACTAAGGATTCCTTCCGGATAATCATGGCTTTAGTGGCACACTTAGATCTTGAGCTACATCAGATGGATGTTAAGACTGCGTTTTTAAACGGAGAACTCGACGAGACCATTTACATGGTTCAACCGCCTCGATTCGAGATTGGAGATCCAAAAGGCATGGTTTGTCGACTAAAGAAATCCATCTATGGGCTCAAGCAAGCGTCTCGACAGTGGTACTTCAAATTCGCCAAAGTGGTTGCCTCCTTCGGTTTTGAGGCAAACCAAATTGACGAATGCGTGTATCACAAGTTCAGTGGGAGCAAGTTCATATTCATGATCTTGTACGTAGATGATATACTGCTTGCAACAAACGATGTAAACATGTTGAGTGACACTAAAGCCTTTCTGAGAAAGCATTTCGAGATGAAAGACCTTGGTGAAGCCTCATATGTGTTGGGACTTGAGATACGGAGGAATCGTACCCAAGGTATCTTAGGTCTCTCACAACAGGCATACATCGAAAAGGTGTTGAAGCGGTATAGTATGGATAAGTGTAAACCACTTAATACCCCTGTGCAAGAGGAGATAAATTCAGTCTGAAACAATGTCCCCAAACAGAGTTTGAACATTCGGAAATGAGGAATACTCCATATGCTTCGGTAGTAGGGAGTATAATGTATGCCCAAGTATGTACACGACTAGACTTGGCATTCATTATGGGAATGTTAGGCAGATACCTCTCTGATCCGGGTAAGGATCACTGAACCGCAGAAAAGAGGGTACTGAGATATTTACAAGAAACGAAACAACACGTACTGACGTATCGGAGATCTGATAAGTTAGAGATCACTAGATATACAGATTCCGATTTTGCTGGATGCCAGGATAGCATGAAATCGACCTCGGGCTATGTGTTTACATTAGCCGGAGATGCGATCTCATGGAAAAGCACGAAACATACCTTATTGGCGTTCTCCACTATGGAGGCGGAATTCGTAGCTTACTTCCACGCATCCAATCAGGCGATATGGCTTCGCAATTTTGTCACAGGGCTGCGGGTATTGGAGACTATCTCGTCTCCAATGAGGATTTACTGTGATAGTAAAGCTGCGGTGCTATATTCAAATAACAACCGGAGTTCATCTAAAGCGAAATACATAGAGATGAAGTATCTGGCTGTTAAAGAAAGAATTCTGAGTGGTCTGATCAGTATTGAGCACATCAGTACAGACTCTATGGTGGCCGACCATTTGACTAAGGCCGTGGAACCGGTTGTGTTTCACAAGCATGTTAGCCGTATGGGTCTTAGTCCAGTTGAGGATGTTTTATCCTAGTGGGAGTCTGTAAGGTTTTTTCTTGTGTTCAATAAAGTTGTTTATTTCAGACATACAGTATAATGTACATTCCGGTTATATTAAAGTTTTTTCTGCAGAAGTAATGTACATTAAGCAGTTACGGCATACATTCTGAATTCTATTGATCTCGCTAAAGAGGGCCAAGTTGGAATTAGATATGTATGATCACCTGGCATATTAATTCCACACTACATATCCATTTCAGTATCCATGTCATTCAGTAGAATGTTAGTATCATGATTTAAGAGGGACAAGTCACTAATTCAATGTGGCGGCGTGCGGCTTAAGTCTTTTGCTAACATTTGCTGATGGACCGGAAAAGGAAAGACACACTAAAGGACATAAGGTATATGAGCTCAAAAGGGTGACATATAATCTTTAAGTTGCATACATAGTCCAAGTGGGAGATTGTTGGGATTAATTCGAGATACGTGTGATGCGCAGCACGTTGATAAAGTTTATACGAATTAATCATAAGGTGGACGTTATGTATGATAATATTATATGTCACATATGTCACGTAATAATATTAATTGTTACGTAAAACATCCACATGTTAAGTGATCATCGGGTATACTCGTGGATGTATAGTGTGGTCTAAATGGAAACCCCGAATATGTAGACAGTCATATGGTCAGAGACCGCGATGGATGGGCTCAAAGTGCAACGACCATAAAGTTACGACATCTGGTCCCCGAGGGGCGACAACCCACGTGTGACTTGTAGATAATTGTTGGCACAATAATTAAATATTAAATAATATTTAATAATGTTTATTATTAAATATTAGATAATATTTGGAAATAGATAGAGATAACTTGAATATAAGGAATCTCTATCTATTAATAATTATGCCTATCAGGATTCCTCCATTCCCCATCTATAATAAAGGAGGAGGCATTCATCTCCTCTGATAGAAAAAGAGCGTAAAAGTAACGCCTACACAGAGGAAGAAAAGGGGGTGTGCCAAATTTTCTATAAAGTCCACACTGCTTAACCTCTCCATCGGGTAAAGCAGTGAATTGTTGATTCCGGTTAAGCAGTGAATTGTTGATTCCGGTTCAAGGGGCATATCAACAATTGGTGGGAGGTCGTGAATCCTTGGATCACGCCAGATTCTTCATCAGCCGGAGCAGTTGCAGCGTACGTGTTCAGATTAACAACGACAATGGAGCAAGGTATAATTTCCGCATTTTGTTACTTTGTCCATTGATTCGATTAAACGGTCCTATTCAGGGGTTTATTAAATTAAATCCAACAATAACATGATATGAGTTTGAAGTATATGTGTTTGGGCCTAAAAGTGATAGTTGTTTGGTATTGAAGTATTAATGAGTATGATAAACATTAATGGTATATGGAACGTATCGTAATTGGAGTGAGTAGCGAATATAGACGGCCGGAAAAATTTGATCGGTCAGAATAGTGACTATCCGGCCTGCCAGCGGGCGGCGGCGGGCGGTGGCCGGCGACGTTGACCGGTCATACCCCTCATTCCCTCATATTGATAGACAAGGGGCTAATATATAAAAAAAACGATATCCATAATATTACCAAATACTTGGATATCAAACCGAAACTCATCCTCATTTTCCTCAAACAAACAATTTTAATAGGTTTAGAGGAATCCAAACTCAGTCCCTTAATCCTAAACCCCCAACCAAACACCTTCTAAATATTTCTTGGATAATCAGATGGCTCGATTCAGATAAATTATTATTATGTTCATTAGTAAGTTTTGTATATATATAGTGCACAACTAAAAGGTATATTTACGTTGAAACGATGTCGATAATACTAAAATTAAGAGAAACGGGACACATATATGGAAAAAAGATCTTCCTTGCTGAAGAGTTGAACATAACATGTTCGGCACGGCCATAAAGATTTATTAATTATGCATGTTCTCGGTTGATAATTGTGAACATGCTATGTTATGCAGTGATATGGGGTTTTTTGATCTCAATTTTTTTTGTTTTTTGATTTGATTTGGCTAATGAAATGGTATAGTTTCCACTTTGGCCAAGATAGAGTCGGCAGGTTATAACATCATATTATCAAATTTCAGCCAAAGTTCCCGTAGACATCGATGAACTCTTGATTTATATCATCCATGATTTTTTTTGGAGCTGAGGCGGTGGGAGTCATCAGAATCAGCGTATGACCTTTTGGTCCAAGATTATCAAATTTCATTTTAAACCATTTATATTTTCTTATTTCAGGCTACATGGATAGATTGGATAAAATTCTGCATCTGGGTGTCTCTGTCGTTACTTATTTTTAAATAAATAAAATCGTATACAAAATATCATCTTGATCTTAACTAATTTATTTATATTGTGCATGTTGGTGTATGTACCCAACTCTTTCCATTTGTTGAAATATGGAGACATGTTGCTGATTCATTTTAGTTTTATCCGGTGCCTTAATTCGCACGGCTCAATAAGTTAAATAAGTAACCCTACTTTTCGACTTTTCCTCTGAATGAATTATAATCCTCCTAACGTTCAATTAAATTTGATCATAGAATCAAGCAGAGGGAAAATAAGACATAAATGTGTGACTGTTATTCCCGTGAGTGTCTACACATTTTGCTAATTACTTCAATAATTGTTCTATTATTGTGCTATCTATGCAAGTACATATAGAACTAGGGTCTTACTAGAAGCAAATTTTCTATCTATTGGGATAAAGGTATTGTTTGCCTGCCTCTCACCCTCCCAGACCTTAGCGATAGCTTTTACTGTCGTTGGGATATACTGAGTATGATTATTGTTGTTGTTGTTATGTATGTTTTCTTGATTAAAGATAAAAAAATTGAAGGATGAAATTTAACAAAGAGAAAAAAAGAAATATATAGGTTGAAACCAAAGTAGAAATACAGTAATTTATGACATAAAAACTTGAGTATGTAAAAAGTCAATGTGGTAAAGTTTCAAGACCAGTAGAACACTTTCTTTCAATACGTACATGCGTACATCCGACCACATACTCTGTTACAGACAGGAGCTCTAAAACAATAGGTAATGTTGTTGTTGTTAAAAAGGGAAATTCAATCTCAATTGCATTATAGACTTATATATAGAGTTATAGGCATCACAATTCGTTGTGTGACGAGGAGAAAGAAGGAAATTCAATCTCAGAAGTGCATCGTCGGCCATGTGGAGAAACTGGACATTCGATGAATTTTGAAGCTGAGGAATCCACACACAAATAAACTTGATGAAGTTGAGGATGTCTTGACCGGTCTGTATTGCAGTCGATGAAAGGCGTGTAACCCATTCCTTCTTTTATTGCATCTTTGATGCTTTCTAAACTATATAATTTTCCACTTGGTACAATTCCTGCGTATTTTTTTTATCACCAAAAAAAATGAATAAATAAACAAAGAATCTTATGAGAAACTGTTAGGAAACAAGCAAGCTAAGAGAGTAGAAGTAACAAGAGATAGAAGGCTTGATACGTGTTGAGACACTTTGAGTAAGGAATATTTGTCTACCTTAATTGATGCAGGATTATAGATAAGTTTCCTCATAGAATACAACAAGACAATGGTTTCTTATCTTAGCAATAAGAAAGAAACTCAAATGAACTTTCAATTGAGAATGGAAGAAGAATTTGAATGAAGGTTTAAACTTGAGATTAAGGTGTGTTTGAAATGTGTTAAAAAAGCCTTTTTATAGACTCTTGAACATTATATCAGACGTCCAAAATCGTTCATTGATGATTGGATATGTCTCTTGGTGCATAAGTTACAACTTTAGATGAAAAGTCACACATGTTGGCCACTTCGATCAATGTCATCGATCGAAGTTACACAGTGTGCTCCGCCTTGTCATCTAGACTACTTTGATGGATCGAAGTGATCGATCTAAGCTGGACAGTGTACTCCAACTTTCTACCCAGGGGACTTCGATCGATCTAAGTAATCGATCCATGTCACTTCGATCATCGATGTGATCAATCGAAGTCAGGCAGAATACTAAGCTTCATTTTTCAGCCACTTGGATCGATCCAACTAGAGATAAATTGATCCATGTGATGCGCCAACTTATTCTTCCTTTACTTCAACTCTAATCAACCTCATTCTTCTCTTCATTGCTTTTATAAACTAATATAACAGAAACTCCGGATTTGTTTTAGACAAATAGATAAGCTGACGTACGTATGAAACTATGAATGATACAATAATTATTGTTCTAATGACTCAATGAAAAACTCTAAGCACGAGATTTTGTTATTCACTCATTTTTCTTTATAAGATTTGTCTCGAAAAAACAATTCATATCTTTTACATTAATACTTCCTATAAACCAACTAATTTCTTATGACAAAACAAAATCAAAATTAAGAAAATATTTTTGGGACGAAGAAAAAATAATAAAAAAAAGGCATGCATATAAGTCCAAACCGCTTTCATAAAATCACAAGAGTGCTTTGTGACAATGGAAAGGGCGGCTACCTGCATCCTTGAGGACTTGAAGAAGATTAGCCTTTTCCTTGAGGTCAAGAGCTGCTTGAAAATATTTGTGAGGGCTCAAGAGAGAGCACGTGCCGTGTTTTTCCCATTCATGTGTCCAGAACTTTATGCCATCGCTGCTCGGGCACGCTAAGGAAGGCCATTCTTTTTCCATTCTCGTCATAAGATCTGAAACCTACACATACAGCTCTAAGTCCTCAAATACCTTTTTTTTTTGTTGTGTCATTAACTCTTGGGTTATACAACAATTGGACTATGTCAACGTGTAACAACTTTATGTCCAACAAAAAGGCTGGAAATACGTATAATATGACTATGAGTAAAAGTTATATACCTTGTTTTAACTATCTCTCGGTAAACGAAAACAAAAATAAAATTTGATGTTCGGTGTAATTACACTTATGTAGTAACCTCTACAACTCTAGTAACATCTCCTCTTCCAAGCTCTAGGACGTTATGCTAACCTCTACAACTCGAGTAGCATCTCATCTTCCAAGTTTTAGGACGTTATGCTAAATTGAAAAAATAAATGGTAGGCAATCCTAAGGGTGATAGGTGAAGAAGCAAAGTTAAATCTTAACGATGGTAGGTAAGATGGCAATGTTTACCAAAAACGTGACGAAGTAGGTAGACAATCGCCCTAAGATGTATTTCAGTGGGTATTCGAATGATATATTGCATTTAAGATTGTCGATTTAAATCTTGGCGGCCACAAGATGTTGTCTGGGTCATACTGTCAGCTCCTTATAACGGGGCGGGTTTTGGCTCAGATGCCTTGTGGACACCAAGTTCTGGCCTCTCACCTAGAAAGCCGCTGAGCGATCTGATTTACATCCTCAACGAAACTCCTTAAGACTAAAACATTAGAGACCATCATAGTCAAGGTATAACGTTTTGTATCCAAGTGGCTAAACCACATTACCTTGTTCCCATACTTCTGGGGGCAAACGTTGCACTTTCAGGCCTCACTTTTGCCAATGTCTTTTCCTAGTTAATCTCTATATTTACAAAGTCTCAGCCCCAACATTTCTGATTAAAAACCTTTTAGTCCCCGATCTTCTCTAATACCTTTTTGTTTCTGGTGCCATAGTCCGGCTATATTGGTCCTTAAAAGAAGTACTAAAATGTGGAAGAGAAGAAGGCGTTGATTACATGTAGACAAGTAAAATATCAGCATTATTCAACATGTATTGATCATTTACAACTTCAAACTTGGATTTAAACAAATTATTTTGTCTACACTTTGTGACAGCCTACATATAACGTCACCGTCTTAACATTGGACATTTGTACTAGTGCTTCTTCAAAAACAATTAATTTCACGGTATTCTCTCTCACAACTTTTCAGTTTTAGATAGCTAACTAAGCAATATACGTACATAAATAGGAGTTAAAATTATGTCATAATGCACATAGCAATCTTTTTTTCTACTTAAAAGAACTAATAACTCAAAGGAATGACAACGAATATTGTCCAGGATTCATCTTATAGTTTTAAGTAGAAGTTGCGATATAAGCAAGGAGGGAATCTAACCTAGTAGCTAAACGTTTGGTCCATTACTCAGTTACAGTCAAACGTTGATTAAACTCAATTAACCACCATTCTTTTGGCGGTAAATGAGCCATTATCCAAAAAGAATGGCGGTTAAGTGAGTTTCATCAACGTGCGGCTGTTAATGATTAATGAGACAAACGTTTCGCTAGCAAGTGAGACTCATCCTATAAGAAATTGGTACCGAAATTTGTCGCGCCTGTCCGTTAAGTAACTAGAAGTCTATACCTTATCCGAAAAAAATTTCGAATACTTCATGATTTTTAGCTAGAAACCAATTAAAAAACCTGGCCCAAAAGTACCTCAGATTCATGGAAATAGCTATCTCTCTCACAGTTCTGCGGGTACGAGCCATCTTCGCGGTTCGGCCAAAGTCCATGGATACTAAAATCTTCTACCGGCTTCCCTGTTTTGGGATAGCAGCAGCTTTGCTTTGTATCACACTGAGACGGAGGCCACTGTATCAAAAATGAACAAACATATATAAACACAATCCTTTCATTATAAATAAGTTATTCTTGCATGTTGCGCAGAACGTATCTAAAAAGATTATAGCTTCCTAGCAAGGTTGAACCCCAACCCCAAGGTCCCCACAGCTCGGCCCGACGAGGCAGCTGAGAGGATGTAAATCAGGTACTCAGCGGTCCGCTAAGGGGAAGGCATAGAATACGCAGACCCACACTAGGGGCCCACCCACAAGACCCACATTGGAGTCTGAAGATAAAGCACCCACAATGCAGGCTGCAGGATTCGAACCTTACACCTTCCTAGCAATTCTGTCCCTCCGGAACCAACTGAGTTGTACGATGCGGGCTAAAAAGATTATAACTTAAATTTATGGTAATGTGTCGAGTTATTAGGCTCGAAAGAAAGCTAACCTGTACAACTAAGTAGAAGAAATCAAAATATTGACAAAAGCAGAAAACTACAAAAGTTTGCAAAATCAAAAGCTTAAGAATTGCATGAAATTTCTGGGTCATCTTGACTATGTTTTGAAATTGCTGTTGCTTGGCATACAAAGTTAGAAATAAGATGGAAGTATTGCCATTTGAGCTATGTTGGTTTATATATAGAAAATAAGGCATGGTCGATGGAATATGCGGTATGTTAGGCTTGATATCCTACCTATCTAACGTGCTAAGTTATCTAAGTTCAAAGGTTGCGTGGCCGCTAGATATCAGTTTGGAGGTAATTGTTACTTGTACTCAAGTTTACTTATGTAGTTCGGTCCCTTTTTTAAAAAAAAGAAAAAGAAAAAAGAAATTCCTTGTGTACATGTGGGACACTAAGGTGGCGTTTGGTTGTCACTTGGATATCGGAATCAGAATCGAAATGAGTATGACAGGGAATGAGTTTGGAGTATATGGATTCAGGGCTAAAAGTGATAGTTGTTTGGTATTGAAATGGGAATGGGTATGATATACATTGATGATATTTGGAACGTATCGGAATTGAAATGTGTATAGAATGTGGACGGCCAGAAAAATGACCGAAAAAATTTGACCGACCGGAATAGTGACCGACTATCGGTGGACGGTGGACGGCGGTGGTGGCTGACGGCTTTGACTAGCGTTGACCGGTCATATCTCTCATTCCCCGATATTGATAGACAAAGGGCTATTAATATCAAAAAATCAAATCCATTATCAAATACTTGGATATCAAACCGAAACTCATACCCTCCATTTCCCCAAACAAACAACTTTTATGAGTTTAGATTCCTCCAAACCTATGCCCTTAGTATCCATACCCCCAACCAAACACCTTCTAATTTCTTTTTTAGGTAATTTTGTTTTAACCAAGTTGTTAACTGTGTCTGGAAAAAATTATTCGGTTCCACATGGAAGTACCAATGTTCTTTTTTCCCTCCTTTTCTTCTCTATTCCTTGTAGGAAAAGGTGAAATCTCTCACTACGGAGACTCCACTGCTCCAACCCTAAGAAACATCGTGGAAGATGTAAATCAGAAGCTCAGCAGCCTCCTAGGTTGGGTGAGGACTTACGCAGTGACCTAAACAAGGTGCCCCCACAAACTAGGCCTTCGGCCTATCAACAGTGGAGCACACACTGTACATGTCTTTGGATTCAAACTTTTAACCTCTTGAAGTAAATCTCAACCCTAGTACCAACTGGACTATGCCATGAAAGCTTTTCTTCTCTATTCCTGCTGTGACAAAGTACCTTTATGTGGGGAATCCCCATTGCGTTATAGCTTGTGTGATACCATCCTAAGTGTCATGTTCACCCACCTTGATTAGTCCACAACAACATTATCCTATTGACTTATAAGCTACCGCTTATAGTAAGGTACGGAGTTAAAATCGACAATACAACAATGTAAAGTATATGTTTTAATAAAAAAAAAGTGTGTATTTATTATTTTTCTAAATCTAACTATTAAATTATGTTAATTCCATAAAAATCTTCAACAGTGAAAATCTAAATGATTCAACGTTGATCAATCAATGGTCAGAAAACATGGATTAGATCCTCTTCTCCAAATTCCCCATCCCTCTTCCCAACGTATGACACGTGTCAGCAGGAGAGATGGTAAGTCTAGATGCAGGTGACCCTCATCTAGTCTCACCACCCTCCCCTACTACCACGTGTTGTGTGGTGAGGAAAGAAGTGAGGGATTTTGGAGCGAAAGGATCCAGACCCCAGAAAACCCTGCTTCACCGAAGAATCACATTCGAATTCGAATGGAAGGGAATACCAAACGAAAGATGATTAGATCGCTTCTAAAACTCAGTCTTACAAAGTCATAACTTATACAGTTTCTTTTAACTAATGTCAGGTATTCGTTTTAAAGATGAGTAGAAGACTGAAATTGAACGTTCAACATATTTGATTAACGCTATGAATTTTGGTAAGTTTTATAGTGGTCAATTAGTAACTATTAAACATTTGTGGACCAATAAGACTAAGCGTAAATGACATGACATTGAGGAATATGCAAAGTATGAAATTCGTCTTTAATTGTTATGTTTTCTATTGGTGGTTGAGTAACTAATAAAACTTACGCAATGACCACCATAAAATATACCATGAATTTCTTATAGATCAAGTTAGATATACTTTCTATGATAGACTGGACATTCAACTGCAATGAATTTATTTCAAACCTAAGGATTGTCTAACCATCAAGACATATCGAAAATTTAACTATCATAGGAAGCTGGAGAATTTTATATCCACATGTGTGTATACATGTATGTGTGTGACATTAGTGTTTCTTGTAAAAACCTATAAATATGACAGTGTTCTAATCTTGTTTACCAAAACATACAACCGGAGGGCGCACCACATCAACGGCATGCATGAATATTATGTAAGATTGAGTTTTAACATGCATGATCTTAAAGATCTGAACAAACATAATGTAGACTTTAAAACCCGTGCTTATCCACTATAACTCTTGAAGGCTAGACGTGCTGCAAATGATCTGAACCGAGTCAACTATTTAACTATCAAACGGAGTATTTCTAAACAAATTTAAATTCAAATTTGAACAAGAGCTCTACATGCCTTGCGATTTTAAGCTTCAATTTGAACGTCTTTGAATCGAGTCAAACTCGAACAGGATACGAACTTATTTCGAACACAATATAGTATCTAAAAATGGTAGATATAGATACAAATATTCTCTTTTAATTAATTTTTTGAATCAATATTATTTTTACATCAATAACTTGTCGTTTCAATAATTATAAATTATCATGTTTAATTTATTGTTTATATAAAATAAAGATGTTTTATAAAATAAAGTAAACGTAAATCGTATACATATTTTAGGTTCGAACATGTTCACGAGATAATAATCAAAACATCATTTTATGAACTGTTTGATCGTTTGCACCACCTAAGACCTGCTAAAGTGTGTTTTTTCTTTCTCCAGCCCTCATTGACTTGATGGGAGGAAATACTATTTGGGCTTGGATTAGAGGTTGACTTAAGATCCATCAACATTACAAAAGTAAATTAAAGTACTAATCAATGTTACAAAAGAAAATTTGAGTACTAATTACAACTAGCACAATGAATTATGTGTGCATATGTATATGTACACATATAAGACCAGCACAATACCATCTAAAATAAAACACCAAAATTATGAAAGAGCGCAGTTCAGTGGAAAAAAACTAAGGTGTTGACATAGCAGCTAGTTAAACGATCTGTAATTTAGAGACTCGAAACTTTGCAGTGACATATATTTATATTTAGACAAACTTTTAGAGTTGTTAGTTGAGACATATCCCTCGACTTATATCCTTCATAAAACATTACATACAAGGTATAGTTCACATGTAAGAAAGAACTTTCTTTGTAAAACAAAGATATGAAAAGATAAATTATCCTTTATATAGTTATACTTTCCTGGCTAATTTTCCTTCTTGGAGAAGTTTGCATAATCTAGTTTGTAATAGACATTTTGTGTAAAATTTTAATACGCTTTATCAATATAAAAGACTGTTAAATTCTAATTTCCTTATTTGCAGAAGTTTGTATAATCCAGTTTGCAATATATATTTTGTGTAAATTTTTAATATAATACGTTTTATCAATATAAAAGACTGTTAAATTTTTGATTTATATTGTAATAAAGGAATAAAAACTAAAAGTTTTCCCAATCCAAATCAGAGCCCAACAATGCGTTCAACATCTGTATGACCCGACAAGACCAGGAGATTGACGATCCTATCCCAAATACTTCCGCAAATAAACGACTTTGTCAGACAATAATTTGTCAGACAATAATTTGTCAGATCTGAATCACACTATATTCTTCCTACAGAGACGCTACAAGAAAAATATCAAGAAGATACGTAGACCCAGAAAGAAGAAGACAGAGGGAGGAAGGATCAATTTATCGTCCGAATCCCTCTGAAATTATTTAGAAAGACCCTTTGTTTCACGTTGATTTGTGGACCATATGCTTGTTTTCCAAGGTTAATCAAAGCTCATTCCTCATATGGTCCACAAATCCCCAATTTTTCATGCGCCGATCAGATGTCGGGATAGTGAACCGTCGTAGAAACAATCCGACGAATATGGAACCCATGAAGCTCCAAGTTCGTTCCGGCAGACCCGGATATAGAAACCCCCAAAAGTTTAATTCGAAATCAGGCATTATATTATATACTTCAATTGCCTTCTTTGTTGCCTTATTGTGTTATATGTATATTTCTCATACCAGAAATAGTAGAAACGATGTGCAAGAAAGATATGCAATTGTGATCGATGGTGGAAGCACGGGGACAAGAATCCATGTGTTTGAATATAAGGTTAAAGATGGGAACTTGGTGTTTGATTTTGGTAAAAGTGAGTCAATGAAGGTGAATCCTGGGTTGTCTGCTTATGAGGAGGATCCTGAGAAAGCAGAGTCTGCAATGGGGGAGCTGGTGGAGTTTGGGAAGAGCAGGGTGCCAAAGGAGTATTGGGGTAATACTGAAATTCGGCTGATGGCGACTGCTGGACTAAGGATGTTGAAAATTGATGTGCAAAGAAAGATTTTGGAAGTTTGTCGAAGGGTTTTGAGACATTCGGGTTTCAGGTTTCAGGATGATTGGGCCTCAGTTATATCAGGTAGGAATTAAAGGAGATTGCATTCTTTTTCCCACATCCTTGCTACTGCTTTAGTTGCTCTTTTTCTCCGAGCTTAGTTGAGATCAGTGTTAGTCATTAGCTGATAACAAGTAGGCGAAAGAAAGCTAAATTTTAACCAATGACGTGTGCATTCGATGCATTACATTGTTGTTTGTGTTTGGTTCATTGAAATAATTAGCTTTCAAAGTTAAATGTGTTCCCTATAAAATTTCATCAAATTTTTACCATATGCTTGGTCACGGTTGATTCTGAAAGTGTCGTAAAATGATGAGATTTTGTCCATTCACGGGAGTAAGGGAAGATGGTACGGTCATAAGTGCATCTTAAAAGAACCACTGAGGTTTGGAGAGAAAAGTGTGCCTAGAAAATACGTAGGCCTGTATGTTAGAGTGTTGTAATTTTATAAATCCGAAGAGTGAGTTATGGAATTAACATTGCAGATTGAACTTAATGCTAGTTTGTTTATAAGATTTCAATTTACGAAACTTTCATCAGCTAATATGTGTCTTGGTGGTAAGCTATAACTTTTTGCTGTCTATGGCAAGTATATAGCTTGGTAATTTTCATGGAGTTAATGTGCACAAGTTCTTATGTATGTCTGTGTTTCCTATCGGAAGACTTGTGCTTGTAGATACAGTGGCCAAAGGACAAACAATTTTGTGTTATCTATAACTGTTATGTTTATTTTTACATTCTTAAATAATGAACAGCATATCTGTAGTCTTTTGATTAGCATAATATCTTCTGCTCTTCATGTGATTCTTTATGAAATGTTTGTGCTTTATGCCTTTCCTGTGAATTTACAGATTGTTTAAGAACTGATACACTTCTATATTTCCTTTTATGCTAGAGTTTAATCAATATGTTTTAGTCTAGAAAAATTCATGTTCTTGCTGCCGTTTGAATTTCTATCCCTGGACGTTCTTGTTATTCTTCTTCATATTCTCAAGATTTTAAATTGAATTGCTATAGGTTCTGATGAAGGCGTATATGCTTGGGTAGTAGCTAATTTTGCCCTTGGCACTCTTGGAGGTGATCCTCAGGAAACTACCGGTATCATTGAACTGGGTGGTGCTTCGGCTCAGGTTCGGTTTCTCTTTTACTTTTTTTTCATCTTATTTAGCAAGATTGAAAATTTGAAGCTAATTACCAAAAAAAAAAAAAATGGAATCCTTTTATGTGGAAAGGTACTGTCTCTAATCAACATTTCAGAAAGCGTATGACATGGATTAGTAATTTTCTTGTGCTTTCTTTTGTTCAAGGGCTTTATAGGGCACAGATAATGCCAATCGAAATCTGATGTTGTACTGCATACATAATGCGAACGTATTTAGATGACTTTTCCTCTTTCTTGAAGTCACACAAGATAATTGTTGTGTTGCCTACATTGCTTCTTAAGTATAGTTTACGAAACTTTGACCTTTTTTTGGCCTTTGCTATATTATTTCAGGTTACTTTTGTATCAAATGAACCTTTGCCTTCTGAATTTGCTCGTACGATCAAATATGGGAATTCCACTTATAACCTGTATAGTCACAGCTTGCTCCAATTTGGTCAGGTAATTCCTTCTGGAAGACCTGCTTATTTTGAAGATTATGTTCTGAACTTTTCACCTGCGTGAAGTTGTTTTAGTTTTGTTTTTACTATCTACATTTGCTTGGTTTTTACTGTCCATATTTGCTCCTCTTTTCTCTTCCCCTCCTTCCTTTTTATTTTTCTTTTCCTTTTTCCAGTTCTCCACATTTTCTGTATGTTAATTGAAGTAGTGGTACTGGCTCTGTCACAACTTTTAATTATATGGGGCATCTTGCCCCTGTCTTGGTGATAGAAGCCTTATGACCATGCTTTCTGTTCCATGATTATAACATGCAAGTTATCATAGTATAATTTTTCATTGTGTGCATGTGTTGTTTCAAGTTTTGTTATGCATGCTATCTGCAGCCTTTTCCAGTTACTACCTCTATCATCTCTAGCCTTACGTTGAATGGTACATGATTATATAATAGCAACATTGTGTTGACTTCAGGTAATTTATGTTTTCTTGTGTTCTGCAGAATGTTGCATTTGACTTGTTACGAGAATCTTTTATTGCAAGAGACCCACAGCTTGGTAGGCTGAATTATCCTTCATTTATTTTTTTTCATTATATTTTTTGTTCAAGAGACCCACAGCTCGTTTTTTACATTTGTATTTTTTTTGGTTTGTACGATAATTCAAGGATATCGCTTTTGGTTTATTTTTTATTTTCATGCGTCATGAGCATCATTTTCCTAAATTAAAGAAAGTCATAAAGCTGTATACCCTTTAAGTGGTTGAAGGGTCTTTTTGTTATGTAAAAACCTTAAAACTAGTCATAGCGATGTTTTGACATGATCTCTTTGTGTAAGAACTTCTTAGCTCTGGGGTGTAGTAACCTTAATACTTGTATTAGCTGATGCCCAACTCAAACATGGTTGTAAATTCCATGATATTCTAGGACCTTAAGAATGCCCCCCAGGCCTTGGAAGCTGATGAAATTTGCCTTTTGACTGCTGCAATGTTGTAGTATGACGGTTTGGGAAATGTTAGGATGAACTGAAACGGGTGAATATTATATTTTGCAATATTCATTGGGTGCATACTAGTAGTCGATTGTCTTTAAGAATTCTATGTTCTTATTTATGCAGTTACCTATTTTACTGAATCTGGAAAGCCACTAGATCCCTGTACTCCCAGAGGATATTCACCAGATATTGGATCCTTGAAACTACCAACCACTTTGACTGAAAAGAACAAGTACATGTCTAGCCTCCATCCTAGTGGTAACTTCACGGCATGCAGATCTGCCTCCTTAAATTTTCTGCAAAAAGACAAAGGTGATCCTTCTTTTATCCTTTTTCTTATTATTCTCTACCTCTTTGGTTGGGTGGGGTGGGGGAAGAGCTTTTTTTTTTTTTTTTGGGTGGGGTTGGCTTACTTGCTATCTTGTTACATTGTGATTGATGTACTTTCCCTTGTAAGGAATGCAGAGAGATGCTCCTACAAGAACTGCTATATAGGATCAACGTTTATCCCGGAGCTTCAAGGAAAGTTCTTGGCCACAGAGAATTTTTATCACACTACTAAGGTCAAAAATTTGTTCTTGTTTCTTATTCTCCCTTTTCTAGATCAAAAACGATGTATTGTTCAAGGATCAAATCATTCAAAAGACGCAAATCCATCATTCTGCGTTTTTTGGGTTGTTGGAGTTCTAGCCTCATCCTTTATAATTTGCTCATGTTTTTGTAGTTCTTTGGGCTTGGCCAACCACAAGTATCTCTTTCTGATCTTATGGTTGCTGGACAACGATTTTGTGAAGAGGACTGGTCAAACTTGAGGAGAAAATATTATGGACAAGATGAGGAGGATTTACTTCAGAAATGCTTTTCTTCAGCTTATATTATTGCCTTACTACATGACAGTCTTGGAATTCAGTTGGATGATCAACGGTAAGAATGAGATTCTGTTTTAAATTCATGGAGTTCTTTTGCTAAATCAGTTGAGTAATGTTTTGATGTAATGTGACATGACCTTCTTATACTTTCGTAGGATTGGATTCACTAATCAAGTGGATAATATACCACTTGATTGGGCTTTGGGTGCTTTCCTACTACAGAGGACAGCTGCTTTTGATCAAGAAAACTCCCGTATACTTGCCTATATGATCATCAACGAGTTATCTAGTCCCTGGCTTCTGTTTGGTGTGGTGCTCATGCTAACTGCTACATTATTGTACTTTACAGGGTGTGGAAAACCTCAGTTGAAGACAATATACGATCTAGAAAAAGGAAAGTATATAGTTACACATGTTAGAAGATACTCGTAGGTTCTTCTATAGGAAGTTATCCTTCATCCTATATGATAAGAACAGCTGAGTAGCAAGCTAGCAAGCCCTCATCGGTTTCTATTTTACTTCTCTGAGTAAAGAAATGAACAAGCAGCACGCAGGAAGATTCAGGATCTATGTTGGTTTTGGCACTCAAGAACTTCTGTAGATCTCGTTTCTGCTAGTCGATTGTGGTTGTCATTTAGGGTATCCGACACATTAAAGGATAGTTGGAGAGCATTTTTTGCTTTGCAGTATTACCTTTAGTCCCTGTGAAGGGTTCTTACATGTGCAAGAAGTTGGTTAAAATAGCTACTTGTTTTTGCCTTTTCATGTCAAAGGGAAATTCTGGTTGAACCTTGGCTTCGTTGTGTACTTTTACGTAATTTCGTTTAGAGGGTTTCTTGACATGGCATGGTAAGAATGAACTGACAAATATGATACTACAAGCTTGAAATTTCTCAATAATTTACCAGTCATGTATCTTGAGTATTTCCTACCAAGAACTTGCCAAGATGTGCTTGGACCTTCTTGTTCTTTGATTTTAATATTTGGGTCATCCAGCTGCATATGTAGAGAAGCCAAGACTTGAGTGTCCACAATACATGGTTGAAGCCTGTTAAGGTGTGAGTACAATACATGCCAAATGTATCTTGTTACTCTCAATTATTTTGTTAATGTAAAACGGTAGAAATTGTTAAAACCTCAATGGTTGGAACAGTTGCTTGAGTCGACATTAGTGTATTGGGTAATGCCATAATGGTTTTTTGGGTTGTTAGAGAGGCCAGTCAACTTCTATATATGCTAGACAAGATAAAAAGAGGCTTCTACATATGCATTTACTCTTTGGTCCAATATGTCAAGAGTTCGATTACAAGTGCACATACAGTGTGAGTGTTTCACTGTTGCTAGACCGAAGGCCTAGTTTGCGAAGGACACCTTGTGTGGGTTACTGCGTAAGTCCTCATCTAACTTAGGAGGCTCGTTGGGTTTCTTATTTGCATCATCCACAATGCTCTTTGAAACTGAGGTGGTGGAGTTGTTCAGAGCCATGAAATGACCTTTTGCGTCTGTGTACGGACTAAAGCTTTAAAACATCCGGAGACTAAATAAATAAACACCACATGCGTGGAGAGTTATGCTCAAAAATTCAGATTAGATTACATCAGACGTCAAGTCAATAAGAAAAATAAAACAACAGAAGTTATGCTGTTATGTTATGCGATTAAATTGTTCTAAACTATTTCTACAACATTTTTATATGCGTCACGTTTTAAATTAGTAAATTGTGATGCGTATATAAATTAAGAAAAAAGCATATGCTGAAGAAGTAATGTAAAATATTACAAAGATCAAGCTGGTGAGTATTGCTTTAAATCATTTTATGAATAACTCTGTTAGACCGATATTTAAAAAGTTCAGAAAAATGACAGAGGTTTGTACAATACGCTGCCAGATGTATCTTTCAGTTTGTGAATCGTTAGTTTGACTTGTCCACCGCAACGCAGCATAATAATAACAATAATAATTCTCTAATAATTCTCGAGGACATTGAAACAGACAATATGTAATTACTTTGAAAGTAGAAGGTTGGGAGTTCGAATCCATCCGGATATATTGGTGAGGAATTCATTGTATTTGTGTATATAACATGCCCTTTGTCTGAATTTATCAGGTTTCTGATTTACATCATGTATCCATATATATAATCTGTCCTTTGTCTGAATATATCAAGTTACTGATTTACATCCATACCCTTTACGTGGGACCGGAAACTGGGGATGTGAGGGAGTAAGGTTGGGGTACAACCTTTTTAATAATAATAATTCTTCCACTTGTTTGTATATTTTTACTCCTTAGGGCATAAGAGATTACGAGAGAAAAAAAAAAAAGATTACAAAAACGCGTGGACTCTTGCCATCTCTCTCCTCTATCTTCACGTTCAACGTTTATCTCAATCTGTTTTTGTTATTTTTAGCCTCCTCTTGTTTTTCATCGGCCGGGATTAAAATACGCGATTTAGTTTGGATTCCGTTTCCATATTTCTCTCTGCATTTATCTTTCAGGTACATTCTTCAATCCCACCTCAATCTCGAGGTTGCTTTTTCTTTAAAATGGCTGGAAACAACCCTGATCTCGCTGCCTTTTCACCAGCGCGATCAGGATCGAAATGGGATTATGTTTTACCTTGTAGTTTTCCACATTTCGATTGTACAGGTGAAAAAAAAATCAGTTTTTGACCAGTCTTAACACGGGTCTCCTGTCTTAGAACTTATTCGTTGGATTTATTTTTTTAATGTTTCTTCTGGTCTATAGGTTAAATTTCCACATTTCTATCCTTCTGGTGGAATAGAAATAAAAAAGTTGAGATCTTTATATTTCAAGATTGAATTGGGTTTCCTTTCTTTTATTTGATTGATCTGAGGGATTTGCAGGAGTTTATTCTTATATGAATTGTTTGTTGATCTTCCAGTTGTATATGGAGTATAGATTGGTGGTGACAAAGGCAGAAATGGCGGGTCAATTATCATCTTCTGTGCCTCCAGAGGAGGTTGTGGAGGACTGTGACCAGAATGAGAAGGCTCCCTTAATCAGTACCGGTGAATGTCGCATTTGTCAAGAGGAGGATTCCGTGAACAACTTGGAGGTTCCCTGCTCTTGCAACGGTAGCCTTAAGGTACATGATTTTCTGAGGAATTTTTGCCATATGTGTAGTGATTTTCCAATTAATTCCTTTGGTGAAAGTGCGTCGTTTGTGGGATGATGTTGATCTGAGAAGATGAAAGAATTTGACTATGACTTGTAATTTTCATTTCTGATACTGCTTGTCCGGTCTCCTTTTTATGTTAGGCGGTGAATGTCAGTGATGGTTGTAGTTATACATAATCTAGAGCAGCTACAACTTTTAAAGAACTCTCATACAATCAAAGATAACCCAGATACAACTAAAAATAAACAAGAGTTTTGAGGTCATAAGTTAGATACTAAGAAAGGAAATACTACGTTAGCTTATTAGACTAGGAACATGAAACATTAAAACTCGAACGGGGAAGACAATAGAGATGGTGGATACGATGATAAGGAGAAAAGTAAATATTTTATATTTGCAAGATGAAGTTGATAAGTGAGAAAGCTAGGATGTTGGACAATTCAGGATTTAAACTCTGTTACACACAAAAGAATAAGACATAAAATAGAGGCATGGTTATCATAGATGTCTCGCTTAAGAGACAAAATAGTATGTGTTATTAGAAAATGAGATAGAATTATAGACCTTAAGTTGGTTTTTGAAAAAAAAATAATCAATATTATTAGCGTATATGCTCCTCAAGTGAGTTTAGAGGAGGCTATAAAGGTTCAATTTTGGAAAGATTTAGAAACTATAGTGTGAAATTCCAATAGATGAAAATCTTTGTAGGAGGAGATTAAAATAAACATGTAGGTGAATAGAATAAGGATTAAAATGATGTACACGGTGGATTTGATTTTGGAAATAGGAACGATGAAGGAAGATCAATTTTGGATTTCCCAATAGTGTATGACCTTATATTGGCTAATACTTTTTTTTTCAAAAAAAAAAAAAGATGAACACTTGATTACATTCGAAAGTGGATCAAATAAGTCATTTAGACTATTTCATGATTCGTAGGAGAGATAGAAGAGTTTGTAGAACTTTAAGGTTATCCTATGAGAAAGTTAAACAATGTAATACCGTCTTATGATGTTGAATGTTTGTATCTAAAATAAAAGATTGAGAAGAAACTTTGACCGTCTGAACCCCAAAAAAGGAAAAAAAAAAGAAAGGAAAAAAAAATCAGTTAAGATTGACCAATATGTAACGTTAATAATGATAGAACTGAGATTGATTATGTAATGATGATAATTTTTATTTTCAAGACTGTGGATGAGATGATTTCTGTTCTTTAGCGTGCTTATTTCATTTTTCAAGATTATGTCATTGCAATATGTTACCTCACAATCTCTAGTATGTTCACATTTCTTTTATTTTGTTTCGCTTGGCTCATTTTACGTAAAGGCGCACTGATTGTTTGATATGGAACCTTGTGCAGTTTGCTCATAGAAAATGTGTTCAACACTGGTGCAATGAGAAAGGAGATATTACTTGTGAAATCTGTCATCAGGTACATTATATGTCTTTTCACCATTTGACATGTATGCAGCATCATGAAGACCAATTATTTACGGTGTTGGATCAATATATCATGGTGGAAATGCTCCTTTTCCTGTTCAGAGGTGTAACTTCTCCTTGTCTAAACATTCGACTAGATATGTTATAGTGCTGGCTTGTATTCTACTTTTGCCTTAGAACATAAACATCTCTCTTGATCTAAGTATGAGAAGCTAAGGGGATGAGTACCGTAGTATCTTTCTCTTCCCCTTTGAAGTTCTTCTGATATGTTTGGGAAGATTTTAGACAAGATACTTTGAATATACAATGTATTCCCTTATATAGAGGCTGTTACATAGCCTCTAACGGCCATAATCAATCCAACGCCTAGTTGGCAAAACTGCCAACATCTATAATCTGCAACTTGGCAGATTTGTTTATTTGTTTATTTCTATTTTAACCGCTGAAATAGTGGTGCATTCTAGTGTATTTAACGTCTATACTTGTATGTACATGTCCGGATATATTTTGTATTGGTGTGTATGTATGTACAGTATTTCTGTGTGTATACAGTATAATTTACAGTGAATTTCTACAGTATTCATGTGATATTTAAGCATATATGTATAATGTTCTCCTAGTTAATGGCGTCCTTATTGTCTTTTTTGTTGAATTGGAGGTAGAATGGAAAATGTCCCTGGTGATGAATATCTGCTAAGACAAGATAGGGAGGTCAAGGAACTATAATTATTGACTGTTGATTATTTCTGATCAATATATTCATTTTGCAGCCATACCAGCCAGGTTATACTGTGCCTCGGCCTAATCCTGAAGAGACAATTATAGATATTGGGTAAGTCTTGCGATTTAGGGATATTATGAAAAGACAAAGTACCAGAGAAAACTATTAACTTCTGCACTCGCAGTTATATCTCTGAGTAGTAAATAACGTGATATTAAGAACTAACTGATCCAGAATTTTCAGACCAACTCTTCCTTTTAATCATTATTCACTTTGCTCTTTTGACGTGTCTTGTAGGGGAGGATGGCAACTTTCTGGCACACCTTTGGATCTGCATGATGCACGCCTTTTAGCAATTGCTGAGGCCGAACGTCAGCTTTTGGAGGCAGAATATGATGATTATCATTCTACCCATGCCAGTGGCGCAGCATTGTGCCGGTCTGCTGCCTTAATTGTAGGTTTTATGAATGCCATCATTTCGTTGGCCTTTCCTTTCTTGATCACAAGTCTGCACAGAACTGATAATATTGGTGTTTCTCATATCATTTTTCTTTCTGTATCAAAAGTTTGAAGAGGTTTTTTGAGTATAGCTCACTCTCTTGAATTGCAACCCTCTGTTTTGGCCAGTTTCGCACGTTATCTCTTCCTGTTTGGCTATCATTTTTTGTTGTGTTTCTAGAGACATTTATGATAATTATGTCGATTGTCCTATTCTGACTTCTCGTTCTTTGGCTGAATTTGTCATGAAGCAGTTTCTAAACTCTCCGTTGACGGATCTTCGCCTTTTCTTACTCTTTACTCATTTATGTTATAATACTGCATATATTTCGTCATTTCTTCTACTTCATATATTTTGTATTGATGTATTGTCTGCTTTTCATTGGCAGCTCATGGCACTCTTGTTATTGAGGCATGCTTTGTCTCTGACTGATGGTGATGACGATGATGACCCGTCTACCTTCTTCTCTGTGAGTTGGAGCTTTATGTCTTGTGACTAATGGCTACTTTGGTAGTCTTTTAGCTGACATATTAGTGAAATTTCTGCAGCTTTTCCTGCTTCGTGCTGCTGGTTTCCTCTTACCTTGCTATATCATGATCTGGGCCATTAGTATATTGCAAAGTCGCCGACAACGGCAGGTTTGGCCTTTTCTTTGATGCCTGATGGAGGATCTCTTTCTAACCTTGAGATACTTCATTTTTTTTACTTACTATCAAGTTGTGATGACATCTTCATACACTCTTACGAATCTTATGGATTATGGTCTTATTATGCATATAGATGAACCCTTAATTCTATTGATTTGATGGAACAGGAGGCTGCAGCATTGGCTACTCCGCACTTTGCTTTTGTGGTGCAATCAAGGCCAAGTAGTAGTGCGCATTTCGCAATAGCATCAGAAGGGCCTGCACCAGCACCTGCTCCTGCACCTACAGCAGCAGCAGTTCCTCAGGAGGAACGTGTTTAGCATACTCTTGCAGTGGACATGCTACTTGTTGGGGTAATTAGATTGTAATTGCAGCACAATTAACAGAAAGATGACCATAGTGCTCACAACAATTTCAAAATTTATTTGCATCTTTCATTTTTTTCTCCCTCTGCTTTGTACATATGTAACATAACGATTTATATAGAGATGCTGGGAAAAATCTGTTGCACATCAGCAGCTCATTGTCTGCGACTTCAACTTTATGACAGTTGTTGGGTTTTTGATGTATAGCTTCTCTCTGCAATTATTTCTTTGTCAAACTGAAACAAATCTTCTCTTGTTTTCTCACTGATGTTGCATTTATATTGCAGTTCAATATGGTTGGTTTTTAGATTCATAAAATGGTAATCAAAAGGTGTCTTCTTTAATCGCGGTTGTGTTATGTGTTGCTTCTGCTTTGATGTAAGTTTTGCCAATCAAGCAAAGGACTGAAGTTGCTTTTGATCATGCCTTTTGGCAGGACTCAAAATCTGAGATTTCATGGTAGGGCTCTTGAAAAAGAAAAAAAAAAAAAACTGCGTCCATCAGATCGCGAAGCAATCCGGTCTTTCCTCGAACTCTATCCAAACGTAGGAGTCTATGCACTGAGAACGTTTTTTTTCCCTCGGCAAATGCTTCATTCATCATTACCAATTCTAGAAGGGCTAAAGAGCATCTAGGTTTATAATTGTACATGGATCACCATCATGTTAAAAAATTTTTTCTTAAAAGAGCTTAGACAAGTATCTGTATTTTTAGGAAAGATTATGCCGGGACAAGAGCAACCCACCCACCCACCCACCGTCATGTCCCATCCCTCCCCCAACTCCCCTTAAATTTATCCTACCAGAAGCAGCCTCCAATCTCTGTATCTTATCAAACAAAAGTAGCATATAATATGAAATAACTTGATACTTTGAAAAGAAAAAAAAAACATTTGCTATGATAAATAAGAAATAATTTATAACCAAAAACTCAAAAAAGAGGGGGAGAAAAGGAGTTGCTCCTAAATTGACAACTTCCAAAGTAAAAACACCTTGGAATTTCCATGATTATGGAAATAATGCATGCATGAATACTTTGTTTTTTGATGTTACAAGAATTTTGAGGCAGACAGCAGTTCAGCTGTCCGTTCGTTTCACAAAAATCCTTATCATGTAGTAGTATAGTTCCAATAAAAGCCATCGGACATAGTCTAGTTGATACTCGGTTGGAATTTGATCCAAGAGGTCAAGAGTTCGATTACATAGACACGCACAATGTGGGTTTTCCTCTGCTGCTAGTCCGAAGGCCTGGTTTGCGAGAGACATCTTGTGTAGGTCAATGCGCAAGATCTCATCCAATCTAGGAGGCCGCTAGACTCCTGATTTACATTATCCACACATGATCCTTGGGGCTGGGGTGGCAGAGGCCCTGGGGTAAGGGATTTCACCTTTATGCTCCAATAGTTCCAATAAAAGCATCAGAACATATCGACTTTAGAATGTTCCAAAAAGCATATACTTGGTATATAATAACCAAAAGAATAAATAAAGGGAACCATTGGTTTTGTTTGGTAATTCGAGCAAATTTAAATTAGAAATTCTTTGATGAGAAAGAGACCTTTGAAGAGGGACCTTCTTTTGAAACATTGAATAGGTAACTCAAAGACCAGATGGCAGCCCTAAAAGAAGAACAAGAAAGCATTAAAGAAACCAAAGACTCGTATTTTCAGTTCAATTTTGTTGCATAGAGAAGTGAGCTTGGAATTCAAAAAAGTGAGATCTTCAAAGGACATAAAGCTAATGTTGGGGTTTTTATTATTTTATTATAGAAATGTTCCTATTCCCCCTATGCCTTTCCTTCTCAGTTTGCTTTTATGACTGCTTATTTCCTCCATTACAAGTCTTTCGATTTTTGCTGCTCGGGTTCTTCCTCTAAGTTTCTTACCAACTAAGGAAGGCTGTTGAACGAACCGAACAATTCGCGAACTGTTCGACTTCGGTTCTTTTGGTAATTATTTGTTAACGAACCGAATTCGAACAGGTATTCGGGTTCGTTTAGTTAAATGAGCCGAACTGTTCGTAAATTGTTTGGCTCATTTAAATAGTTATAAGGTTATCGAGCCGAACTCAAACCAATTTTAAAATTCGTTTAGTTAAACAAACCGAGAAAAATAGTTCGTTTAGCTAAACGAATCCGAATTCAAAAACTAGTATTCGGTTTGGCTCGGTTCATTAACACCCCTAAAAGCTAGCTCTTCTAACCCTTGCATTTAACCATTAAAATTTGTTTAACTAGAATTTGATATTAAACCTTCACTAGCTAAAATTTGACTCTCAACTTCTCCATACCCTAGCGATAGCTTTTGCTGAGATATACTGGATATGGTTGTTGTGGTAAGTTAAAAGAGACGGCCACTCTCACTATCTTACCTTTGGCAAATTATGGACAAAACTGTCACATATTTGCTCATGCAATGTGTATATTTAAAAGTATGAGACTACCACTCGATATGATATATATGAAGATTCTATATGTCCAAGGATGTGGGCTGCACCTTTTAAATAACTTGAGGAGTCGGTTCGCCAATTAGAGGCAAATCTTTTAGGCGTAATGTTAACAAGTTTGGAGATGAAAGATTCTTCAACATGACTCCCACATGCTTTTGGACACGTTATGCTTGTAGTTAAAAAAAAAATTATTGGCTAATTAGTAAAAGTTATTACATTTTAGCATCTTACAGAATTATGGGGCAGATTTCTGAGTACAACTTGACTGATATGGTCTTGATTTAGAAGGCAAAAGCAGCATCATGTCCAGACAACGCAGAGAACCGAACCAAAAAGATCCTTAGCTTCTCCAAGGCTGTGTTTGTACTATTGTCTTTATTCATCTTTCTTTTCAACAACCTACATTTAAAAACACTGTATTATACAACTGTTATGTCACATTGTGTATTTGATTCATTAAATTTTGTCTAATATATTGATGCAATAATATATCTTGGTTTAGAGGTCAAGTCATTCGGCCTTTTGTCACATATTTGGAGGCAAACATTGTATGACCTATCTTCATATGATGTACAAAAAAAATAAACTACCGAGGAAACATCATATTTACTACAACCTCTGTGTGTTTCTAACACATGGGTATGGTTGCGTACATCCGACCCTCTATACCCGTCATAAGCGGGAGCCTCTAAGGTAATGGCGTAATGTTGTTGTTTCATTTGTAGTATTAAAGTTGTGTGCTTTTTAGCAGGATTGCTGGACCTATAAGACTGGGTGGTGAATCAAAGACTCTTTTACTGATTCTGGGCCCTCAATCTTTTCTTTAAATTCCCTCTCCAACTCTCATACAAAACAGTCATAATGTAAACATCATCAACAGAAATGGATCATACAAACTGTGGGATTTCAGCTCATAGAACTCTCCATCTATTGAATTTGAAATAAAAGGGAGAAGTATACACCATGTCTTCAAGAACTCAAAAGATGTTAGTGGTGTTTCTTTATCTGGGCTTCTGGTTAGTTCAACTTGAAGACGTTTCAGCTTTTGGAAGTGTTGAAATTGCTTTGAGGTGGAGGAGAGATGGTCGCCTGTTAATCGAAAAGAACCAAAAGATGCAGGGAGAAGTGAATGCAGCGGTCATGCCATTGAAGAAAAAGGTTGATTCATTTCAATCAAGCAAAAGAAAAGTTCGAAAAGGATCAGATCCCATCCACAACAGGTCTTGATGAACCCAAGATGATCATCTCGTTTCTCTAGTTTCATATCTTCATGGAGATGTTGGAGAAAATCTTGGGTTAGATGCAAGGTTTTCACACTTTCTTTAGGAGATTCATCAACCAAAGTTTGGATTATACTCCAGAGTTTCCGTGTAAAACATCTATGTGAGATCATCAATGCATGGAAGCTGAGGAATTGTTTGCAGTGGGTGACAAAAATCAAATGTAAAATCTAGTTGTTCCTAATTTTCTTTTGTGAATTCAGTAGTTGTTAGTTTAGCCACATTCTGCCATCAACTTCAAAATTTTGTTTGGCGAAAGTTACATTAACAATTTTATTCTTCGCGTGACAAAACATGTTGGTTTATCATCTTTGCTGGGTTTTACCTGAAATCCTATGTAGCATCTGGTTATATATAAAACAAGAATAACATGTACCAGTGCACTAGGCTTCCGTGTTTGTGCATGGTCCAGAGAGAGACCGGATCGTTTTGCGATCTGATGTGCACGGCCTTATCCTACACTTTGTGCAAAAGGTTGCTTCCGCGACTCGAACTCATATCTTCAAGGTCACAAAACAAGAATAAGATGTCGTTTTGCGATCTGATGTGCACAGTCTTATCCTACACTTTGTGTAAAAGTTTGCTTCCGCGACTCGAACTCATATCTTCAAGGTCACAAAACAAGAATAAGATGAAGCTCGCAATATGAATCTCTGAAGCCATTATCCGCTAGATATTACTATAACAATATTCATATATGTAAAACCACCTCAAAATTTCTATCAGTATTACAAAAATAAGAATATTTTCAAGCCAATTCATAAGGATAAATGGGTAACATGGATGCCTTTTTCCAGTGTTTAATTACAAAGAAAAAAGAAAAAGAAGTATTAGTAAGAGCCTTTTAGTCGTTTAATCTGTCTTGCAACACGAACAGAAACACTTACAACCACATTCTACCCATGGACATGGTTATGAAGCTATATCTATCTTTCAGGAGATGAGAAAAGTACACATTCAACCTGATGGCATTACATGGCATCACAGTCGAATGACTTCTCACTCGTCCTTCCAGAAGAGAGATTCTGGCAATGAAATAGAGTTAGAATCTCATGTCGATCCAAAAGAATCATCCTTTCTACATATGGAAACTTAGAACCCTATTCTGGTCTGGTTCGGACCTCCCCAAGGTAATTTTAATGTTGATATCAAATGAGAAAATGTTACTTTATGCTAGTTGTTCCTTAAAAAGTTTGATTAACAGATATCTTATTTTTTCAGATGGATTGATATCTTTTAAACTTGTTGAATTACAAATAGAATACAACGCATTAGTCGATAATTATAACAAAGAACTTATAAGCTAATTGTAATGACATCATAGACACACTCATGCATGTAGTATCATTGAAACTACGATTCTAAAAACCCATATAAACATGGAGGTAGACAACCAAAGGAACATCACACGACACACCAGAGGAATACCGAGGAAGAAATACGCACTATCATTTTATCCCTTTTCTCTCTACTCAAATTTCTCTGATCATCTCTACTTTGAGAATCGATCAGTCTCTTGACCAGAAGATTGGAGCAAACTTTCAACACTGTACAACGAAATGGCTTCATGATTTGCAGTAAAGAGACCAAGATTTAGCATTGTTTGATGGCAAGTACACAGATAACAGCCAAAAAGAGTGCAATACTACAAATGTTGCAGCAGCACAGCAAGAGCGTCATTAGGAGAAGGTCGTGCATGTTCATGTTTTCAGATAATACACAAAAGATGGTACGACTTGAAAACTCAAATATACTTTGAGACAGAGGGGTGGAGAGGAGGATGAACACGTCTTCATAGGTCGGGCCTCCCTTGGCTGCCAGTGTAAATTTTCAATGATGTCTACAAGCACGCGCAGCCAGTTACTGAACGTTGCTTTGGGATCAGCGCATCTACCTCAACGGGCATCTAATGCAAAGCCTTATATTTCGAAGTTAATAAAGCAGAACCCATTGGACGACTGGGGTGGTGAGGAACAGAAAAATATACTTCCTCTTTGTCATCCTGGAGAGCAAAAGAAAAACAAATTAATGTAGGGGCTTACTAAAGCACCAACTTTGCAGCTTAATTTCATAGAACCAGAATGAACGGTCACTGATAGAGGTATCAAATGGATAATGTTAATACCAACCTGGAGAATCCTGTGGAAGAGTTCAAGACTTTTAAGGATCAGGGAGAGGAGAGAGGACTCGATGGTGAAATAACTTCACAAGTGCTCTGCGCTCACAGTCCTACACATACAGAATCAAGTTTACGGACACAGAGAGATTTCTGTGCACAGACAACTAGAGGGCGAAAATAAAAGCTCTAGTAGAACCAAAACTAACAAAGCTGCAAATTTATTAGTTTGGCCGTAGCATTATTGGAACAAAACTTCAACCAAAATAATGAAGAACAAAACAACTACTTCAATGAGCTAGCTTTTTGTTATCTAAAGTCAAAAATTTGATGCCCTATTAAAGTTCGTAATATTTGCATACTCTAAAGTAGAACAGCAAATTTTAGGCGCCCCAGCTGAGGAGCAAGACAGTCAAACCAAAAGGAGTGTCGAAAAGGCTGATAAATGCAGATATGCGAGTAGGACTCAACAAGGAGCACGTTGATACAATAACATGACCTAGAAGAAAATAAAGAGGTTTGACCTGACATCATCATCATCATCCGTACCCAGTATATCCCAACGACAGCCAAAGCTATCGTTCACACGACACATGAAAGGCCCAAGGAGCACAAGGAGATCATATGATCTGAATAAGTAAATAATATAGCTAAAAGAATCGAGCTTTGAAGAAGCTCCCTCCATCCCATCTCATTGGAGTAACAGGAGAGTAGTAAGTGGGGAAAATTGACCTGAGAGGGCATAAAAGGACAGAGCATATTCTCACCTTAAACATATTTAAGTGGAAAGGCTTTTCTGGATTCATTTTCTTAAGTTTCAAGAACGTATAAGCAAAGCTTAGTTGGTCTCTTGATGTGAAACGGTCAACTTCATTGAACCAAAGGCATGAAAATAAATTTGACATCGGCGTATGGGCTCTGACGATAAATGATCCTTCAGGAACATCTGCGAAACACAATAAATCACGAACTTTGTTACCCTGCATAGTGCCAGTAACTAAGAAATGAAAAACATGTAGCCATTGGGAAGAAAAGGGAAACCACACTCACAGCTCGGCAATGCATTCTTAGGGTCTGATGGGTTAAACTTGGCCAGACCATCAGATTTATAAAAGTTAAACTGCTCATCAATTGCAGAATGGTTGTACTTATTGAGACGCTTATTTTGAATCACCTCCTCCCACACACAATGCCGAGTATAGTGATTGGAAATAGCATATTCTGAATTCCTTCGCCACAACAGATATTCAATTATTAGCATAGGATCAGCAACCAGCCGCAATTTGCTGTCAAGCCATATAGAATACCTGATTTCACGTGACAAAGGTGAACAGTCAACTCAAGCTGTGATGACAAATCAACTCAAGACAAATTGGATGGTGACAAGTGCAGTTCATGAGCATCACCTAGAAGAAGGGAAAAGGCGATGGGATAAAAATTTTGGCACCTTTCCAGTTTTGCGCATATCTTTGTATGGTAAATCTCTCACGACTACGATCTTCCAGAGTCCAACATATCCTCTATCATCTGGAACAGTTCCTTCAGCTGACAGTTTGGATAGAGTTTGCTCATCAACAAACATTGTGAAGCACACATTATTCTTGGAATATTCACTGATCTGGAATAAAAATTTCTTGCATCAATGTGCGCAGAAGCGGAATACCGAAAACTAACAAAGTGCGGAATAGGCAAACCAAACATCCATATGTGAATCATATAAATGTAACTCATCATGAGAAATGTAAACAAAAGAGTGATAAGATCATATACTCAAAAAAATCAGTTAAACAGACAAACAAACTGTTTGAAACAAAGTGGATCAAGCAATCCTAATCTTAAGGTCAAAAATAGAAAACATTGACAATCACTGTACAATTTGAATATATAATTGTGCACTGCCATTATAATGTCTCAGAAGCAATGTTTCCTATCGCCCCCTAACAGTATTCAAATACTTGAAATAGGCATCGGAAGTGTATACAGGTCGAGTTTACTTAGCTTCCTTAATGAAAAGTTACAAGGCACTTCAAAGTTACATACTTTTCCTAACCAAGAACTGTCCGCTGAAAACAGAACATTGCAACTGTTACTAGGATGTGTCCAAAAACAGTTCTGATATTGATATATTTTTGAGGAGGTAAACTTCTACCAGTTTGCTAGTTGGCCTCCGCAAGAAGTCAGAGCTTCCAAAAATGCATGACGACACTGCAACAGTGCAATTACTCATATAACGGTTGTCATTCTCATCCACATGAAACCCGCTTTCAACAAAACCACAATGGATTGTCTGATTTTCTGCACAAAAGGACTTCTCTCTTTCTACAAGAGATTGATGACCTCCAAATCTAGGCTGGAAAGAATCATGATGGGAACTTGTCTCCTCTCTTTTGACATACACCAAAGAGAACTGCGCCACATTCAGAGCCTTTCCAGGTTCAATAAAATAATTGACCGAATCCAAGAAAGCTACCGGACAAGGAAAAAACTCTGCATAGAGGAACATAGTGCATCCAAAAATTCATTAAATCAGGGAACTATATGAAAAACGTAATAAGAAAACCAGGGATCAACTAGAAGGCTGCAGAAATAACAGTGAACAACAAAGACTTATCAGCAAAATCTGATACACAAGCAGGTACATGGTCCATGTTACTCAAAGCAAAATCTACAATAAAAAAGCTCTCAGCATTCTTTAAGGGATAAACCAAAGCCATCTTACTCTGCCTGCGGGGTTTTTTCCTTAAGGGACCATCTGGGGCCGACCCTTCTGTCAATTCTCTTGTAAAATCATGTACCGGGGACATTAGTTTGGATTCATTTCTCAAAGACGAAAGCCCACCTTCAAATTTGACTGCATTGTAACAATCCAAGGCATTACTACTAATATTCCATAAGTGAAAAGAAAAAACAGATTTTTGCACAAAACTAAACCACAGGCTTTTATCTTCCGACTGTAACCACTAATAAAACAAACACATACAGTTACTGGTCTGCGAAAGTTATTCAAACATTATTCTACAAGCCACAAGGTAAATGACTTCAGAAACAAGTTCACATTCGAAGCATACCCAATAGTCAAGGTAAAACAAGGGGAATCCTTCAAAATAAAAAGGTAAAACAAGGGAATTTGATGAGTCTCACCTTGAAAGTGAGTATGAAATCTAAAAACTGCAAGATAGATAGAGAAGAGCACAGCAATAGAAAGCACCCAAAAGAGAAATCTTCGCTTGAAAATCCGCCAAAATCTCCTTCCTCGACGCAGATTTCGAATATTATGAGCAATTAGCTTATCAACCCGGCAACCAGCTCCTCTTCTTTCAGGCAGACCTTCACTGCCTGGCTTGTGAAAAGCCATCACAACATATTCCTCCAATCTCCGTTCCAGACCAGCTCATATGTTTTGAAGAAATCCCAAATGTAAAATAGGCTAGAAAATCAAAATACAGCAGCAAACGGCAGCATATAAGCCGAACCAATAGGCGAAGAAGAACCCTTTAATGCTCTTCCTAGAGGTAAATTCAAAAATGTTATTAAAAACCCAAAAGAAAAAGCTTGAGCATTTTGTTCCTAGCTCGAGAAGCTGCAAACTTTACCAGCAAAAAGAATGAATGGAAGATATGTTGTATCTTAAGACGATTGAGATAAGGAAATCACCTGATCTAAAAGCAATTACTATGTCAGAGCCGCATTCAGCTCGTGGGCATACGAGATGCCATTGGAACTTCCTTTTCTCGGAAATGGATACCAAATTGTCAATTTAAACTGCTTTGTTCTCCTATTTCCTCCCGGTCTCCTCCGCCGAATGCTCCTTCGATAAATTCCACCACCACAGAACGAAAAAGACTTTCTTGTAATATAATATTGTATTTGCCTGTATAGAACAACATTAATATTGTTTAGAAGCTCTAATTTATTATGGATATAGAAATTCGAATATATAACAACATTATCCATTGCTTTAAATGCTTTCATTTATGACGGATATAGAGAGTCGGATGTATGCAACCACACTTATATGTTACAAAGGAGTTATTTCCAAATACCCATGATAAAAATTGCGTAAAACTGTGTCGATCAACTGCTACTTTAAGTGCAGTCAATTTAGTGATTCATTTTGATTTATTCCATCTTATTCCAAAATAAAAAAAAAAGTGTCTTTTAATTTCATTAGAAACGGAAACGTGTATTTGCATATAAGTTTACTTTAAAATTATCGAACCATACTTAAAAATCCAACTATTCATAGGGTTGTTATGTTGTTGCGATGCTTGTGAAACGAGTGTACAATTTTCTGTTGCAAAGCTTGTGAAAGGAGTGTTGTTTTGTTGTTGTAAAAATAGTACTAAGAAAAGTTCTATTAAATATTCCATATGTAATCCTTCTTTTGAGTGTTACACAATCAAATAAAGGTCGTATATGAATAAATAAAAGTAAGAAGTTTTAAACTAGAGGAATGTCATGAATCATATGTAAAATTATATAGCTAAAAGGTTATAGTATTTGTTAACTTTGGCCGAAATCTCTTGTCCAAAAACACAGAGTTTAAGTGTAGAGTTGTAAACTATAAAAAGACTATGAGTAATTACTTCTAAACACAACACAAAAGATGTGAAGATAATTATAAATTACTCAATCGCTGATAAAATAGACTATGATTCATAAGTAGCCTTTTAATTGTCACTTCAATAGTCAGTTCATTTAAAGGTTTAAAGGTATATTCTTGGGATACCACATCAACACCAATGGTATATGTAGGGAGTAGATTTGTGGACTCAGTATCAGCAGATGACTGTCAATCAAAAGACGTTACGTTGATGTTTCAAAAAAAATCCTAAAATACTGACGTGGCGCTTTATAATTGACGATCACTCGTTAACCGAATGACTTGGCTAAAAAGATTCAACTCGTCTATAGAGATTCTTCCTTTGATGAAGAGCATAGTGGATCGTGTGTAACAAATCAACACGTAAGCTTTTATTGGATACAAAAGTACATACTCTGATTTCGAATGTCGCTGTCTGTCCAACTCTAAAGAGTTTTATAGAGGATGAAAATTATTTCATTCATCGACCTCCTAAATAAAACATTTAGGATTTAATGTCCATAAAATGTTTGATCCTAAATCTATTCTGATATTATAAAACGTCAGCAGAGTCTAAACAACTATAGCACAGCGATCAAGATTACACTACGATATATCGTCAAATTACTCTCATCAGTTACGCTCTTGGAACGTAAGCTTTTCTTTTCTTAGACGTGTTATACTCGTAGAACTTGTAGTTGCAGCCGCCATCTCTGCTGGCTGGGGCCCACTTGTTTGTGCAAATTTCTTTGTCAACCCAAACTTAGTTGTGTTTATCGTGATGGGATCTCATCATCCCACTTTTACTCACCCTACTTATGACTGCGCGACACATGGCATCAGGGTAGGATGGTGAGGCTAGATACGGGTGACCTCATCTAGCATCACCACCCACCCACGTGTCGTGTGGTGACACGTGCGGTGAGGAAAAGTGGATGAGGGGATCATATCCCGTGTTTATCTATCTATCTTCTCACAGCTGCTTTTTTAATTTTATTTTATTATTTATTTAGAGAAAACAGATAACCACCCTTTTAAAGGACAACTGTAGTTTTCACCTAATACTTTAGAGTTTGCTCCATTTGGCGATCAACATTTCTAATGAAATTGTTTTAATCCTCAACCTTTTCTCAAATATAGTATTTATTTCCCATTCTTGCCATCATGTTGTAATTTTGCACTAATAAAAAGGAATTAGTTCAGATGTTTACAAATCCAAAATCTCTTTGCCTATCACCTTTGCAACGTTGAGGTGACACTGGCAATATGTCTATTAAATAAATGACTGAGATTATTACTCGTAGCAAGTCAATTAATTCCTATGATTGTTTTCGAAACAGTATTTAGTTGTTACCCGTCAATATAACACAAAACGGAATGAATGTTAGTGGTAAAGACTTAAAAAATCACGTATTAAAAAGAAAGAAGATTGTGCCATTATATATAAGTGATGAGCCAAAAAATACCCCCCGTTAGTCAATGACGGTCAACGCTTAGCAAGGGCATAAAAGTGACGTAAGTACCGCAGGTCGGCCTGAAGACTGACCAAGTCATATGCGGACAAATAATCCATCTCGGCCACAGAGGCCCCTCGCCACCTCGGCCACACGGTCAGTACCCTCTGGAGTTAACAGTTCACCTTGGTTCAACGGCCTCACCTCAGCCAAAGGGTCTCACCTCGGCTTAATGGCCCTATCTCGGCCCAAGGATCTTGTCCCGGCTTCAGAGCCTTATCTCAGCCGAAGAATTGCTTGGCCAGAGAACCTCGGCTCAAGCATTTTACTACGAGGCCTCTGTATTTCTGCCCTTCAAAATGGCACCTCGGCCATAATAGCTTGGCACCTCGGCCATAATAGCTCAGCATCTCCGACATCTAGAAGATGTCGGCTATACATCCAGTTCGGCCAAAGGAAACCAGCCCTCGGTTCCTAGCTAAGCCCTCAACAGTTCATCTCGGCCACGGGTCTCTGACTACTGACCTCGGCCAGACTATAACAGTCATAATCTTGTATGCTACGTGGCCTACATGCAATCTTATCTCTCTCCAGATGTCGATCATACGGAGGGAAGTTGCCAGCACAGCAATTCCTAACAGCTACGCGGCTGCCATGCAAGCCGGCCAGACGTCCTCATCTCATCCCTTTGGGACACTCAGCTCCCAGCCACGCCAACTATAAAAGAGCTTCCTCAACAATAAGGAACTCCAAGTCGGGAATAAGACACCCACTGGTTTCACCTCAACTCGGCTAATACTCTGGCCGACCTCAAACAGGTTCCACAACTTTCATTCCAGTATAAGCTATATGCTAAAATGTCCACAACTGACTTGAGCGTCGGAGGGTTTTCCCGGGGCAGCGCCCTGGGACCCCTAACGCTTTCCTTCCTTTCTCAGGTTTCCTTGATGGACTATTGACGGAGTAACGGCCTACCCCCAGATATTTCAACTTTTACATTGGTGATAAATCTGACATCATCAATAAGTATGACTCAAGTGTCAAATGGAAACAATAATTAATCATTTTAAGGCGAGAGAGGACAAGAAACCAGAATCATTTGATGCTTGTCCATAACGATATCGTAGAACTCAAACAAACGTCATGCTTGAAATCAGCCGAACAAATGTAGTTCGTTATGTTAGTTGTTTAATTTAGTAGTCATTATAAGTCGAGCAAAAAATACTAACTGTGTTTATTTGATACAGATGTATGAATGAAAATTCAACACGCTAGAAACATATTCTTGTGCCATCGTTTAATATAAATCTAGACAATCGTTTTGTCTCATTCTACATAAAATCGACAAAGATTGTCAAATAAAATTACAAAACAAAAAAATTGCCAAATCATGTCCAAGATACATTAAGTGTCAAAAAAGTGACATTAATTTTGTTCTAAGATTGTAAGTCTTTTTAAACGTATGTGATACTATCAACGCCGGTGAGATTATCGCCTCCCATCTAGCTTCACGTCTTCTGTTGATCATTTCATTCAGTTTCATCATTTTTAACTATCACGTGTCAATAGAAAATTTTTCACCGTCTTTTTGGATAAGAAGATTTAGACTACCTTTTAGATTATATGACCAAACCCACCTAATCAAAACTTCTAGGGGCGGAACTCATCAAATTAAATCACAAAGGACACAGTTCCCAAATGTCCCAAGAGTTAGGGACCAAATATTCAACTCACAGCCAGTCAAGTCTTATAAGCTGCTGACTCCACAATATAAAATGGTCCCGACAGCTACCTGAAACGCGAAATACTCGAAATTCATTTCATTTCTTATCCCCTTCATTTGTTCACCAAAATTCTTCATCACCTAGAAACAATCCCAAAATATTATCAAACACTTCATTCATTTCTTCTCTTCAATCACAAAACCTTCAGCAGCAACAAAGAAAAATGGAGCTTTTTCAAAACGCAAAGGTAGTTCGTTTAAGGAATCTTCACAACAAGTACTTGACAGCCGAGGAAGACGAAGAAACCGTCACGCAAGACCGAAACGGAGCCTCAAAGTGCGCTAGATGGACTGTCGAATTCGTGGAGAACACCAATAATGCAATAATTCGATTGAAAAGCTGTTTCAGTAAGTACTTAACGGCGTCAAACCAGCCGTTTCTGCTAGGGATGACCGGTCAGAAAGTGCTTCAAACGGTTCCACAGCGGCTTGACTCGTCGGTCGAATGGGAACCGGTTAGGGAAGGGAAGCATGTGAAGTTGAAGACTAGATATGGGCAGTACTTGAGAGCTAATGGTGGGTTGCCGCCGTGGAGGAATTCGGTTACACATGATATTCCTCATCGGACGGCTACTCAAGATTGGGTGGTTTGGGATGTTCAAATCATGGAGATTATTGTAAAATCTCCGGCGCCCATGCCGCCGCCGCCTTTGCCTTTGGTTCCGAAATCGGATTCATTTTCTTCTGAGTCTAATTTTTCGGAAACTCATTCCATCAAATCTGATGGAGAAACCAAAGCTGCCAGTTTCTCCAGGCAAGAGGTACCAACTTTTCCATTGTATTATTTATTCTTTTTAAGATTCAATTATCTCATGGTTGTATTTTTTGGCGGCTATTAGTATGTTCTGTTTATTATTCCATACTTCTCTTTTTTTCAAGTGTTTTATGTATGTTTTTTCCTCTATATGTATAGAGTTTGCTTTTGTCTGTTTGTGTATATTTACTTACAATTCTGTAAAATTTGTATTTATATGAGCAAAACATACAGAAAAAACAGCAAAAATGTAGAGAAAAGACATACCAAACACAAAAACCTGAGGTGCAGTGAATGGGAGCTTCCGTTCAATGCAATGGGGGAAGAAGAGCCCGGGTTTATGCGTTAGAATTCCTTAGTAATGCTCTTCTTGTCCAAAAAATGCATTGAATATGTAAGCTTTTTCATGTCTAATTGATGTGGGATACAATATTGTTCTTATTGACCAAATATTTGATGTCAATGACTATTCAGGGTTGGTCATTCAAGGGTGAAATCAGGCAAACTAATTGGTGGCATAAAATTTCACTTGTACGAAATTTTTTGCATTTCTAGTGTGGGCTACCGAGAGAAAAATGCTAATTTGATGTCTAGTTAGTTGGCAAATAAATTTCTTGAATGCAAATGGTACTTTAGTTTCTTAGTATTGATGTATGATTGCACATTCATTAAAAGTGTCCTGTAATCGGGCTGTACTTGAGGCGATAGAGATTTGGTCTTTGTGCAGTCAGGTGATTCTTTGGGTGGTTCACCACCAAGGGGAAATGATGGCAGGATGATCTATTACACAATTGCGGATGAGTACGAAGAAATCGAGGAGGGATTGGAGGAATTCTGTATTACATTTAAAGGAAACAGTGTTGAAGAATTGACGAAGAGGTTGGAGGAAGAAACGGGGCTGGAAGATGTTGTAGTGTACGCGAGGAGTCCATTGAATGGAAGGCTTTACCCTCTTCATTTGCAGCTCCCCCCAAATAATGCAACTATGCATGTGGTGGTGGTCCAATCTTCAGTTAAAGGTGAGACACTGCTCTGATTTAATCCATTCTTCTTTGCTTGATGATCCTACCTCAAACAAGTTTTCAGCTTGGTTTTCTTCTTTACCTTAATTACATACTTTTAGAAACTTCAATTCTTTGAGCTCAGCTGTTCCCTATCAATTTGTTTGGTTAAGCACAATGGAAATCTCTTAAGTTCCTATACTAAGTGAATATGGTCATGATTTCTTGTATTGTGAAGTAGCAGTTGATCGACACACCTTGACGTAATTTTCATTATGGGTCATTGGGAAACAACCTCTATATGTTTCTAACACATGGGTATGGATACGTACATCTGACTCCCCTATATCTCTTCCATAGGCGGAAGCCTATGAATCAATAGGGTAATGTTGTTGTTGTAGTATTCGGAAAACAGATGCAAGTAGGATCTTCTATTGAGCATGGCTTCACTTGCATTAGAAGTAGAAATTGACCAATTTGAATGCTACAACACCCCTACATGCATCTGGTGATTTGGTTGAAGACCGTAGCACTGCTATTATTTTGAGTGAACTACAGCCATGGAATGATTTATCAGAGTCGATGCAGAACAATGCAGGTTAAATCAATTTGAGTTTTTTCTTCCAAGTTCTGTGCCTGTTGTTATTTGGGATTTAGATATCTGAATGTTCTAGTTAGCACTCAATTGAAATACATATGGGAAACCTGGATGAAACATGATATAGAGTTTAGATGCAGGAAAAGGTCGCATTGTGGTTATCTCACTGTCCAATATACTATCAGTTATTAATCTTATCCGCCAATTTTACAGAAGGTTATATACTATTCTCTCCCATACAGGGTGAAAAAAACAGGGTTAATATTTTTAGAAAGCAAGGTTTTACGACTTCATGCATGTTAATGCAAGTTTGACACCGCCAGTGCATAGTCATTCTGTGGTTTCAGGACTGGTACAATTTAGCTTGTCACTCCTTTTCTTTTCTTGTTTTCTTTTCTAATGGAGTGAAGGATACACATTTTCTTAACTTTGGGGTAGGATAGAATAAGACAAAATGAGTCACTAAATTGGCTGCGCTTCTTGATCAACACAGCTTGACGCAATATTCATTATGGGTCATCGGAAAATCAACTCTGTATGTTTCTAACACATGATTATGATTGCGTACATCCGACCCCCCATATCCCGTCATATGCAGACTCTAAGTTAATGGGGAATGTTGTTGTTGTGCACTTTTTCTTTTCTCATTGACGGCGATCCATATGTTTATTTTTGAGTGATCCATCTGTTTATTTTTACCATATTTTGAGTGACTCATCTTTGCTATTCCTTTAACGCGTGCTGAAGCAGCATTTTGGCTTAAATTGTATGCCCTGATTAATTGATGTTAATCAAACTGCCATAGATGTGCCTTCTAATTTCCTCCTTTATTTTGTTGTATCAGTCGCAAGGTGATCCACGAAGTCTGGAAGAACTAAGAGCAGTATATCATATTAAGTGGAGAGTCGGAGACAGTTTGGAACTGCGAGACTACAAGTATAACAGTCTCTGAATTCTCGAGTTCCCGTGATTTGCTTGTAGAAAATAGCTTGATCTGTTCAGGTGTTCATATCCATTGTTAAATATCTTGAAGAGTCTGTATATACATTTTTGTCTGACAAGTATTAGCTATACCACAGATTGTAGTTCGGCAGCGAGCAGAGGTACTTGTTTTTGTTGTTGTAGTTATATAACTAACACTCAAGTCTTCTTCCATTATGTGGGGTTGGCTATATATTTCTTTTGTTTTTTTTGAGTCGTAGTCTAAATCTCACCGTATTTGTGCTTTTTTAATACCTAATGCATAATATGCGTCTTTAGAATACGCATCTATCAAAAATATCATATCGCTTCAACCGTGATTCAGGCCAAAGTATCAAAAATTTCACTTAAATTTTATACCTTTTACGTGACATTGGCTATATGAATCAACTGTCTTCACGGTGTTCTATCACTGACTATGTCATATAAGCCATATCTTTTTTTATTCTCTCTCCATGTCTTCTTTGGTCTCTTTCCCACGTGTAACATACATCTTATTCATTATCTCGCACTCGTTAGGTGTATTTGGAGGACGTTTTTGCACACGTTCGTACCATTTTAACGTTGATTAATTCATCTTCTCATCTATAAGAGTCGTTCTTTTTTTATATGTACATTTCTATAGTTTTTGTCATCAAACCTACTTATCCATTGAAAACATACAATTTCCTTAATAAGATTTCTCATGTACTATGCATGATTATTCATGCTCTTATATGAAATTGTACACAGTTTTTTGGTCCGATCTTGCCGGGTTTATTGTTCAATTAGTTTCTGTATATGGACATGCAGCAAATGCATTTATTTTCTGAGAAATTAGTGAAAAGCAACTTGTTGTATCATAAAACAGGAGACTGTCCTTTAATCCATTGTATTTTTACATGGCCTACAGCTTAACATCCCTATGTTGCGCGGTTTTATTCAACATTTCACATCAAGATTTTTTTTAGTAGGAATACTTTCACTCGCTTTGATCACTGTCACCGCCTCCTGATCATACATTTAGTATCTATGGTTCTGAGTCAGGATTCAACTCCAAATTCACGAGCCCCCTGCTGCTCCATCAATGATTCTTGTTAAACATTAGGATTGTCAAATCATAAAATCAAAACTTTTTGTTTATGTAGAAAAGAGAAAAAGAAAGAAAATGGAAGAAAACAGAGAGCCAGTTCATCAACATCAATCTTTGAGAACAGGACATCAATCTATTTCTCAGCAAAATCTTCGCACCTATCATCAGACCAACCATCCAGTGCACCTGAACTGCCCTTTCCCTTTGATGATATGCGATGATGTTTTCGCCACAAAGCAAGAATTTGCTCCTCTTGATATTACCGGAAAGAATTACTCATCAAGATTGGGTATATAATGATCATGTTTATCCAATCATGTCTGCAAGCTTAAAAAGATTTTCTATGAACTCAAACAAGCATCCAGAATTTGATATGAAAGAGATCACTGGTTTGGCAAGGTCCACACCATGAGGCTGAGAAATCAATCACCATCTTTTCACATATGCACGCGCATAAACAAACAAAAGAAGAAGGCGATTACAAGCACTTAGTGTATACATGAAAAAAAGAATTCCCAAAGTGAACAAAAATTACACTGTGAAGTCCAATCGCGAGAATCATGCAACATGATAACACTAGTGCTCCTCCTTTTTCTGTTGTTTCTTCTGTGAGATTGGGATGTAGGGATATTTGCTCCCATTTTTTCTTGCAATTTTAGCTTTGGCTTTGCTTGGGAATTTGCCCATAGTTCATATATATTGTACTTGCTGATAATATAAAAAAAAGTAGCTTTTGTCGCAGCAATAATCCTGAGCAGAACATGCTCTCTTGAATTTCCTTTCCAATGTGGGAATCTTCAAAACTTAATTAATGTTCGAGGGTATCTGGCACAAATCTATTTACGTGCTGCAAAAGATAGATTGGAGTGTACAAAAACATGTCCATGTTAATCCATATTTATATTTTGACAAGCAATTATTTCAACTCTTGAAGATTGACGGTATTTTCACTTTGTGTTTCAAATATGAAATGGTTTTCCATTTCCAATGGATTGACTCACTAAATGAATCACTAAATTAGCTTCGCTTTTTATATTATGGAACAGCAGTTGAGCGACACATCTTGATGCAATTTTCACTATGAATTATCGAGAAACAAACTGTGTTTTTAACGCATGGTTATGGTTGCATATATCTGACCCTCCAATACCTTACCATAGATTGGAGCTTCTAAGTCAATTGGATAATGTTGTTGTTGGTGATGCTTCAAATGTGAAATGGATGATACACTTTAGCTGCAATTTTCTCTCATTATTTTCACTTGTCTTTTTTGGGTTCCACTTGGCCGGTTGGTGTCTAAAGGCAAGCTACAAATATGTGTATAACTTTATGATTTAGGACAACTTACTCAGCTTCTTTATGAAGCAACCTGTATTTTTGGTTGTATTGTTTATGTGTTTCTAACACATGGGTATGGTTGCGTACATCCGACTTTTCATATCCCGCCATAAGCGGAAGTCTTTATGTCAATGGGGTAATATTATTGTTGTAAGGTCATAACTGTGTCTCATGTTGTATAACGTCAAGTCTTATATATTGGCTTATTTTTGTCAAAAACGTAATTTCCTCCAAGATGTTTCATTGTGATTATATTTGTATTTGGACTAGTCACATTTAGATAAAAGAAAATATCGATAATGATATCATAAAATATATTATCATACTAACTTATGATTATCCAAATCATACATTCATCATGATGAAAATATTCAGATTTATAAGCCTGCATACACCCTCATAGTAATATTACAGAAGTGGCATAATATAAGCATACAATTATATATGGTTATCAAAATAATTTATTTGTAATCTTTTCGGCTTCAATCGAAGGCAGTTGTCTATAAGGTTGCAGTCCATAACACCATGAATGAAGGAGCCCTCTTCCATTTTGATTCAGATTTAGGTTGTGTTTTTGTGAATCTTGTTGTGTAGTTCATCTTTTCTAGCTCCCACAATCTTGTCAACTTGCTTCCCTTTCTTCATTATAATAAATGTTGGCAATGCCTGCACCCCAAATTCCTGAGACACACCCTGTTTAAAGATATCACATCGAAAATTATCGTTAGGGTTTTTTACATTCACAATTAAAATCCTGATGTTGAAGAGGGGTAGTTTTAGCCCACTCGTAAAAGTCCTGTATCATATCATCTATAACATCTTCTGTTAAGTAAGATCAAGTCACGTCTATTAATTTAACAAACTAGATGGGACCAACAAATATACGCGGTATGACGTCTTATAGTATGACATAAGAACGTAAGACATGATAAAGATTGAGATATAAGATGTCTACTCTATAACCTAATTGTCTTTGATACTCTCGCTTATGGCGGAGTATAGAGGGTCGGATGTACGCAACCATACGTATGTGTTAGAAACACACAGAAATTGTTTTCCGATGACCCATAGTGAAAATTGCGTCAAACTGTGTCGATTAACTGCTACTTCACAATATAAGAAGTGTAGCCAATCTAGTGAGTCATTTTGCTTTATTCCATCATATTCCAAAGTCACGAAAGAGTGTAACACTGACTGTATTGGAATAAAATAAGATGTCTACTCTATAAATGTACTAAATAATCAAAATTTAAATCAAAAATAACACGTAAGAGTCTCACATATGATACCTAAAAACTAGGGGTTGTTGAATGAATCGAACAATTCGCGAACTGTTCGAGTTTGATTCATACTCGTTCGGTAATTATTTGTTAACGAGCCAAATTCGAACAGGCATTCGGGTTCGTTTCGTTAAATGAGCCGAACTGTTCGCGAACTGTTCGGCTCGTTTAAACAGTTATAAGGTTATCGAGCCGAACTCGAACCAATTTTAAAGTTCGTTTAGCTAAACGAACCAAGCCAAATAGTTCATTTAGCTTAACGAATGCGAATTCGAAAATCTAGTATTCGGTTCGTTTCGGTTCGTTAATGCCCTTACTAAAAACCATTGTGAAAGAGAGTGAGAGTTTTAGAACGTACAAGCAGCTCATCAACATCAAGCTTGACGAATTCCACATCAGAGAACTTAGCAGAAAGCTCGTTTATGGTTGGTTCCATGAAACGACAAGGGCCACACCATGATGCTGTGAAGTATATGACCATCTTCCATATTGATTTTCAGGACAACAAGATTCACATTAGTAACGTTATCAAATCAAAACAAATTATAACATTGGCCAACCTATAAGCAACTATCACAATGAACATTAAAAAAAAAATATTTTGGTCCATTTTGATACTCGATCTAAAAATTCTCAATCTTTGTGGGGGAACACTTAAAAAGTAATAATGAAATCAAAAAGACTTATATTATAAGGTTACAAACGATAATCCCATCGCCATATAATGGCATATCATACTATTAACATGGGGCAATCATCAACAACATCAACATTACTCCATTGACTTAAAGACTTACGATGGGGAATGGGGGTTCGGATGTACGCAACCGTACTCATGTGTTAGAAACACACATATGTTGTTTCCGATGACCTATAATGAAAATTGCGTCAAGCTGTATCGATTAACTGATAATTCACAATACAAGAAACACAACCAATTTAGTGAGTTCTAACGAATTTTAATCCCTAGTAGTATAACAAGAGCTACTGTCTGGAAATTCGGTTGACGGTCAGATACATAGGGCAATCCACTCAAGTATGCGACTGCCTAAAGATGATAGACCAGCATGCGATTGATAGAAGGCTTCGACCTCCGGCATGCATTCCACTCCATGGCATGACACCTTTCGCTCATCCATTCCGTCCGTCCGTTCAGACGCGACGTTCTTTCTCACTATCATCTACCGTCTTTTCTTTTCTCACGTCAATCAATTAGTTATGAAATACCATTAACTTTGTATGTACTATCAATATCTCTACGTGCGATTCGGTTCTTAGAGAAGGACTAGATCATCTTTCCCTCAACCGACGTGATGTTGAGTCATTTTGCTTTATTCCATCATATTCCCAACGCAATCATAATACTTAATAAGCAAGCTGATGAATGAAGATAAATTAAATTCAAGATTGTGTTACATGAGTCTATATGTAAATTAAGCAATCTCACCAGCTTGTCACTTTGTTTAGAGGCTTCAAAATGGATCTTCCATTTAGCAGAGGAATGGAAAACAATAACCTGAGGCTTCTTCTTTGCTAAAGAAGAAGCATTTGCCTCTTGGGCAGTAGAAACATTGCCTCCAATCTTTCTTCTTCCCCAAAATAGGAACCTTGTGTCTGCTAATTTCAGTCTTCCCACTTGATTTCTATAAGCCATTTTTGGATGTAAATAAACACTTGCTAGATGGACCTTCTTATACTGGCTGATAACATAACAAAATTTTTTAATTCGAGTTTTGTGAAAAGCGAAAAAAGTGAAAAAGCAAAAAGTGCATTCCAGAGAATATATACGACTAATGGATGTTGAATAGATTCATGCTCTAGAAGCAATTTGTACCAGTATAGTAATTAGATGTTCGTCGATGGAACCAGAACTACCAATAACGAGACTACAACAATAATATTACTCATTGCCTTAGAGATTTCCATCTATGGCAGGATATGAGAGGTCTGAATGTATACAAGATACCTATGTGTTAGAAACACAAAGGTTGTTTCCTGATGACCCATAATAAAAATTACGTCAAGCTGTGTCGATCAAATGCTATTTCACAATATAAGAAGTGCAAACAATTTAGTGGATAATTTTACCAATAACGAGACGGGAACTCTAACATGACATTTGTTAATTACACTGAATCAATTAATTAAAATATATGACATACGTCAAAAAGTTTTATCCCAGTTTAGGACAATGCAACTTCTCAAGTTAGATTTTTATGAAACTTGATAGTATGTTTTGATTCTTATTTAAAGGATGCGGACTCGTCTGATTATCTTTATCACAACAGGTTTTGAAATCATTAATAATGGGTAACATTGTTGTTTTGTGACATTAAGGTCACGGTTTTAAGCGCGGAAACAGCCTCTTGCACAAAGTATAGAGTAAGGCCGATCCAGCATCTCCTCAGCCCATACGCAAATACGGTAGCCTAATGTACCGGAAACACCCATAACTGGTTAATCCTTATTCCTCTAAGGGATCCAATTTTATGTGAAGACCATCCAAGTTTCATAAAGAAAGATTTGATTCACAAAATACTATCTAATGTACTATCGTTGTGATGCGAGTTTCTTGGCACCGATTGTTGCCCCCCTGTAGTTTATATTCCTATATTCCCAGTTGTACACGGTTTCCACTTTACACCTTTTTTTCACATTACTTATGTTAATCAAAGTCAAATTAGCATCAAGGATATGGAATTAACTTTCAATCCACGATATAATTACCGGTGACTTATTCCTTAATAATTCTTGTGGAACAAAAGTTTTACTGTCACATGACATACGTATTATTCTGTCTCGTAACCACCATATCGAAATGAACGGTAGTTGGTTCAGCTGGGCTTATATATTTACCCAAAATACTTGTATAAACAATATCGGTGTGTTTCTAATACATAGGTATAGTTACTTCATACTCCGTTCTAAACAAAAACCTCTAAACCAATAGAAACCTCTAAACTAATAGGATAATAATGTTATAGTAAAATACGAATATTTCACTTTTGCCTTTTCACGTGCATGTTGTCTTTGCTAAAACAAGACATCAATAACTTTTCCTAGTGCGATTTATTTATGAGAAACTGTATAAGCTAGGCGAGTAGATTTAGATTGAAAATTTAAGTGCAGTTGGATAGAGAACATGGGTGTTCCCGTGCAGGGAGGTGAGACCAGATCATAAAAAATGTACGCAGCCTTACCCTACACTTTGTGCAATAACCTGTTTATGCGGCTCGAACCTATGACTTCAAGGTCACAAAACAGCAACCTTACCAGTTAGAGACTAACAAAACAACAAAACAACGGGGATGTCTTTCAGTTAAAATAGATAGATAGAAGATTATAAAATCCACTCTGAAACTAAAGAAAATTCAAATGACACAATCACCAGGGGTCCAAATACCAAACAAAGACAAAATATGCCAACACCTGTCTCTCTTTCTACCAAAACCCAGCTGCAACTCCTTCACTTCAAACCTGGACCAACAATGACCAGATGAAAGCCCCAAAGGTACCCAAAATTTTCAATTTGCCACCAGATAGCCACCTTCACCCACCTGATAGTTATTATTACCAGCACCTCCTCTGCCACCTCGTCCCCTGTAATAGTTGTTCCTGGGGTAATAACCTCCACCTTGTTCATAGTACTGGTTGCGCCCATTGGTGTAGGCCCCTCTGTTTCCACGGCCTCCACGGCCATTGGAGTATCCCCTACGGCCACCGCCGCCTCCACGACCGCCCCTGTAGTTTTGATTTGACCTCCTGGCAACATATTGTGGTCCCCTATCAGATTGTTCAGAAGTTGGCTCAATTTCAGCCTGCTGCCCTGCTTGCTCCGCTTGACCATGGATTTCAGAATAATTCTCCCCTTCGTCACCCTAAACCAGCGAATCAACTTTTTCACTGCTAACATAAGCAGATTTTATACAATTTCCAATAACAAAAGAAGACATTACCTGGTATGATTCATCCACGGCATTAGACTGACTGTCATAGCTTCCATTTCCTTGATTATTTGCAGCCTCTGCTTCCTGTCAATCGTCAAATTTCAGTAAGCGCCATTTCACATGGCAAAAACAATATGGCATGATGTCGTTCACATTAAGGTCTTGCAGCAGAAAAGCATGTGTTGAAGAAAAAAGATATAGGTTAACCAAGATAGTAAAACTCTTAATTGAAAAGTCATGATACACAACAAATAAATAGAAAAACAAGTACAAATCCAAACAAGATGGGGGTAAAACAAATTGAGCGCGAAACAAGTCTTAACCTGAAGCTCATACTGCACTTGAGGAACCTCTACCGGTGACTGCATATTGAATTGTACCACAGGCCCATGTACTGGCACCTGGAAGGAGCCGTATCCAGCAACTTCACCAGGAGCCTTTATTTCAGGAGTTGCAGTGAAATACTCAGTTGCCATGATCTTGTTTAGTTTCTCCCTCAGTCCAGCATCTGCAAAAGAAACAAAGTATGAGCATTAAACAAGGCTAACCAAGCTTATAGAGTGGGACTGCTAAAACACAACAGAAGAAAGCGAGAAACAGTGCAAGGTGTGTAAGAACGACTGATATTATTATATTATCTAATAAACGACCAAGATCACGTAAAAACCAACAAGGCGACCAACTCAAAGCTAAAAGTTTAGATTCAGGTATCAGATGATCAAGAAAGATAAGCAGAGACATGCACATATAGCAACAGAATCAAAGGGTCAGTAGCTTAGAAAAAAAACTTGAACAAGACCCCCAAGTCTGATTTTCCGCTTAAATGATTCTGTTTATAAATTTTCTGTAACACATAAATACTTGAAAAAGTACTTCTTTTGCCACGTATTTAATTTTTCTTTGTATAACTAACTCAGAGCCCGTGAGGAGAAAACATGTCAGTGAACTTGTCATAACCATTGATTGATAAACACATCAATTCCGACTTGAACGAGATTTCTGTCACGATCGGGGATCACAAGAAAAAGAACCTCAATTAACATAAGGGGAAGGGGGAGCAAGGAATAAATGTGACAACTACTTTTTTTTTTTTTTTTTTTTTGGGGGGGGGGGGGGTGGATTCTTTAACAGGTTTAATATATTTTATCTTGAAGTCTCTCACGTTCTAGATTTCTATCTTTTACCTCCAAATATTATTTTAAGAGGGTCAACTTACCCACTATGATCACCATAGAATTGACAACCCCACCCCACCCATCCCCCTCTCCAAGCTGACAGCCTTTTTGAAACAGACCACAAAGATCACTATACTTACCAGAAAACCAAATTAAAAATTAAAATAAAAATCATACAGGTCACAGCAGGATGGGATCCAATGGGCTCATCGGACTTATCAAGCCAGAGTCTGGCTCGTTCAGCACACATTCTCAGAGCATTTTGATGGGACAAAGTTGAATCTAAGGTCTTTGATGTGATCAGACGCCCAAGTTCAGATATCTGGTCCAACTCAAACTCACGCAGGAGATTGGTAGCATCATCTAAGACATGGTCATATGACACACACTCGTATGACACACAGCATCTCCTCTCATGGGTCTTTACCCACATCAGAGTATAAGGATCAGCTAGGCTTTGCAAGTCAAACAGAATCCCAAAATACAACAGCTTTAGTATATCCTCAACCATTGAAAATTTTTCACTTTCTGATTCCTGCCTGCATCGAGTTTCGGTGTTAGTAATCTCCTCAGTGACAGCAGCAGAGAGGGGTTGCACGAGTTTTTCAAGCTCGTTGATGCCTCCCATCACAGAGGCTTTTGATCGCAGAGTTTCCTCCTGTTCTTTGTTAAGGACTTTGCCTTGTGACAGCCATTCTTCCATTTGGAGAATCCTATTATATTTTTTGCGAAGGGCACGCAGACGCTTATTGACAGCACTCATCACTGGTCCGTCAGTGACATGAGAAGCTTGAATTTCAGCCATTAGTCGCAGCAAATCAGACTTGGGAATTATTGAATGTGCGACGGTTTCCCGGATGAAAATGGAGTTCAAGGAAAGACGGCGATACTCACAATGGCTAGGGTTTTGCTAATACCAATTGGGCTACCCAAAAAAGTTTATATAGGGAAGAAAATGCATAGTTAGTCAAAGATAACCGTATCACGGCACTCACGCTTATTGCCCCACAGTGGGGTTAGCTGGGGATGCATTGTAAGAGTATCATAACCACCGGTTTGGCGTTTTCAAAGTTATTAAATGCTATCACGAGTCTTTAGTGTCAAAACAGATTATTTTCCAATTCTCTTTCACCCTCCCAAATCCAAGAAGACGGTCAAAGTGTTCCTTTACCTGGCTTTTATTTTACAACCAACTTACAACCACCATTCTCATGTAACATATCAACAGATGATGCTGACAAAAAATTCTGGTAAATCACAAAGCATGATGCACGTGCTTGCTCCATTATCAAAACACTTGAGAACCATGAAAGATAACCACTAAATGCAAAAAACACACACATTGCTTGGATGGAACAAGAAAGATAGACCAACATCAAACCTTTCTACATGTAAATTGACGGACATGTACATCCATCCAATTGCACTTTGTGCGCTGCATGTCCAATATCGATCATGAATGAAATTCCAGATGATTTAAAAAATATGGGCATAAATACCAAATATACTAAGTAGTAGACATTAAGTCTGAAAACATCTAACTATTTCAGGCATCGTCCTCTCGAACATATCAAGGCTAATCCAATTTATACGCCCAAGATCTCAACTGTAATCAGCTCAAATCATCTATAACGCTCAGGGCCTTATCCCAACCATGGACCTACTAAAATTCCATTCAAAATAGTCTAAGCCTCATTTGTGCTAGTCCAAAAATGGGTATATGAAGTGTTACCTCAGCTCATGTGTATATATAAATGCAAATCTTCATCAACTACTCGAGGACAAATACAGGGCATCAAGGTACTTTCCGTCTACATTAAATGCTTTTACAGTATCACAACATATCACTCTTTTATAATCATCAAACTATGAATCATAAGACGACACTTCAACTGGCATGTATGCAAAATAACTAAAAAAATTGGATCACCAACATACATTCACAGCATAGATTAACATATAAAAAACAAAATGCAGTAAAGAGTTAAGCAAGCTGCTGCTGCTTAAATGTACTATTCCTGGTGATTTGTTGCTTGTTTCTAACTTTATTGCCCTAACGAGGTAGATCACCCCATGGATTCATAAAGACCAAGAAAAGGAGAAGGAAGCCACATCCAGCAAATCAAATTGATACAATAGATCTCCTCAACCAAAAAAAACGAGAAAAAAAAAAGAAAGAAGAAGAAGAAGAGGAAAAGATCAAACAGTTGACTACATTTGCCACTATGTGGACGCATCTAAATAAGTGGATTAAGACCTAAAATAGAAAAGGATCTTGGCATTCAGAGCGTCATTAACTGACGACAGAACCAACTCATTAAAGTGATACTGATCACAGTTCAGATCTAAACAGCCACAAATGTACTTTGCTGCCATAAATTTTCTTCATTTCACCCATTTTTACATATGCCAACAAAGAATTTCTAGAGTTCCAAAGGAACATTATGGAGCCCCCTAACTCTGAATTTGATCTCACACTTATTTCTGTTCACATATTTTCTATTGCACAAGTTTTTTCCAAGTAAAGCACCACATTTCCTACACTTATGAAGTCACTATTTGAACCATCATGCGCTTCAAAAGAGAAGACAAGCTCTTTTTCACAGGATTTTTATGCCCAAAGCAGTACATTTGAACAAATACAGGCTCCCATTCGAGGACATTTACAATCAGCAGAAACAGAGGTTACATTTCCGGCACAGGCAGACCATTTACTATTGATTAACAAATGTAGATTAAAAAAATTGACTCAGTAGACCTAACAAGACAATGAGCAAGGTAAAAGATGTTATCATATTCCATATAGTCCTTGCTTCATGCTAAAGTAAAGAACTTTAGACAAAAATTACTTAATCCCTCAAATAGACTCAGATACACTGCCATTATCACAGATATCTACTTATAATTTATAAGAAAAACAAAAGAACCTTCAAAACCAGCAGACACAAACAGTTGTACACATGCAAGCAAGTAAAGTAAATTGTTGAAGATCATCAATGAATATAACAAGATCAAGTCAACCATACAAGTAATGTCGGAGCCCGGCACAACTTGATGATCAGAATTCTCAAGCCATAACTTGGCATGGTCTAGGCATCTCCGCAAAGCATCTTTGTGGGACACGCTGGAGCCAACAGCCCGCGAAATGAGCAGCCCCCCAAGCATGGATATCAAATCCAAATCCGTCTCCCTTAAAAGCTCTGCAGCATCGTCATCCGTCACATAATCATACGTTAAACAACAACCTCTCTCATGAATTCTCGTCAGCATAGTGGCGGTGAAGTCATTCTGACTCTTCACATCAAACATGCTCCCAAAATACAGTAAGGTCAATAAATCCCTCACTGCACTTAAGTTCCCCTCATTCCCCCCCGCCTCCGCGGCAGGGGGCTTCTCCGGCTCTTCTGCTTCGGATACTTCAGGATTTTCAGTATTTTCGGAGGAACTATTAGTGGCGGGGCTATTATGCTGCTTTTCTCGAAGAGCGGTGGAAATTTCTTCGGAGATAGCAACAGAAATAGGTTGCTTAAGCTTTTCGAGCTCATCGATGGCGGCGAGAACATAGGGTTTAGAGCGGAGAGTTTCTTCTTGTTCTTTATTAAGGGTTTTTCCTTGAGAAACAGACTCTTCCATTTGGATAATACGGTTGTGCTTTTTGCGAAGAGCACGGATGCGTTTGCTGATTACGCTGAGAACTGGGCTTTCGGAGGCGTCGGAGGACATTGTGGAAGCCATTCGCAGTGGTTGCAGTGGGGATATTGCAAGAAAAGGGACAGCACCGCCGTGGACGGCGGAGGATAGTTGCAGGGGAAAAGAGAAGCCGATACGAATAGAGGTTTGTAGTTGAAGCGGCGGGTAACAGGTAAGTGGGGCGCCTAAGATTTTCCCTCGTACGTGCGGGATAGCATTTGTCAATATATTTCACACTTGTGTCGATGTTTTTATTCTAAGCAAAACTAAACGCTTTGGTAACATGAATTGAGACTGTGAATGACTAAGCTATAATTTTATTTTTTATTTTTTGATAAAATGAATCACTTTTATTCATGAACAAAAATCTTTACGTGTAAATTACAGTCTACGGTAATTATTGGAGTGCATCCGGAACAGTGGCAGACATTTATTGGAGTGCATACACCGGCTGAGTGGGTGGAGCTGAATGTGAGGAATAATTGGAAGGATGGTAGCCGGGCAGCTGAGTGGCAGTATATGTTTCGTGAGATAATATATGATATTTGACACCATCGTCAAAAAATCATGCATGAAGACGTTTGTCAATAGATCTATCCCAGTCATTTCATTGCCACCATGAAACAAAGAGTTTTTGTTTTATTAAAGACTTGTTTTTTTGATATAAATAATAATGTTGTATAGATAGAATTCTACGTTTTTTCTTTGTACAGAACTCTTTGATTTGGAATTGATCGAAAATTTTCAAAAAATAATAATAATAAATTACCGTCTATTGTTATAACTACATATCTAATGAAATTACATCAATATTTATCTCTATTTGTTGAATCAAGTATCTCATATAATTCTAAGATTCTTACAACAACAATCATACTCAGTATATCCCACGACATCACTCGTTCTTCTCTTGAATTCTATGATCCCTCACTTGTTCAGTAATTTATCACTCTAACACCCACGCTAGAAGCCGCTCCAACGAATGATCATGCAGGTATCTATTTCTTCAAAACCAAACCGTTCGCATACCTTCCCCAAATATGTATTTCCAGTGAATCTCCTATCTTTCAACTCCCAAATCTTCATACAAATTCAGGTCGATCCAATGTTTAAGTGTATAAGCACCAAAGAAACTATTCCAATGCAAGGCAGAAACGAGTCTTCTCCACGAAACCTCAGAACAATGACAGTCCCTTTAGAGTATGCAAGCCACTCTCTGCTGCACATGACAGACTTCACATGTTGGATTATCCCTTAAATGCCTCGAGTATAGCAAGCAAAACATTTCCTCTGTGGTCCCCGCCAGTTGTTTTCATCCGCGGTATTCATAGGTAGCTGGAGTTCATATGCGGAGAAGACCGTAAACTTACCGCTAGATGTCTTCTTCCAATGCAACTTTAAAGTAACTTAAAAATATTATTCACCAACAAGATAGTTTTAATATACAAGTGTAAAACATCTCTAACGGCTAGTTAATCTCTAATTCCAACAGGCTATTCTTACAATGATAAGACTGTCAACGGTTATGTACAGTGATAGTTTTGTTTTCTACTGCACTAAGTGTTTCTGCTCTGCTCAGCGTATGTGATCTACTCAGCATCTGTGTTCTGCACCACTGAGATAGTGATGTGTCGAGTGTTTCTGCTATGCTTCTGCTCAGCATCTGCATTTTGTTCATTATTAACACTGTGATCATTTCTTCTCTACGCGTCTCCACCTCGTTACTTCTGCTTGGCATTTCTTCTCTTCAAGCTATACATTTCAACAAACTTCTGTGTTGATTCAGTCGAGCACTCCACTGAGTAATTTACAGCCTGTAATCCCTCGCGTAGAATACCCATGGCGGCAAGTATGCCCCTCCAAGTATGGCTACAGGCAACTGTCAAGGAAGTTACTTGCAGCGGTTCTTTATATTTGGCCTTCAATACCACGTCACATCTTCCTCATAAATCGATCTCCAAGCTAGTTTAACAAGCGTGGTTCATCATTCTCAGTCGCTCTATCTCCAAGCCTTCCATCTTCTTTGGCTGACAAATTAGTTCCCACGTAACTGTGTGTAGCATCTCATCTGATGCTTTGTTGCACTTCCTTTTCATTGTGCTTATGGCCTAAATTGTTGTTGTGTCATGAAATTATAGTATCTCCATCCTTCTAGGCATATATCTATCTTACAGTTGTAATTTAGTCTAGTTTCATCCTTAAATTTTTTTACCTTTTGAGGTACTTTGGTTTAGTATCTGGAAAGGATTCTCACTGTTTTTACTTTGTAAACTTCATCGTCCTTCTGGGGCTCAATTAGGACACAAGCAAGATTACTCTGGAAGTCCACTCACAACAATAATATAAGGTGAATGTAGGATAAGACTGCATACATTAAATGGCGAAATTTATGGTAAGACTGCATGCATTAAACCGCAAAGCGATGGTCCCTCTCCGGACCTCATGCAAACGCAGGAGCCTAGTACACCGGAAACGTCCTAAACAGAAACATGCACTCTTCTAATATCACATTTCAGACCACCTTAACCAGCTGGTAGATAGTTATTTCAATGAATTAACCAGAAGTGTATGCTCAAGGAACTACTGTTAACTGTATACATGTAAGATTATATACAACTATGTTGCTTATTGTTCGTACACTGCAAGCAAGAATACATATATCCACACAGGTCCACAATGATGCTATATCGCGGTGTCTACTGAACAAAGGTCTCCTAAAAAGTTTCAAGAAAGATACTCTTCCATTTAAAATTTATGATTTCATAAGTACATCAAATTTCCGGCTATACAAAAAACTTTACAGCAGAGTTGCCTTCCCCGTATTTATTGCTACCAATGATAAGCCAGCAGTGGAAGATTTTCCACCTGCTGGCGTTACACGTTGACTAATCTGCCAAAAAAGAAAAACAAAATGTAGACTATGGAACAAGCTCAGAAGTGCTTGCAGTCATTGACAAGCTCCTGACAGCAACCTTGACCGCACCCACGACACTAAGATGCTGCCTATGAGGTCTCATTTCTCGCTGCTCCTGACCCGTGTGATTATTGTCATTCAAAATAACCTCAACAAAGTACGCTACCTGCAGAAACATCGCGTAGTTACACGGCTTAGCGGTTCAGTGCCAGAAGTGACATAGTATGTATTTTCTCACATCAAATACGATAGAGTATTGAGGACCAAATATCATTCTAAGAAAAGTGAAGGCTTCACCAAATCAAGACATAATGCTCATGCAAGTTCTGGTTGCCTGCTGGTTGAATACTTAAATAAAAAAGACAGTAAATCTCAGGCTTTCAAAAAACTTAGGAACTTGAAATTGCTCTTACCCGTAGCTGGGATCGTCTGTGTTATTAATACTAACTATTCTAAAATTTAATGCAGCCTTGCATGCCAAAGCATATGAAATAACAGCTATCCTCTTGATCTTATTTTTTCTGATCCTGATAAGTACAATTATAAATGGTTGATCTAAGAATGAAGAGCAGCTATCTATCCAGAAAGAATAAAACTACCTTGAGATTAGAAACTCGACCAAGAAAAAATGGAGAGCCATCATATGAGCAAGGGAGTTCAATATAAATACAAAGATTAACGTTTTGAACTTCACCCTTGCTCCGTAATAACTAATGACAAAGGCAAGCACCTTGCACTATTCATGAGGGTTCATCATTAATTAGTTCTGAGAAAGAATTTGACAAATTTAATACAAATACAATCTCACGGAGCAGCAGAGCTTGATAAAGAGCTTGTTGGGGGGAAGTGTATTATTCCAAAGCATATTGAAATTTGAACGGCGTCTGTTGCGAGTGCTCAGCTGGATTATATGTTCTGGTTCTGATCAAGAGAAAAGAGGAAGGGAGGAAAAAGGAACCTGCTGATGCCTTCAAAAGGATTTTAACTTGGTTCTAGATTTGAAATTCAAAATGCTTGATTACCCTTATCACATTTCAAATATCTATACCTAAAAAAAGTGATATCTATAATAGTTAAATGCTGCAGTTAACTTGTGATCTACAAGTATGGTAAAATTTCAAAAGTCCAATAATAGGTCCAAGAACAGCTTGGGAAAAAAAACAAAAGCTGTTAGGAATCTCTAGATTGATCCTCTTACCTAAAGACCTTCTGTTGGAGGTGCAATTTCTCTCGCCTCCAAGCAGTGTAGTGTATGCACACAAACCAGAGGTTATGGTAGAAAGAAGAGAGGGGGGGGGGGGGGGGGGGACACATCAATCAGCTCATTAATGCAAAAAACTGAAGTTGCATAAGCTCAACTGTTAATCCAAGTCATCACCAGGAATATAGAGCAGATCTAGAACTTACTTTCACAAAATACAGTTCATTAAATCTCAGATTCTTTTTGGTGTATAGACCATAATGTTGCAAATCTTATTTCAACTTACAAAAATTTATGTCATAAGCCTCTAGTTTTATAAGTTAAATGGTATGAGGAAATACCACGGACCATTGCCTTAAATAAAGTATAATCCAATCTATCATTTTGGGTGCTTTTTGTTTTAAACCTATTTTTTCTTAACTAAAACCTTTCAATGTGGAAGTAGAATCCAATTCCCAACCAACCAGTGTTCGCAAATAATTCAAATGTTCCAATTTGTTGCTGGACCAAACCAAACCACAAAAAAAAGAAGTAAAAACCTTATTTTATCTTCACTCTTTCATTGATTTACTCCAGGGTGGTGCCTTTGCATCCAAGTGAGAAGGGAAATTAACAAAGGAAAAGAAAGGAAGAGAAAATGAAGATTAACTTTTACAAGCTGGCCACAATAGGATAATAGCTCAAAAACCAGAGAGATCAGCACTCAGATAAACTCCATATACTGTTATTACTTAATTCATTTATTGAACAGCTAAAGTTATCTTCAAGTTCTACCTATATTTGGTTCATCATCACCCATTAGCGGTTATGAAAGAGATATGACAAACAGGAAATACAAAAAGTTAACGCCATTACCCTTCCTGTAGCGTTCCTGACAGGTGAAATATGTAGCAAGTTCCAAAATGGTGTCTTGTCATTTCTGCAAACAATGTTGTGAGAAAGGTATTAAGGAAAAAAGAAAAAAAAAAGATGAGATTAATCAGCCTAAACAAAAACGAACAGAATTATTGAACAAGGACATTCTACATAATGTTCAGTCCACCTGTAATTCAAGATACATACTGTGCATGGTTGTTCAGCTTGAATCCGCTCCTTTATCTGCCAAAATAAAAAAGACAGCATCAGCTAAAGTTGGCATTTTTCGCTTTCCTTGCCATTTTCTGCAATTCAGTCATTGGATGCCAGAAGTATTTACCAGAAACTCAATGGCAGGATCAGTGTCTGGCCCACTTAGTAATCTACAGTTATACCCTAGTACATCATGCCTCGCATAGCCTATTTAAAATAGAAGAAAACCTCAGTGCAGAACTGCGAAAACTAACTTTTCATAATTTCTGCTAACTACAGGGGATTTCTGAAGCCATATCAGTTTGTCAGTGCTAGTATCTGGTAAGCACCTGTAAATCTCAGGAATTCATCACTAGCATACACAATTGGCATGTCAAGCAAGTGTGGATCCATTCTGCAAGTAAATCCGTGACAACAGAACAAGACAAGTCAGCAATTAAGCAACCAAATCTGCATCTGCAGTAGCTTCTTAAATTTAAACAGAAGAAACTCACAATACAAAGCTTTGGTTGATTCTACCAAGTGAGAAGTTCAATGACGCACAAGGAAGAGCACTTCCACGCAGGCAGCATCCCTTTCCACATACTAATCTGCCAGTTAACTGACTATGGTGAATTAGAACAGATAAAACGCTGTTACTAGTCCCAGCAGCCTTTCTTTTTTCTTGCTCACTTGCCTCACAAGGCTCGTCAACATCTAATTCTGTAATACATTGTATCAAACAAAGCATGATCATTATATTGAAACTCAAGTGCACTGATCACTAATTATGAGGGAGGCATGCATGCTTTGCAGGAGAAGAGTGACTATTAACATGAGCCAAAACAAACAAGAACGTGACTCAAGGTTCTGGCTGCGGTCAAAAGCATAATAAAATTACAACACTCAAGTCTTATTCCACTAGCTAGTGTCACCCATATGGGTCAGCCTATATCCTATCCTGCCAGAAAAATGTCACATGAGTCATCTCTTTATCCTTTCTAATTCTCTCTCTCCATGTCTTTCTGCCTCGCTGTACTGAGGTTAACCTACAGTTCTTTGTGCGTCTCACAATGCCTAAGAGGTGCATTTACTGTATGCCTCTGCATAGACTATCACAAGCAGAATAAACTTCAAAACCATAAGTAGTCTTTTCCCTTCCGAAGCCTCAACAGAAAAAGCACCCTATCCATCTCCACATATCACCATAATCATTTTGACAATTTATTACATCAAAAGACCATAAGTAAGGGAGACGCAGCCATTTCCACACTCCATATATGACTACGACCACCGAGTATACTTACATAATTTCAAATGTGAATGTTGGAACTGAACAGACAACAAAAGAGCTTCTGCAACAAATTGATATGAGAATCTAACACAAGACTGAAGCATATTTACCAAAAAGAACGGAATGGGCCAGCGCGTATTACTAAGTTGACATTAGAAGAAAAGACAAAAAATTCTAACTTAAAAACAGATGAACAATAAGATAAAACATGTTGGATGAACAAACCTCTACTATCTGAATTTGTGGAGTATTCTACAGCCACTGGGTTCCTCACCACCCCATCTGTCAATACCTCCCTCCTGCAACATCTGAATGCAGAGTCAAGAAAGCTCCTTCCACCATATAAATTTATCCCATCTCTGACTGCTTCATGACTGGACCTTCTTAATCTTCTCGAAATAGGAACTTGGACAGCCAGAAAATGGATTAATTTTCCGTCCTCCTTTCCATAGACAGGAGACAAATGGAACAACATCCAAAATGGTCTCCCATCTTTCCTATAGTTTATCAAACTAATCTGTAAGTCCCTCTCTGCTCGAATTGCCTCTCTAATTTCCATTACCGCTCTTCGATTTGTTTTAGGCCCCTGAAACACCCTTCCATTCTTTCCAATCACCTCATCCTTAGAGTAACCAAACATTTTCAAGAACCCACTTGAAGCAAACACGATGGGATTTCCTGAAATGCAGGGATCAGTTACGAGGAAACTGTCATCCAATTCATCAAGTGCTTCTCTAACCCAAATTGGATATCTTTCATTAAAAGACTGTACAACTAAACCCAGCTGCCTTTCCATTTCAATATCAGCCCTACAAGTTTTTCCTGAACCTCAAAGACTGAACCTTTAGAAATAAAGAACAAGCCGAATCCCATGTGGGACCCTTCAATTTCAGAAATTTATCCTTGTACTATCCGAAATTCAGCTTCACCCCATTAAAAATGAGAAGCAAAAGAGCCAAGACGAAAACTATCAAACTGTGGGCTCAAAAGACAATTAAAAACTAGGAAAACCATCAACTGACCCAGTCTTTTTAAGGTAAAGATAGCAACTTTATCGTACAAGAAAAGCCAACTATAATCAAAGTTTGTGCCTTCTATAGAGAAGCAAAGAAGAGTTAAATAGGGAATTCGTTTTTTTTTTTATTTTGTTTGCTTACCAGAAAGCGTTTATATATCACTCATGATTGGAACAAGGAAGAAGAACCCAGAGATAATTGAAAATAACTTGTAGTGAAGTATATGGCATTGAGAGAAATGAGTAACAAATATCATGGAGAAATGTCCCTGTCTCTCCACCTCATCAATAAGTGTTGGAGATAAAATGGCGAAGCGAAGGGGATTTCTCGATGGGATAGAATGCTTCTCGAGTTCACAAGTCGGAAATCATAATTTACACACCATCTCGCTTTGAAGTAGCTCCGGAACTTCCTTCTCCAGTAAATCAGTAATTCTTCTATTTATTTATTTTGTTATTCTTTATCTGTCATAGTCAGCATCGTTATCTCTAATGCCAAATTTTAATACGTCGCTCTAATGCAAAACATAAATAAATAATATTCACATTTTTTACTTTATTATTCACACGCCTGTGTGAAGCTTAAAGTATATTTATAAAGTAGCGAAGAAATAAATGAAAGGAAAATCATTTCCTAAAAGATATTTGACTCTTTTGAAATGCCCTTTACCCCCATCTCCTGAGTCCTCACATTGAAAATTGTTTTTGTGGTTTGATTGGTACTTGGGTGATGAGTTCAGAACTCAGCTGCTGAATACGACAAAGGACTACCACGTTAGTCGGTAACAATCAACGTAAGTCAAATTCGATTAATTCAGGCCTGCCCCAGAATTTCATCTCTCTTGCAGACTTTGACTGGTCAACCTCGGGCGACTCAGTTCTCCTCGAAAGAGTTAACAGGCAGGATCACAAGGCAAAGGCTTGAGCTCTGCCCCGACCTCAAGCTAGCTCGGCCGGAGGCCGAAGTCATATCAGCACGGTCGTCGTCTGGTAAGCTCAGAGTACATACAAAGAGTTTAACCTACTCTGGTCAGCCTGTCCAGCTCAGCTCGGCAGAGCTTCTTGCTATCCTTGCCACACCTCCCAAGTCGAATTGCACACGAAGCACCTCAGCTCGGCCACAGTATGCTTAAGCAGAGCCCTGCCACTCAACAAGCTTGGTCTCCTAGCCCGGCACATGGCTACACTTGGCCTTCTTGCGGCCCGGGATTGCCAGCAGCGCAGCCATTTATCTACACGTGTCAACCATGCAACAAGAACTGCCACCAGGGCAGCCAAGTGTCATCACCATGTTTGCTCTAGACCACGCATTCTTCGAATTCAACAGTTATAAATAAGAGCTTCCTCAGCCGAAGCTAGGAAAAAGTCTATTCAAGTCCACTTCCAGACTAAAAAGCATCTTAAGCTCGGTCAAAGTTAAGTCTGAGCTCATTTACACCAAGCAGCCACTCTTCCAAAAAGAGAGCCCCAAACAGGTTACTCTAACCTTTGTTCCTAGCATTCTCATATACAAAAATGCCCACAGCTGACTTGAGCGTCGGAGGTCCAGAGCACTAGTCATGTGCTTCTAACGTTGCCTTTTCTTCTCAGGTTCTAGAAACGGACCCTGACGAAGAGCTGACGACATACCATAAGGATCACCCCTGATTCACACGGTGAAGATCAGACTTATCATTTGAGGTTACATCTTCAATTATCGCACCGTCTGGGGTAGGCATTACCGGCTGTTTTTGAGTTATTTATTGCTCTATAATGAACCAAAAAAGTCCAAGTTATGATGATGGGAACGTAGATAAGGATGTATTGTTAATCTCTTATAAGCCACATATTCAGATTTTTTATGAGGAGATGCAAGCTCCATTGACAAAATGTGCAACATCCAACCAAACCCCATTTATTACTTGATCTATTTTCCAGCATATGTGACAGACATCTTACTAGGATGTTCTGTTTCCTTATGTGAAGTGGAATATATATATATATATATATATATATATATATATATATATATATATATATATATATATATATATATATATATATCTGTTTTGGTGTTTTTGCTTTACTAAGAAAACTTACATAACGAGGTTGTCTTGGTGGCACAGAAGAGTGTATACTCGTGTTATTGTAATAACTATGACAGATTATTAGTTCAGAAGTTCATACAACAGTTCATATATTTTCTTTTTAAAATATATTATAAGGGGGAGAACACCATAGACGATGTAGCTGAAAACAGTATATACTAGACATGAGTACTAGACATGAGTAGGTTAAAAGCTGGTTTGATTTTTTTTCACCACTCTATTTTGGGTGGTATCTAAGTATAATGAAAAATAACATAAAAATGATGTTGTCAGTTCCTCTTGTTTAGAATCCAAAACATACACCACAAAAGCAAAGCTCCAGCTGTGATAGACAGCTGTTAGCAAATTTGAAAGAACTCCATGAAGCAAAGACGGATCATCTTGAATTGAGAAGTAATCTAGTTGTCTTCCTCTATCCGTGGTAAAGGAAGTGGAAGAGTATCTGAGCTCAAGAGAGAGAAAACTTTCAGCAGTCGTGTGTGTACATCCGATCCCTCATACCCCGCTATAGACGGAAACTTCTAAGGCAGTGGGGTAATGTTGTCGCTCTATTTCTTTTTTTGACATTGGTCATGTGGACGGTTTTCGGAGTATGTTATACAACTTAAAACCTGATAATAAGATCTTTCTGCTCAATGGAATTGTTGAAACTTGGGTTTATATAAGGTGAGACTCATGTCTACTCAAAACATTAAAATAATAGATGGTGGTACTTCTACCACCACTCATGCCTTAAAGTTTTGAATGGACATGAGCATCACCTCACGAAAGCCCAAGTTTTAACAGGAATGTTCTTTTGCCAAAGTAGTTGCTGTTCAAAACATGGGGGTTTTCACAATATCCACCATAAGCAATAATGCTATTGGAGAAATCATTACCTTGTGTAGGTTGCTGGTGCAGTTTGTCGTGAACACTTTGTGTGAGTTATCTGGTATAAAGCTTCACCAATCTAAGAATTCGTTGGTTTCCTAATTTACATCTTGTATGAAACTCTTTCCTATTGAAACGGTAGAAATTTTCAGAGTCGAGATATAACCTTGTGCAACTAGAAATCGTTACCTTGCCATGGTGGTCTTGTGACAAGACAACTATGACTATGAGTCGTCTAATTGATGGGACGTTAAATGAATTTGCGCAGGCGCATTGTTTTTAAACTCATGTAGGCATGTTCAATTCTGGGCTCAGAATCTGGTGAGTAGCTAATAAGTGATACTCCGTATGAGTTTTCTTGCTTCTCTTTTTTATGCACAATAATCAGAGGAAGTTTCCACGACTACGAAGAGGTATATTTGATGAGACCAGAATCGCTCATCGGGTTGATCATAGATGACCTGAGTTGTGTGCCGTTAATCTTTCGTACTAATCCTTCAATGGAACCTGAGAAGGAAGAAGAACATTAGAGGTCCCAGGGCGCTGCCCCCGGAAAACCCTCCGATGCTTAAGTCAGTTATGGGTGTTTTGAGTAGGCATTTTATGCTGGAATAGAAGGTTTAGACAAAACCTGTCAAAGATCTCATTGAGTTTATGAGTTTTTATGCTTTGGCCGAGATGGAGTTATGGAAGAATGCTCCAGAAGTTCTCCAAAATTCGGATCCCCTTTCCCGTCTGAATAGAGGAGTATTTATACTTGAGATTGTGGAGGTCTGACCCCCTACCTGATTGATTAGACGGTGATGTGGCTGAGATGGCGGTCTAGTCCATTGCAGAGCTCAGTGTGATGGGACTAAAGCCTGAGACCGTAGCTGTTGCGTAGGTCGGCTTGTAATGATGTCCTTGTCCTGAATCAATTATCGCTTGACATCTAGAAAGTAGTCTGCAGAGCCGCTTAGTGGGTCCCAGAAGACAGTAAAGAATATCTTCTTTTGATCTTATCCGATAATGTTTAGCGTCGCATAACCAATATGCAGTCGAGGCCGAGATGAATATGCTGAGATACCATGTGAGGCTTCATTCTAACCATTCCTGATCTTACTTGGTCATGTTGAGCAAGTGCCGACCTGACTCAGATACGCGGCCGAGCTGATCATAAGTAACAATTGGATTTGCCTTGGCCTTTTTAACAAACTTGTTTTTGGCTACATTCATAAGATGGCCGAGCAGGAATGTATTCAGGCCGGGCTGAAGTTGAGGCTCAGATCTGCTTCCAAGGAGAAAAGTTCAGCCGAAGTGCAGAATGGCCGAGCAGAGATACATTTGTGTCGAACTGCAGGAACTGGACCCTTTATGCATGAGTTTTGCTGTTGACCGTTGTTGACTAGCAGACAACTAACAGATGTTTATTTTTGGCTCATCAATATTAAAGGTTGATCCATCTGGTTACATGCCATCTTTATGCAGGAATGTTGCTCACAACAAACTCGGTTCTCGCCTGGTAAAAGTAGAGAGTTCTTTTCTTTTCGGGATGTAATATGCTAATTTGATACTAGCTTAGATGAACTATGACATGGGAACATAGAGTTATTTTCTTTAACAAACGATGATTCCTACACGTTAAAGACAATGAAAAAGGCAGAAGTAAATGTGAGATTTCTCTTTCAATTCTATGTAATGTAAGTGTCCTTGACATGACCCATAGCCGTATATTTTCCAGGAAACTGTTGCACATATATGAACATTAAGGAATAAAATCTTATATGAAGAAGAGTATGTTCCACTATGTGTGTATCAAACAACACAGATGATCTTTGTAGAGTACGTAATATTAGACTCGCATGGCAAAATGAACGCTTTTGTAGGGATGGATGTAAATAGTAGTAGATATAGTTAATATCACATGTACAACAACACTCGTTGAATTGATGAATAAAATGATCCTATTTCTCAAAAAAAAAATGATACCTTGTTTCAAAGTGCAGAGGTTTCATTTTCCATGTCAGTTTCTGGGTGCTTCTAAGGATGCTAAATTCTTGCTGTCATCATGTTCGAGCATTTGAGAACACTGGGTAATAGCATCCATTAGGGTTAATTACCCTTTGCACCCTTGAAGTATTGCCTAATCTCCCTTTACCCCCTTAACGTTTCAAAATAGACCCTTAACCGCCTCCAAGTTTGGATTAAACTGGCAAACTGGTTAAAATGGCGACACATGTCATTGATTATGACAAGAGGCCGAAAAGGCAGAATTGCCCCTGCTGAATAAACCAAAAAATAACGGACCAAACGAATTAATCCTCTGCTAAATTTTACATCCGTGGGAGTAAGTAAACACGCAATCCCACGCTTCACCTTCAACTTCATTCTTCGTTTTTTCCAGACAAAAAATGCTACTCTTCGATTCTTCGGATTTCAGTTGATGTTTATGCTGATGAAGCAATAGAGTGAAGCATTTCAGCGTTAAGCACAAGGAGGAGAATTTTGTTTTGCAAACAAAGTGATTTCATTCTCATTTCTGTCGAATGATATTGTAAGAATATGACAGTTTAATAAAGAAACTTGATTTATGTTGGTTCAGATGTTTTTAAGATGGTATAGTGTATGTATGTTGCATGTCTAGTTGTGTGTAAAATTGTTGTGATCATGTAGTTGATGATGTTGTCTGTGTGCATGTGTGATTGAATGTGAAAGTTTTTGACTTGACATGCAAAAGTGTTAGTTATTAGCAAGCAAGAGCTTCTGCAAAGTGAATTGATCATCTGGCATGTAAGGTGATTTTTAGCCATGAATGCGATGATGTTTTGTTAGTTTGCATGTGGTTGAGCGTGAAATTGTTTCAAGTGAGAATGCAGAATTGTTAGATAATTCAAAATTGTTAGTTAATTGGTACATCTTCTGTGTGTTTTAACTGATTTGATGTGGTGATGATGGTCAAATGTCGCAGGAAAGGATTGAGAACTGCTGTGTACCTGCAAAATAAACATGGACATACGTGAAGAATTGAGTTTAGTGGGATTATCACAAGCAAGTGAAGATGTTTCTGTTAGGGATAAGGAAGTGGTTGCAAGTAAGTTAGTACCCGTTAAAAGGAAGAGTTGGCAGAGAACCCCACAAAGAAAAAAGACCATTCTGACCAAGGACAAATCAGTAAATTTGCAACCTATTAGACCTGATAGGGCTCAAGCTCAAACCTCTACAAATGTGTCTCATTCAGCTCCTAGGCCATCAGATTTCCTTTCTGATGTAGTTGAGACAATACAAGGTCAAACAGCAGAAATTTCACCTTGTGAAGATGTTGGTTCTCACAATCTATCATTGGTTGGTCCATCTCAAAATTCTGAGCATGGTGGTACGTATGAGGGACTAGATTGGATACTTGATGATGATTTTTTCAATGACTTTCCAGTGAGGCACAACCAGGATGAAGAAGGTGTAGTACTTGATTTCAATGACAGGGAACCAGATCCAGCTGAAACTGAAATAGAAAGGCAAGAACATGTGGCTGCAGCTGCAGTTGAAAGGCATGGAGAGGTTGGTCAGTCTGAGATTGAAGGCATATATGTTGGTGATTGGAATGAAGCAGTGGAGGATGAGCTAGTATTTTTCTACAGTGATCCAGAAAAGGTAAATGATTACTGTGCTTTTGATTTTGAAGATGAGTTTAGTAAAACTGAATTTGAGTTGAGAGTAGGTCAACAATTTGCATCTGCTGCAAAATTTAGAGAGGCTCTAATTGAGTGGAATGTTAGAAGAGGATATGAAATAAGGTATCATAAGAATGAGGCAACCAGGGTCACTGCATCATGTAATAGGGGATGTAATTGGAGGATCCATGCTTCAGTTATGGGGCATGACTCTACATTCATGATAAAGACATTGACAGGGGAACACAGTTGTGGTAGGAATTACAGAAACAAGCATTGTACTTCTAGGTATCTTAGCAAAAGATACAAAGATCAGTTCAAGGACAATCCAGATTTTAGCATCAAAGGTCTTACACATCAAGTGAGGAGAGAGTTAATGGTGGATGTGAGTAAGACACAGTTGTATAAAGCAAAAAAGAAGGCAAAGGAGGAAATTGAGAGTATGTCTGGGGGGCAGTACAAACAGCTATGGGATTATGCTGAAATGATTAAGAAGACAAACCCTGGGAGTGAGGTGAGGATAAAAAAACAGTGCTTGATGAGACCTCACCACCAATATTTGAAAGGTTGTTTGTGTGTTTTAATGCCTGTAGAGTTGGTTTTCTTAATGGATGTAGGCCAATTATTGGTCTGGATGGATGTTTTCTGAAAGGAACACTGAAAGGACAGTTGTTGAGTGCAGTTGGGAGGGATGGTAATGATAACATATTCCCCATTGCTGTGTGTGTTGCAGAGGCTGAGAACTATAGTAGCTGGAAGTGGTTCTTGGAACACCTTAATGAGTGCATAGGTCAGAGGCCTGATGGACTGCAATACACTATAATTTCAGACAGGCAAAAGGGATTAGTACATGCGGTTAACACTGTTTTTCCCACATGTGAGCAAAGGTTCTGTGTCAGACACATGTTTCAGAATTTTAAGGGTAAGTACAGTGGTAAGGATTTGGGTGATGCATTGTGGGCTTGTGCATCTGTCTCACATCCTGCAGATTTCAATATGCACATGGAACATCTTACCAGGCTCAATGAGGAAGCTGCCAACTGGTTGAAGAATATTCCATCAAATCTTTGGTCAAAAGCTTTTTTTTCTTTTACAAGTAAGTGTGATGTCTTGGTAAACAATTTGTCTGAGTCATTCAATGCTAGCATTTTACCAGCAAGGGAGATGCCAATCATTAGCATGATAGAGTACATTAGAAAGCAAACAATGGCCAGAATGCAATGCAAGAGGACAGGAATCACATCATATGATGGATCACATTGCCCAAACCTGGTGGCAAAGCTGGAGAAGGTAAAGGCAAGCAGTAGAAGCTGTATTGCCTTAATGTCAGATTGGAAACTTTTTGAAGTTGACACTGGGTATGGTAGTTATGTAGTTAATCTTGATACCAAAGAGTGCACCTGCAGGATGTTTCAGTTGGTGGGTTACCCATGTAGACATGCCATTGCTGCAATACAAGTTGAAAGGGGATGTATTTATGATTATGTGAATGCGTTTTATTCAAGAGCAATGTATGTCCAGACCTATGCACCAGTTATGTATCCAATACCATCAAGCAATTACTGGGATCAAACTCATCTAGCACCAATTCAGCCACCTGAAGTAAGGAAACAAAGTGGGAGACCAAAGAAACAAAGGAAGAGGACACAGGAGGAGCTCAAGAGTCATGAAAGGGTTACAAAAAAAAGGGTTGGACAACCACTGCACTAGCTGCAAGCAGAAAGGTCACAATATCAGGTCATGTAAAGCTCATGTTCAACCATCATCCAAGTCAAAAAAGGTAAGCAAAACTGTTTATTTGTAACAAATTGACTATAACAATCAGTCTTATTTCCCTTGTTCTTCCAAAATATAACAACCAGTCTGATTTGTTTGTAATGTAGAAGCAAAAGGCAAACCAGTCTGGAGCATCATTATGTCCTACTTCATCACAAGTTTCAGAACAAGGATCAACTCCACCTTCAAGGCAACCAGAGCACATGTAGTGTAGGAGTGGCAGTAGTTATCTATTTCTAGACTTGATATGTTATATTTTGGCTGGAAGACTAAACCTGTACTACTTTGCAGTCTAGACTGACTACTTATTTTTGGGAAACATGGATGATTATGTACTATTTTGGCATCCTGGATGCTTATGTAAAATTTGAAAGCTTGGTGTTTTATATTGTATTTTAAGGTACGTATTTCACATTCTCATGTGACAGTGAATCATTAGCATGTATACAGTGGCTTTAGCATTTTTACAGTGGTAATGACAGTAGCCAGTGGCCCTGGCATTGGCACGTTGCCTGTGCCATTGGCACGTTGGCCATGGCATTGGCACGTTGGCCCTGGCATTGGCACGTTGGCCCTGGCATTGGCACGTTGCCTGTGCCATTGGCACGTTGCCTGTGCCATTGGCACGTTGGCCCTGGCATTGGCACGTTGGCTGTGCCATTGGCACGTTGGCCCTGGCTTTGGCACGTTGGCCCTGGCATTGGCACGTTGGCTGTGCCATTGGCACGTTGGCCCTGGCAGTGGCACGTTGCCTGTGCCATTGGCACGTTGGCCCTGGCATTGGCATGTTGCATGTGCCATTGGCACGTTGGCCCTGGCTTCGGCACGTTGCCTGTGCCATTGGCACGTTGGCCCTGGCTTTGGCACATTGCCTGTGCCATTGGCACGTTGGCCCTGGCATTGGCACGTTGGACCTGGCATTGGCACGTTGGCCCTGGCTTTTGAATTGGCACATTTGAAGTGTCCTTGGCAATGGCCTGCATTGTTTGGCATTTGATGTCATATATGGTTTACAGTAGCATTGCCACGATGACAGTGTGTTTTGTTGATTCATTGGCATTTTGTCTTGGCATTTGCATTTACATTACATTATCACAGTTCACAATGCCATTGTCAATGACAATGACATTGCACATTGCATTTCATCAATTACATTACACATCTCGATATCCCATTTTCACAATTCAATGCAGTAACAAAAATACAGAGGTCAGTCCCAAACACATCATTTTATTTCATCATTAAAAATAGCACAATTACATCGGTTTGGCCCAACAACACTACACATTACCACTGCTATATTTTGCCCCTCATTGCCACAAACACAGAAAACAACGCTACACATGTGCACACACACAACATTACCCACATATACTTCATGTTTTGTTGCATCATTCTCATGTCCCCATCACATCCACATGACTTGCTCTTCTCACTGCTGCACTTGCTTTTGCCTTTGCAGATTACATTTGAATCTCTTACATTTCCTTCCCTGCTGATTGGATTACACCAAGCCCAGAAATCACACTTGCTACTGTCACATTTGAAATAGAGCATGCCTTTGGAAGGTCTTGCATGCTTCACAATCTTCAACTCAGCATCCTTACCGCATTTGCATACTTGGTACTCAAATCTCAGGTCCTGAGCTCCCTTATCCAGGTATCCCCCGTTTTTGTTTGATGAAGATCTGTCCATGTATGAAGCTGCCATAAACACAGTGCGTGTAGAATAGAATGAGATGAAGATTGTTGCTTGCTTTTGGAATGCCTCACAACCAACAGAAAAAACGAAGAAATCCTGCTGAGATGATTGAGTTTGTGCAGCACAGAAGAGGAGAGGAATAGTAGGAGAGAATTGCTGAATGTTTCTGCTGAATGTGTGTGATGTGCAAAACGTATTTTATCATTGAAGGAGAGGGTAGATTAGTCCATATTATGTATAATTATGGAGGGAAGGAAGAAAACGACCGTTGTGTCATAATCAATGACATGTGTCGCCATTTTAACCAGTTTGCCAGTTTAATCCAAACTTGGAGGCGGTTAAGGGTCTATTTTGAAACGTTAGGGGGGTAAAGGGAGATTAGGCAATACTTCAAGGGTGCAAAGGGTAATTAACCCCATCCATTATCCATATTAGCTACAAAAAAAAAAGTGTTCCAGTAGAGAAGTTCACAGAGGTTCTTTAATTCAACAAAATAATGATCATGAATTAACTAGTGACACAATGATATGATTCCACATAAGATTTATCTACATGCAAATAAAGAGTGATTGACTAAAGCAGAGACCCATATATATCATATATATTTGATTGGTCCTAAAACAACTAGCCATATTTGTTCCAGAACTATTTTAAAATTTACGACCATTCTCCATTTAGTTTATATGGGTTAATATGTACACAGTCTTGTACAAGATTTCTGCAACTCGAATCTCTGACCTCAAGATCACAAAACAGCCTAATACCCGCCCTCATATATGCTATCTCAATAACAAAAATCATATATATTTTTTTTTTTTTGGGAAATGGATCATTTTATTGCATCAAAACATCTATGTACATCCATACATGTCTAGTGCCCTACCACTGATGTTTCTGTGGAACCACTATGAACATTTACAAGAGTGAGAAGCTTTGCTCGATGTACAATATCTTGACTAATTCTAAAGTTAGGCAGCGGCAGGTGAGTATTTCCATGTACCATTTCATTCCTCCAATACCATATGGTATGAATTGCTTGGCGGAAAATGTACCTCCATTCCACCATATTATCTCCAGGTTGCCACGGGCCGTCGATATTGGACGATATCCACTCAATGGGACTAATTTCTTCGAAGAATCCGAGCCGTATTCCGGGTGGAAGGAGGTGGTTCCAAACATTGCTGGCCCATCTACAGTCTCGTAATGCATGCATGATATTTTCATCCGGGTTTCCACAAATGTCGCAGTCGCTATTCGTTACAATTCTTCGTTGGTATAGAAACGATTTCGTTAGCAAGGAATTATGGCAGATTTGCCAAAGCAGTAGATGGAGTCGACGTGGTCCTGTCATCCGCCAAATATGCCCCCAGCATGGATGTGTCGTAGGACCAGGTGGTGTAATCGCTGTATAAGCACTGGCCACGTTAAAGATGCCCGACTGTTTTCCCTTCCACCGTAACCTTCGTACGCCATCTTCGCTCGATCCTATGCTGCAGTCAATCTGTGATGCCAATAGAGGGAAGCAGCTCCGGATGTGCCGCCAAAGTGTGGATACATTCGTCGTACGTCTTGCACCATACTTACATGTTAGGATCTTGACCCAGAGTAGATCATGTCGAGTTAGAAGTTGCCATCCAAGCTTCATCAACATGGCCAAGTTCATGGCTCGCAGATTCTTCAACCCCAACCCACCTTGTGTTTAAAAATCATATATTTAAATGCTATAGTAGGATGCTTTTTCCAATTTAGACGAGTTCACCAAATGAGTCTGTTTGCCCATGAACAGGTAGCTAAATTGAAGAAAATTCCATTCAAAACGGTCGTAAGCAAACCCTCAACTTCCTCAGTTCTGCGAAAGTGCGAGGGGAAAAGAAAAGAAAACAACAAATGATCCAAGCTAGTAGAAAATTTTCATTACTCCTCAACAACCCGTCTATTTTCTTCTTCCGCCGTCATCAGCAATTCTGCGACACCGCCGCTTCAACCACTTCCCTAACTCTTACCGCTCCATCGAACTCCATCACACCTGTAAACGAAGCCCGTCTCCTTAGAGTATGCACCATCCTTTACCAGCAGCAAGATTCTCCAGAATCCAGGCTCCACAAATCTCTAGCCAAAACCTCTTTCCTTCTCAACCAAGAATTCTTCCTCCAAGTCTGCAATAAATTCCCCTATTCATGGAAACCCGTTTACAAATTTCACCAATTCATTGAAGCGCAACCGGGTTTTCAGCACAACTCCACTACCTTCAACAAGATGCTTGATGTTGTTGGAAACTCAAGAAACATCGATCTCTTTTGGGATTTGCTTCAAGAAAATGGAAGACTTCATCTAGTAAGTACTAAAACTTATATAATTGCTTTAAAGATTTTAGCTTCTGCTAGGGAGTTAAAGAAATGCGTTCAGTTTTTCCATTTAATGAATGAACTTGGATATGCATATAGTGTGGAGACTTTAAATAAAGTTGTTGAGGCTCTGTGTAAGTCCAAGCTTGTTCTGGAAGCTGAGCATGTGGTTTTGAAGTTGAAAGATTGTATTTTGCCCAGCGGTGAAACTTTTAGGTGGTTAATTTATGGATTTTGTGATGTTGGGTATTTGATTAAGGCCTCAAAGGTCTGGAATTTGATGGTGGATGAAGGGTTCCATCCTAATGCCGAAGTGATTGAAACAATGTTGGAGGCTCTTTTCAAGGCTGGTAAATTTGATGATGCACTGAAGCTTTTTCAGTCAATGAAGGCAAGCAGAAATGAGGTATTAGGTGTTTCAACTTACCGGCTTGTTATCCATTGGTTGTGCAAGAAAGGGAGGATAGGGGAGAGTTATCATTTGATTGAGGAAATGAAGAAACAATCAATAGTTGTTGATAATGATATTCTTGCGTCGATGATTAATGCACTTTTGAGTAAAGGAAGACCGAGAGAAGCATACCAAATTGCTGAAACGATAGAAAAACCTGATATCACTGTGTATCATGGGATGATCAAAGGACTCCTGAAGCTGAAAAAGCGAAGTGAAGCTACCCAAGTGTTTCGGGAGATGATAAACAAAGGATGTGAGCCTACAATGCACACATATATTATGTTGCTACAGGGACATATGGGGAAGCGCGGAAGGAAAGGATCAGATCCCTTAGTTAACTTTGATACCATATTTGTTGGGGGATTGGTGAAGGCTGAAAAATTTCTGGAAGCTACAAAATATGTGGAGAGATCGATGGATAGAGGACTTGAGGTGCCAAGGTTTGATTTTAACAAGTTTTTGCATTATTATTCCAATGAAGATGGCGCGGTCATGTTCGAGGTGATGTCAAAGAAACTGAGAGAAGTGGGTTTATTTGACTTGGCTGATATATTTGCTAGATATGGAGATAAAATGACAACAAGGGATAGGAGGAGAAATAGAGCATCTATCTAATCTAAAGATTCAGACTGTCTATCCAATGCCATTTTCATGTACAATGATATTCAGTTTCTTGCTGTAATTGTATGCGTGAAAAGAGTTAGGCCCTAAACAGGGAGCTGGAGTTGTGGCAGTTGAGGATCACTATTGGTGACAGAGGAAAATAGCAAACATGATCGATGTGAAAAGATTTTGTGAAAGAAGTTTGCACACAATTCATTTGTTGATGGTTTGGCTGGTTGGACATTGCGGTATGGTGCAGTGGACTGCTTAATTATCGATAAAATTTATTTGAAGATTCACTTCAGGTGGAATTTCCTCTTAAAATTGCAATGTGGATGGCAAGCATGGGACTTTGAATCCACAAGTGCAGCTACAATCATGTGAATTGGTGCCTATCTTGATGTGCTTGAAGATTGACAGGTGAAATTTCTCTTTCATGTGCTTAAATTTTCATACTGGCTTGAGAACTTTGTGCATATCGGCTACGCTGCGGTTCTTTACTTCTGCAAAGGTTTAGAATTGCTGCAGGTATAGACAACAATGTATGTACATCCCCGAAGTCACATCTTGCCTTGTGAACTATCTATGTAAAAAGTATAGGTGTTTCAGTTGTCCAACTATGTGTTTGGACTATCTTTTTCAACTTATTTGTCCAAAGCCAGTATGAAATATTGGGATTGACCTAAATGTTGCAGAAGGAAGATTTCAGAAGCTTTTAACATGTAGTTATATGTCTGTCTTGCTGTAATTGTGCTTTTATGTGTAAGCATGTGATATTCAGAACACAGACACACATTGTGATCTTCTTGTTCTGCTCTTCTGAAGAAGTATTCATCATGCTCCAAATAGCACTTAGGAAACTATGTTGCTTCTGTATTTCTGGCCGACCTTCATTCATCCGAATTATTCTTTTTTTTTTTTGTAATTTAAATTTTTCATAAAAAAGCCAAGCGGCGGATTTACAAAAGTTCAATCTACTGAATCTCCCAATGGGAAGAATCATATAGATATGAAAAGGTGGCTTGCAATATGCACACTAGTCTAGTGCCACCTTCGCAAAAGGTGGTTTAAAGTAACCACATAACCAAGCTCTATTCTACTACTATACTATAGGACTAGCGGCCCAACACAGGGGCTCAAAAACTCAAAACACAAAATCACAAGTGGAAACTTCAAATAAGCGCTTCATTGCAATGTCACTGTGCGATAACCGAATTTTGTCAAGACAATTGCGCCCTTTCCAGCCTTCCAAACCTCCCTTCTGGTTGTTGACCCCCATCCGAATTATTCTTGTGTGCCATACTGGGTGTATTGTTCTTCTGGATGAGGTGAATGATATTTTTAGACATGTGAACGGTTGTCACTCCTTTTCTTTTTCGTATTTCACTAGGAGAAGGCTTTTTCAGAAACTTATGACTCCATTTAGAGCTATGTTTTTCTTCTTCTCTCTGGAGGTGGAATATGGTAATGTAAATTTTACAGTGTATTATTCACATTTGCAGGAACTGTGTAGCTGGTCCATCTCAGGGACGGAATCCGGTGTGCCTGTATTTTGTGTATCATCTATTTGTCCCAGACTCATTAGAGTTGGTGGGACCTAAAAAAGCATGAAGCCCCACCAACTCATATGAGTTTGGAGAACACGATAACCCAGCGCACCGGATCCCATCACGTCTGTGGATTGGATGAAGGATTCAACGCGGTGTCAAGAACATTCATGCTTCTGCATTCTCATCTGGCTGGGTTGCTAGAGTAACTCCTTGACGATGATTGATGTGATCAAACTGCTATCTTTAGGTTCATTTGTTGAAGAAGGGAACTTTATTGAAGGAGTACTTTCATTGTCAAAGACACTGGTTTAATAGAAAAAAAAGTTACTTCGTTTTCTGACTTTGCCCATAGTAGATAAGTTGTACTATGTTTTAGTAATAGTTTTTTTTAATAATAATGAGGCTAAATTAGTAAAATCACATTGTTTGTTTTACTATTTAAAATAAGACGACTTACACTTTGAGACATTTAAAAATATTAGTATAAATTTATAAAAATACGAGGAGTGTTAAATCGTGGCCAACGGTTAACGTATCATGTACCTCTTTGATAATACTGTTGTATTGAGAGAAAAATGTTGTTCTCTCTCTCTCTGTTTTATCAGTTACTAAGTTTATCTTTTTAGCTAAAGTAATTATGATCATTTCATGATGTGCCTTGACCTTTTCAATCATAAATAAATCATGATTAAGCCATACATTTATGATTCTAAAAGAATATCCTATGATTCTGAAACAAAGCTACCCACTTGTATTTCTCTTCTTATATTAATGAGCATTTGAATTCATGCTATATAAAAGAAATTAAATCAATTACTCAGATTATATTACTCTTTTATTTGGGTTAATAAAATTTACACACGATTTTAGAATATTTGGTTGAGAAGTTATTTAATGCTTATATATTTCACTTTGTCGTTAAAAACAACCTTTAGTCTTAGGAAATGCACATCAACCTTTATTATTACAAAATACATACAACTAATAAGGATAATGTAGTCATTTAACTATTCTTTTACCATTAATAGAAAGTAGACAAACATGTCTCAATTGTTGTCTTTATCAAACTTATACATAGTTTAAGAAAAATTGGTTGAAAAAATATTTAATGCTTATATTTTTCACTTTGTCATTAAAAGCAAAATTTACACTTATAAAATGCAGAGAAATATTTACTATAACAAAATGTATACAACTAACAAGTATAATGTAATCATGAACTATTTTTTTACCATTAATAGAAAGTAGATAAACATTTTAGGAATTGAAAGATTTTAAGACATTCCTGAACATGTTATGATAGATAATTACTTCAAATTGTCAGGATTTAACGAAGTTGGCAGAATTGAATTCCATTTGCTCATGCTTGCGTCTGCTAACACGATAGGGACACGTCATCATGCATGTGTATCCAATACGATAATTTCTCCGATCCCCTCATTTTCCACCTTTCATTTCTTCTAAGTTGACCGATTGTGCTGTCTCTTCTTAACACCTAATTTCCACAGCAAATGGCCAAATCCCTAGTCCGGTGATTCTCCATAGTTCCCGTCCCAAAAAGTATGGTAGAGGATGCAAATCACTAGCTCAATAGTTTTCAAAGTTGAGTGAGAACTTACACAGTGATCCACACAAGGTGCTCCACAGACCAGGCCGAACACTGGAACACACTGTGCGTGTCTCTGGAATCGAACTCTTGACCTCTTGAAACAAAATCCAACCCGAATACCAACTGAACTATGTTATGGAAGCCTTAATTTCCACTGTTTATTAGCACTTCTTGTTCCTCAACCCCCCGCCCCCACCCCACCCCCGGTTAAGTATTATCTACAGAGACAATGTTACTCCATTGACTATCTGCATAAGCTTCATTTAACTATTGAACACGGCGTTTGGTTTCTTGAACAAACCAACGCAATACAGAAATGTTTCCATGAGTAATTTAGTTTCCTCAATACCATACTCTGACAAGAATTTCGCCAGAGATGTATTTTCAGGGATGGAATTCCTTCATCGTTCGGTGACTCACCGGTTCCCTTGTTGTCACGTATCACGCGGTGACGCGTACTGAAGGAGTGGCGGTGAGAAGATTTGAGCTCGTATTTCCATGGGTACTTGTTGTTTTTGCAACAAATTATTACTGCTTAATTCGAATTATGATCATTTCTTTTAGTATGTGCATATCCAACTAAGACCTTTCTTTTAATTTAGTTAAAGAATTTTTTTTTTATTTTCTTGAAATAAAGAAAGTAATTTGAAAATGTATACCCAAACGTTACGAATATCCATATAGTAATTACACGATTTTTGAAGACTTCTTGGGGAAATAACTGTTTCCAAATTGGAAACTGAAAAAGAGATATAAAAAAAAGACACTAGGTTGACATACTTGCTAAACAACTTCTCCCACTAAGCATGACTTATAACTTATAACCCATACAAATTTGAACTTCAATATATTTAATATAGTTTAGCACTAGAGAAAACTTTTATAAGAAAAAATGTGCTCTGGTTGAGTAACACACTGTCATGATCATGAAAAGATCACATCACAATTACTTATATTCTAATATTTAGCGTGACAGAATTCTTAATTGAAAAAAAAGGATATAAGTGCGTCTTTACTGAAATTGACAAAAAAATTTATGACAAATACGTATTTGATCTATCAACTTATCTTATATTTTTGTTAGTAATTTAAAGCTTATACTAAGTCTTAATCTATTTTCCTCAAAACCAAAAGAACGTATTTTTCAATAAAATTACATTCTTTAATTAACATTTCATTACATTATAAAAATAAAATGAAAGCATTGTGTTTTGTATGATGGCTATGAAGATAAAACTAATATTATGAGAAGGTACGAGTAGAACCAACTCGTCAACTTTGAGTCGATGATAAATGACCGTTCAAGGAGACATGTCAGCTAGTCAGACTAAAATATACAGTCAAGTTAGTGCTGCTCAAGAGACACATGACGCTCCCTCGATGTCAATGTGGACCTCATATCGTCCTCGGCGGCCGCAACCATCGCCTCGCCCATAGCCATTAGATTGACTTGGTCTCCGGTGCACAAGTCCTATTAGATCAGCTCGGCCAAGGTAACTAACACCTCGCAAGCAGCTTTACCATGCACATGGACATGTGGCGCCAACTTACACTTGTCCAACATGCATACGCGGGGCAAGACTCGTGGTAGCATTTAGCGACCCCAAACATGTATTGATTAGTCAGATCATACAACATAAATTAATGCCATCAGATAGAGGGCATGTTGGAAACGTTCAGACAATATGAGACATTCATTTCAAATTATTCAATATTTCCACAAGGAGATAGATTTATCTAAATTCCAGCATACATTTAAATATCAAATATGGAACAACCCACAAATGACTTCAGTCTTTGATCCCATTAAACAAAGCAAGAACCGTTCGATTCACATTTTACTTTTCCGATTTTTTTTATTTTGTCATAAAAACATATTTCTGCAACCCGAAACGAAGAGAAATATTTTGTACTTCCTTTTCTTCTTTTTATGCATTGAATTGGTCAGAATAGCTGAATTCTTTCTTGAAATTCAGTACCTTGAGAGCATGGGTTTGAAGACGACGGGCACTTTTTTGAAGTGGGATTATCTAATATTGGCACAAGCTTTGTTTGCTTGTTTGGCTTTGCTGTCTATCTGGAAGTCTTATACCAGCCGCAAAGCTTCCATCTTTGAGGGTTAAGCATGTGATCTGAATCTTTGAGCTGTTGTTTGGGCCTTTAGCGTGAAGTTCACCGGACGTTTGCTTGTGGGTTTGAATCATCTCAACTTTCAGCTAATTTTATGAGTTCTTGAAGGTTTGGTCTGGAAAGGAATAAATTTAGAGACACCCTTTAGGTTGTTTTTTTTTTGTTTGTTTTTTTTTTGCTGTATTGCAGTGGTGATTGATGGTATCATGAGATGGGGTTGATCTATATTGGATGATTTTGGTGGGCATAAGAGTTGTAGGTGAGGGTTAGATTGAAAAAAATTCTTCGAGTGGTTTGTAGTGGAAAGGGAGGAAAAGTCGGTGAATATTGGGGAAAGTGGGGGTTTTCTGGGAAGTTATCTGATGACATTTGATTTTTATGTTTGGGGATTCTGAGTGATGGGCGTTGATTTTGAAAAGGTGGATTCTTGGGATGTGGGGAGTTCAAAGGGTAAGAAGAAGAAGAATGATGATGACGTAGAGGCTGGATGTTGGATTAAGTTCAGATTTATTGGCAGCTGTATGTCATCAAGATCTAAAGTGGACAGTTCCATCAGTGGCATCAGTACTCACTGTGGTAATTCTCGGCATACAGTATCAGAGATTCATTGTCATTCCACAGAATTGTTGTTTCTCTGTGTTGGCTATCTTAGGAGAGTTTTCTTTATGCATAAACTTGTAGTCATGACATTTGGTGGTCCATAATGTATCCGTATATTCTCCCTTCTTTATCTGGCAAGAGAATGAGTTAGTATCCAGAGTCAGTAGCTCTTTATCATTTTCTTCATTGTTTTCTTGTTGTAGATGTATCATGTGTGTCGCAGTGTCAAACTCACAGAGGGTGGGGTTTTTCTTCCACAAAGTAATTATTATCTGAATCCCTGAAATCTGATAGCATTTTCCAGGGGAACAAAGTCTTTCAAGTATAAAATGTGCCTGGCTATCTGTGTTGCTAAGAAATTGGCATATGAGAAATGTATGATTTGGTTTCCCTGTGTTGTCCTTTTCCCCTTGGTTCTTCCTCTTCGATGCTGATCTATTTCCGGTTTTGTTCATTGAATTTAGTCAACTTTAAAACTTTTGTTATTCTTATGTAGTAAAGCCTCTAATGAGCGTTGTTGAAAGTTGTTGGCAAAAGTAGGTGGTTATTAGAAAATACAGATGGGATTTTGATGAAGCTGTCACTATGTTCGTTTTGTGTTAACACTGAAGTATTTATTTAAAAAAAATGTTCGTTTTGTGGGATTGGAATCTTTAGCCTTTTGGTTTTTGCAAGCTGATGTAGATCTTGAATTATGTCTTAGTTCTCTGTTTCATAATCCTTGTGTAAACTGCACTTTGATTGAACAGTATTCTGATTTAAAATACTTGATACTTCTGCTAAGGAAGGGGTGCCTGTTGTCTGGTTTTACTTTTCTAAACAGGTTAGAGTGCCTATTTGTGATCTGAAGCTGTCCTAGTCATTGATCTTTTAGTTACTTATATTCAAACTGGAACACTCTTGTTCTTGTTCTTGTGGCCTTGAACTCCTGATAAGAAAATTGAAAAGCTAAAGTTTAATGTTGTTTCTGTTTGGGTGAGGATCCCTTCTTTGAGGCTCCAATATTTCAACATGAACACTCTGGGTAGAATTGAGTGTCTTATTGGAGAACCCCTCTTCATGGACAAAGCCTCAAGTTCTCAAACTCGAGTTGCATTCGCAAGAATTTGTGTAGAATCAAGGCTGGAGAAACTCTCCTTAAGGAGGTGTGTTCACGGATGAATACGATGAATATATTCTTCAAGGGATATCTTACGAATGAATGTCAATACAATGCTCTATTTGTAAATCATTTGGTCATTGTGAAGCTGTGCAAACGGTTGAAGGTCATCCCAACATTTGGTTGAGACAAAGTTCCAACCAGTGGCATAAAAAGAATGACCAACTAAAGAAAGAAAAAAACAAGAAAAATCAAATTAATGCTCTTATCATTGAAGCAAATAAGCACAAGGATGTCAAACATCCTCGCTTAGCCCAGCTAAAGATTGGAGCTGACAAACAATATGGGGTGGTCTCCTTAGACAAGCACCAATAGAAGAGTAGCAAAAAACATATTTAGGTGGTTGCCAATACTAGCAGGCACTACTTGAAGGTAAAGGCTCTACTCCCTGAGAAAATACCACAAAAACAACATAAGAAACTGATTTCAAAAAAAATTTAAAATTGACAACCTAGCGAGTAAAGATGGTTATGCTCCGGATTGTTACGCTAAGGAGAAACTGGCTTCATCGCAATATGATATAAAAGAACATATGCAAACGCACTGCTCGGAAGATGGCCGAGAAGAAAGAAAGAAGCATAACGCACAACTAGAAGAAAACACCACCCAACAAATGCAAGTTATTTCAACTGAAAATGGTATCTTAGAAGGAAACCTGACAAAGAGGAATCACAAACACAAAATAAGCGAATACAATGAAGTAGAGGATGTAGGAGATGAAATGGATGGAAAACAAAGTTTTCAAGTTGCAGAAGACAAGCCAAAGAGGTAAAGTACAAAAGCGTTCCCATGAACTAGGAAATTAAAATGGTGATATGGTGGAACTTGAACAACTGGATGTTGTAAGCCACCTATGGTTGATTAAGCTAAGCTCTCAGTTTGGAACTTTTGTAAATATGCCACTTTGGCTATTTATGAAAATTTTACTTACAAAAAAAGAATAGGAATTGGATGTTCGTGCTCCTCCCAAGTCTCGTGTTAAGGAGACCGAGGTTAAAGAACAAATTCAACAGATTGATGTAGTGGTCGACTTAACGGAGGGCACTGGCGCTAAAGCTGTTAAGCAATATAATAGAGGTAAGAGTAGAGGAAGAATAGTTTTGGTCTCTCATTTGATAGGATTTTGAATTGCTGCATAGAAGTAGGCTTAGCCTATTGATGGTTTGAAAATACATTGAGCAATTGCTAGTGATACCACTTATTATAATGGCTCTCTTATTTGCATATTTCAATATCTATGGAATTTAACTTAAAAAAAAGAATAATGAAATTTGTGCATCTGGTTCATGGCTTAGGTGTTAGATGTACCACATGTGCTTACTTGTTGATCCTCCACACTTATTTTGGCTAAAAAAGAGGGGTAGGTCTCTCGATAACAGACTAGAGGGCAGAAAGTTCAGAAGATTTAAGCTCCTTCCATTGTGTGTGTATATATATTTTCTTTTCTCATTATAATTAGGGAAAAATACAAAAACCTCCCCTGTGGTTTTGCAAAATTACAAAAACTTCCCTGCTTGTTTGTTATTATCCAAAAACCTCCCTTGTGCTGTGGGTTAAAAACGCAACGGCGACTTTTCTGCAGTAACAACGGTGGGAAATGTTTACTGACCGATATACCCTTATTATTGTTAATATGTATTTTAGGGAAATTGAGTAAAATCAGAAAAACGGAAAAAAGGGAGAAGGAAAACGGGGAGGCGATTCGCAGGGCAGGAGGTGAGACCTAGAGCGAAGCTTTCTACGCGGTTCAATCCAGAAATTTTGATTCTGGTTTCTTCTACCTAGTGTGGCAATCGGAGCATGCATTCCATTGTTTACTTCGACGGGCGCACAGAAGAAGGAACCAGTCAGTGATGATGATGTTTTGCCTCATCTTATACAATCACAGTGTGTGGATGCTTCTTTACCGTATCCAAACATCATCCATTGCATTTTCTGTTAACAACTCCTTTGCTGATCATGCTTAAACCGAGAAAACAACAAAGGAGCAAAAGCCCGCAGCAACAACTGGGATTATCTTTCTTCAACATCACAAATTATAACCTTTCTTCAACATCACAAATTTACCCATTGATTCATAGATAATCAACTGGGGATTATATTTACCCGGTAGAATAATCAATTAGTCTAACAGATTAATTTGATTAAGCAAAGGGGAAAGGTACCTCCTCTGTCGACAAAAATTGATACCTTCATAACCAAAATGACATACCTTCGAAGATTGGTGGAAATTTAAGCAAGCTTGCCCAAAAATCCTAATATGATGCAGTGAGGATAGCAATTATTCCACAAATGCAGTCTTCTTCGCGTTGCCAATTTGCTGCACAGGGAAGAATGCTTCGCACAGAGAAGAAGAGGGAGGAAAGTAAAAGGAGAAAGGAATCCTGATATGATGCACAGAGGGTAGCAGTTCTTCCACCAATGCCGTCTTCTTCACGCCGCCGATTTGCTGCAGAGGAAAGAATTCTTCGCGCAGAGAAGAAGAGGGCGCAGAGAAGAAGAGGGAGGAAAGTAAAAGGAGAAAGGGGGTTTAAACAGGTGAAGCAGGGGTAAAATCGTCATTTCATAATGTTTAAAACGTCCCTGTCTTACACGCGCCAGACATCTCACTGGAAAAATCATATTTACCGCGCGTGCAACTCACAGCCCTCTGTGTTACTGCAGAAAAGTCACCGTTGCGTTTTTAACCCACAGCACAAGGGAGGTTTTTGGATAATAACAAACAAGCGGGGAAGTTTTTGTAATTTTGCAAAACCACAGGGGAGGTTTTTGTAATTTTCCCTTATAATTACTAGTGACAAAATTTATTGTGTTCTTGGATTTTGACTACCTTCAAGTCAGTATTTGCTGAATCAGTCATGGTTTTTATCTGGACGCTTTTAAGGACTTGACGCATTAAATACTGACTACCTTCAAGTCAGTATTTGCTGAATCAGTCATGGTTTTTATCTGGACGCTTTGGAATATTATGGAATAAAGCAAATTGACTCATTAAATTGGCTGCGCTTCTTGTATTGTGAAGTAGTAGTTGATCGACATAACTTGACGCATCATTATGGGTCATCGGGAAACAACCTCTGTGTGTTTCTAACACACGAGTATGGTTGCGTACATCCGACCCCCCCATACCTCACCATAGGCGGGAGCCTCTAAGGCATTGGGTAATGTTGTTGTTGTATTGCGTATCCTGTCATCATGTGTTCATTGAACCAAAATTTGACTGTCTTTTTGATATTGTATTTCTAGAATACGTGTATGCCTGAGCTTAGAGAGTTTACATGGTGTCGTACTTTTTGCTCTCACAGGTGCATAAAACAGTAGTATTATACACTTTTCATCGTGTTCCCATCTCATATGTGACTTAATGATCCGTGTCTTCAGAAAACAAATCTGCAAATGAGACTAATCCGGATCAGCCAGTTACCACAATAGTTTCGTCGACTGCAACAAGTAATGGAGAAAGCAATTCATCCACCTCCAAACTTGAAGAAGAGATTAGAGTTGCTTCTCGGCTTAGAAAATTCACGTTTAATGATCTCAAATTGGCAACCAGAAATTTTAGACCAGAGTCTCTTCTTGGTGAGGGAGGCTTTGGTTGCGTGTTCAAGGGCTGGATTGAAGAAAATGGAACCGCACCTGTGAAACCAGGGACAGGACTTACTGTTGCTGTCAAGACCCTTAATCATGATGGCCTTCAGGGTCACAAAGAATGGCTGGTTTGATACTTTTGTCATACATCTGATTTATGATTACTTTTGTTTACGTGACTGGTAATTAAGTCTCCTACTCTCAATAACCTGAATTGCAGGCTGAAGTAAATTTCCTTGGTGACCTTATTCATCCTAATTTGGTTAAACTGATTGGTTACTGCATTGAGGATGATCAAAGGCTGCTAGTGTATGAGTTCATGCCGCGAGGAAGCTTAGAGAACCACCTTTTCAGGAGTATGTAACTTATCCTCATCTATTACTCCACGTGAAGAGCTTTTCATCTGGAATCTGTTGTATACATTTCTTTTTGTTAGCTAATGCCCCCCCCCCCCCCCCCCCCCCCCCCCGGAATGAAAAATAAATATTGAAGCGTTCCCAGGAAATTGATCAATGTTTGCTTGTATGGTATTATCTCCTTGTGACAATTCATAACTAGTGTCATCCTTGGATTTATCACTTAGGTTTACAGATTATCCTTGCTTGGTCATATTGCATTCTTTTTGATGCCATAATGTAATAGAGAAGAAAAAAATTGTAGGTTTCCTTATTTGGGTCGAATTAGGACAAGATCTTAGCTTTATTGTCCAAGGAGGAGAAAAATGTGGAATATTTACTATCTGAATTTTTCCCATGCATATGAAGCAGTATGCACCTTCATGAGCTTATGTAGAAATTTCCTAACACTCGAGTATTTAGTTGTTCCAACTGGATTCAAGGGTTGTTGGATCCTCTGTTTTGCTGGACTCTTATGTTCATAAGCTAGTTGTTATCAGAATCCTATCTGCAAGGTTTTCAGCATGACATTTCTGCTGCAATATTTTGCAGGGTCCCTGCCTCTTCCTTGGTCTATTAGGATGAAAATTGCTCTAGGTGCTGCAAAGGGTCTTGCTTTCCTTCACGAGGAAGCAGAAAGGCCAGTTATATATCGCGACTTCAAAACATCCAATATATTGTTAGACGCAGTATGTGATCAAAACTTGAGGATGCTTTTTCACGAAATTATTTTGCAAGTTCTCTAATAATAGATATATGTAGGATTACAACGCCAAACTTTCCGATTTCGGTCTTGCCAAAGATGGTCCGGAGGGAGATAAGACCCATGTCTCTACTCGTGTGATGGGAACCTATGGTTATGCTGCCCCAGAATATGTGATGACTGGTAAATGTTATTCTCCTACTTATATGAGTTCAAAATGTAAAGAAATATAACCTTTGGGAAATTGCTCAACAATCTTATTTCAGATCAATTTGTATATACAGATAAATTGAACACTTTGGTTTCTCAAGAGAGAAAACCTCTATCTTTCTATCTACAGTGTCTACTCTATTTATACACTTGGCTCTAACGGTAATATTGAAGTAGCAAACGGCTACTGTCCCTAATAAAAATAAACTGTCAATACTTTTCCTTATTTACAAATATTCTTCTATTTTCTACACTCCCCCTCAAGCTTGGTGTAGATATTTACACAACCAAGCTTGGTAGATAATCGTTGGAACGTCAGACTTGAGACAGATTTCGTCAAAATGTCAGCAACTTGTTCATGCGATGGAATGTACCGAATGTCTAGTGTTTTGTCCTCCAACTTCTCTTTGATGAAGTGCCTGTCAATTTCCACGTGTTTTGACTTATCATGATGCATGGGATTTTCCGCCATATTGATGGCTGATATATTATCACAGTATAGCCTTATACAAGCAGCTTGAGCACAGTGGAGATCAAGTAGTACTCTTTTAATCCACAGACCTTCGCAAATACCTAAGGCCACCGCCCTTAATTCCGCCTCAGCAGTGCTTCTTGCAACAACGGACTGTTTTTTACTGCGCCAAGTAACCAAGTTTCCCCATAAATATGTGGCATATCCAGAAGTAGACCTCATGTCCCCTTTTGAGCCTCCCCAATCGGCGTCTGTGAATACTTGTATTGTTCTGTCTTCCGTTTTTCTAAAGAATAATCCCTGTCCTGGAGCACCTTTGAGATACCTAAGAATTCTCATTACAACACTCAAATGATAGGCGTTAGGGGAATGCATATATTGACTAACAAAGCTTACTGCATAGCATATATCCGGACGAGTATGAGAAAGATAAATGATTTTACCTACTAATTTTTGATACCTTAACTTATCAACTGCAGATTCAGTATTGCTATTTTCCAGTCCTTTATCAATGATTTTCCCAGGTGCCAAAGGGGTAATGGCAGGTTTACAGCCCGTCATACCCGTTTCGCGTAATAGATCAATGATGTATTTCCTTTGGGAAATACAAATTCCATGAGATGATCTTGCCACCTCCATGCCTAAAAAATATTTCAATTGTCCAAGATCTTTAAGTTCAAATTCCTTGGCAAGTTGTTGCTTAATTGATCGAATTCCATGTTCATTATTACCCGTGAGAATGATGTCATCCACATACACAATTAAAACGGTGATTAGATGTTTATCGATGCAAACAAAGAGTGTGTGGTCACAATGGGCTTGTTTGAACCCATATTTAAGTAGGACTTTAGTAAATCTAGCAAACCATGCACGTGGGGACTGCTTTAACCCATAAATGGACTTCCTAAGTTTACATATCATAGACCTGTTCTGAGCAGTTTTATATCCTGGGGGAATTTCCATAAACACTAATTCCTTTAATTCACCATTTAAAAAGGCATTCTTGATGTCTAACTGATATAGTCTCCAGTCTAAATTTACTGCAATAGAAAAGATGATTCGGACAGTATTCAACTTTGCTACAGGAGTAAAAGTTTCCAAATAATCAATCCCATACTCTTGTGTAAAACCCTTTGCAACAAGACGGGCTTTATACCTACTAACCGATCCATCCGAGTTATATTTTATGGAAAACACCCATTTACACCCAACAGGATTTTGTGAACATGTGTTAGGAACAAGTTCCCATGTGTGATTTTTAACTAATGCTCTCATCTCTTCTTCAACAGCCAGTTTCCACTTCGGGCTTTGAAGAGCTTGATCAATGCTATTTGGTATGACCTCCTTATCTAGATTAACCGTGAAGGCTCTAAAAATAGGATGCAGTTTAGCATATGAAATATAATTACATAACGGGTGCTTAGTAGAGTATGTTTCTACACTTAATAACCCATGACGTCTAGGCAGCATAGTGCACTTTCTAGTTCCCTTTCTTAGGGCTATAGGCAGATTTTCTTCGTTATTATATTCAGTAGCAGTCAAAGGATGGATATTTGAGACTTCCTGTAAATTAGGTAACAGATGACTTACAGAGCCAGGTTGCATTTGTTCCTGTGACAGTGTTGGTGACACTGCCTGAACTTCATTTTTCTTCCGTCTCGCATAAACCTGGAGCAGCGGAGAGGCATCCTTCTGCCTTGCTTCATCACTGGACCTTGCTTCACTATCGCAGCCTGAGTTGTTTTCCCTTTCATGGTGTGCTTCCATTGGGTTCACAGGTTCCTGCAAGTCTGAAATATTCCTTGAACTTGGGTTAGTAGTGATGCTTCGATCAATAATACTCCAATATTCTGTCTCTGATGAGTTAAGTGATGGGACTTTGCAATAAAAAGGCTGTTTTTCATCAAATATCACATCTAACGAGACATACAATTTCTTAGTAGTAGGACAATAACATTTATATCCCTTTTGATTACTAGAGTACCCCACAAAGACGCACTTAATTGACCTACCGTCTAATTTACTTCGAGTATGCGGTTGTACGAAGACATAAACCGTGCAACCAAAGTTCCTAAATGGAATTTCTGACATTAGATGTGTGTGTGGGTATTTTTCTAATAAAACCTGCTTTGGTGTCTTGTGATATAATACTCTGGATGGCATCCTATTAATCAGGTAGACAGCAGTTAATACTGCTTCTCCCCAGAAATGTTTTGGGACATTCATATATAGCATTATTGCCCTGGTTACCTCCATGATGTGCCTGTGTTTCCGCTCAGCAACACCATTCTGTTGAGGGGTATAGGTGTTAGATGTTTGATGATGAATCCCCATACTAGATAGAAAGGTACTTACCTCGGAGTCCATATATTCCGTCCCATTGTCGGACCTGAGTGTTTTTATTGAGGCACCAAACTGATTCTGAACAAGCATCACAAAGGACTTGAAATTTTTTGAGAAATCTGACTTATGCTTCATCAAGAAAATCCAGGTTAGTCTTGTATGGTCATCTACAAATATAACAAACCACTTACTTCCATTAAGACTAGAGACTCTGGATGGACCCCATACATCTGAGTGTATAAGGTTGAAAGGATGACTTGCCTTGTAGGCTTTAGGTGCATAATGACCCCTGGTCTGTTTAGCAAGCAAGCATGTTTCACAAACCAACGAATCAAGATTAACATTACCAAATAGTTCTGGCTTGAGCCGTTTCATGTACATAAAGTTGGGATGACCCAACCTAGCATGCCATAACAAAATGAGACTTCTTCTAGTAATAACAGTGTCAATGTCCAAATCCTGACCCTGCTCATCTATTCTAGGAACACTATCATTAGTACAAGTGTTCATGCAAGAATATAACCTAGAAGGGTCTCCAAAAACAGATCTTGATTCGTGTGTCAAAAGATAGAGTCCATCCTGGTAACTACCAAGTCCAATCTTCTCCTCCAAAGTTTCCTTCTTCAAAGCTTTCCCCTGAAAGCAATTGAGAGGAAGGAGGAAACATTCAGATGGAGAAAAAACAGTTAGACAATGATTGTCTAACATAGCTTTTCCTACAGAAATTAAATTGCACTTGAGTTGAGGTACATGCAGGACATTTTTTAGTATCAGTTTTCTGGACAAATAGATATCCCCCTTTCCTATTATGTTTAAGCCTAGTCCATTAGCAATTCGTACCTGTCTAGGATACTGGAATAATTCATATTTGTGAAACAGATACCTTTGGGATGTCATATGATCCGTTGCTCCTGAATCAACAATCCAGGAGCAGTTCTTACCTCCAAACCTAGTGCTTGCCATAGTTGCTGTAGTCTGTGGTACAGTCTCCTCATTCAGCTGACTGTTGAGTAGCTTCAGTAAGGCACCAAGTTGATCCTGAGTTAACTTTTGATTAGGATTCTCCTGCATGATACTAGATGCATCATTCTGATTCTGATTCATCCCTTGCTCCACAGTCACCATATTGCCTTTAGAATTCCTCCAGTTGCTTTGAGTATCAGCCCGAGACACATTGTCAGACTTCCAAGATGGATGCATGTTCTTAGATTGATGTTGGAAGTACCTAAAAGGAGGCTTGACATTTGAACCTGGACGTCTATAACATTCCTCAAGCGTATGTCCTGGTTTCTGACAGTACTTACAGAACTTCTTCTGATGGAAGCCACCACCATTTCTTTTCACGGTTAGACCAACAGATTGAGTCACTGTCGACTCACTTACTCCAGTTTTAGTTCCAGCAACAAGAGCAGAGGACTCTTGTGTAGGATTAGGCCCCAGCATGACTTTTATTCTGCTCTCTTCCTGCCTTATTTGTGAGAAAGTAGCAGCCATGGTGGGAAGAGGCTTAGTTCCCAAAATCCTACTTCTCACGGCATCAAGGTCTTTGTGGAGTCCAGCTAAGAAACTGAAAATCCTCTCAGTTTCTTTGATATTTTTGTACATCTGCTCATCTGTAGGCCCACTCCACTTGTATACCTCAAAGGAGTCGATCTGTTGCCAGATATGAGAAAGACTCCCATAGTATTTAGAGACTGTTTGATCTCCTTGTTTAATCTCCTTCAGTTGAGCCTTGAGTTCATATAGCTCTGCAATATTATCTTTCTTAGAATACATCTCCCTGGTGGCCGTCCAGATCTCTTCTACCGTGTTATACAACATGAAAGTTTCACTAATTTCTGGGTTCATGGACCCGAGTATCCATGACATAAGCATGGAATTTTCGGCTTCCCAGGTGTGAAATTTTGCATCATTTTCAGCTGGGATGACAATTTTTCCAAGCAGATAATCCTTCTTTCCTTTCCCAGTGATGAACAACTCTATGGCTCTGCTCCATGCAAGGTAGTTATTCCCGTTGAGTTTGACAATATTGATCGGAGCAGAGTCTACCATAGGAGAAGGAGAAGGGTTGGATTTTTGCGTGGAAGATGTTACCTCGCTCTGTTCAGCTATAAAGGAGATGAAATTTTGAAGATGGAAGTTTTGAAGATGAAGAGCGAGATTGAGTATGGAGGGCTACTGCTGAAGAAGTTCTGGATGATTCTGCTGAGGAAGAGTGTTTAGATGGTGGAGTTGGAAGCGGTGGTGTACTCGAGGGAAAAGGCAAAAATGATTTGAAGGTGTGGTGTAATCGAGGGAAAGGACGTGTTGTCCTGGTGAGAGAAAGAAATTTTGTATTTTAATCCTCAATTGCCGGAAATCGAGGCAGAAGGAAAGAAAAACAAAGAAAACTTCTGTCTCTGATAGTAACGTGTCGTAGCGAAAGTTGATATGCAGGCCAAGTGGCTTCAGACAATTCCACAGATTGTAGACAGATGGCTATTTTGCTTTCACGTGAGGGTACTTTCCTCTGAGAGCGTTTCGAGGAATTAAAGTAAAGAATCCCTCTTTTTTTAAATTAGGAAATTTCTTCCCCTTCCTTTTTATAATTGAAAAATCCCACCTTTTCAGACTGGGTTCCCTTTCTTGCGGTCCCCCTTTTACAAGAAATATTTTATTAAAAAAAAACTTCTTCGTGGGTTCCTCACTCCACCTTCTTCTTTGTGGGTTCCCCGCTTTTCCAGAGATCCAGAGATGAACTCCTCTTCCTCTGAGAAAAACTCCTACTTGGAAGAGACCCCTTTTGCATGAGACGAAAAACAATATATCTCAGATTTGCTTAAACCGCTGCTCTGATACCATAAAGAAATATAACCTTTGGGAAATTGCTCAACAATCTTATTTCAGATCAATTTGTATATACAGATAAATTGAACACTTTGGTTTCTCAAGAGAGAAAACCTCTATCTTTCTATCTACAGTGTCTACTCTATTTATACACTTGGCTCTAACGGTAATATTGAAGTAGCAAACGGCTACTGTCCCTAATAAAAATAAACTGTAAATACTTTTCCTTATTTACAAATATTCTTCTATTTTCTACAAAATGTCATGCTTTTTGCATGTTCTTTTGCTTTTAATTAATGTCAAGCAAGTAAACCAAAAACAAAAATGAGTGATAAGAAAAAAGAACCTAAAAAGAAAATGAAAACCGGAAATATTGGAATTCGGAGTCTTTATACTGATCTTAATATTTTAGCATTGCAGTGTCAGGTAAGTGTTCTATGAGGATGGTGGCTGAAATTTCAATATAATGTGGTTCTCATGCAGTTTTATGCATTATGCAATAACTTGGTAGTGATAATTTTGTGTCGGTGTGTTGAGGGCCTGAGGACCTTTTTCAATTGGGCTGGAAGGAGAGCTAAAACATCTCTGTGCTGAAGTGTAATGTTTAGTGCACTGTCTTAGTAGTGGTTGTTGTGTTTAGTTTCTTCAAGGAAATTTAACATAAGTACAACAACAACATTACTACCCCATTGCCTTAGAGGCTCCCGTCTATGGCGGGGTATGGGAGGTCGGATGTACACAACCACTTCTATCGTGTTTATGTCTCGTGCTGAAGTGTAATGTTTAGTGCACTGTCTTAGTAGAGCTTTTTGTGTTTGGTTTCTTTGAGGAAATTGAAGTAACATAAGTATTTCATCTAATTCTAAGACCAATTCTATCGTGTTTAGGTCTGCAATACTCGTTTAGCATGCCTAACTGGTTTACTTGATCTTTTTGGTTTGATTTTTATGTATCCATTGATTATTCTGAAATCCTGATCAGCTGGTGGGTACTGTCATCTCAGGACATCTCACTTCGAAGAGTGACGTCTTCAGTTTTGGAGTGGTTCTACTTGAAATGCTAACAGGTAGAAGATCAATGGACAAGAATCGACCCAATGGGGAACACAACCTGGTAGAATGGGCACGGCCTCACCTTGGTGAAAGAAGAAGGTTTTACAGATTGATAGATCCAAGGCTTGAAGGTCATTTCTCAATTAAAGGCTCCCAAAAAGCCGCTCAGTTGGCTGCTCGTTGTCTCAGCCGAGATCCAAAAGCCAGGCCTCTAATGAGCGAAGTAGTGGAAGCTTTAAAACCTTTGCCTGCCCTTAAGGACATGGCCAGCTCATCTTACTATTTTCAGACCATGCAAGCAGACCGCATTGGAGCTAGTCCAAGCGCAAAATATGGTATGAGATCACAGGCCATGTCATTCTCAAGGAACCCACAGCAACATCCAAGGAGTCTTTCTTTTCAAAATGGTTCCCATGCATCTCCTTGTCATCATCAGCTTCCTCAGAACTCGCCAAAATTGAACAGTAAAACATAGAAGTTAGCTGGCAGTCCTCCATGTCTTTGCCAATCAACATTCTTTTTCTTACCCCTGCTTTTGAACATGTCCTTTATCGGGTTCTTAGACAACCCAAGAACAGGTTAGAGTGCACAGTTTATCATTGTTGTATCTTGTACCTTGTAACCTCCAGTGGAAAAGAATGTAATGTAAGAAACTGAAGCTAATGCTGAAAATATTTTCTGTGACTAGAAATTCTCGGCTGCCCCCATTACCAGTCCCTGTCATATGCTGGAAAAATAGGCACTTGTTCGTCCATCCCCTATTAAATTCTCTGTTATTTTAAGTTCCCTCCAGTTCTCTTTCTCTGTCTGGTTTCTGCCATTATTTGAAGGGGAGATAACTCTTCACTGACTGCCAAGTCGTTCATTTCTTGTTTCAGATTGGATATGATTCTGTCTCATCTAAATTATATCATTCTGATCATTGGAAAATAAAAGAACCATTTACTGTATCCTGTTGTTACTGGTATCCACAGAACCGGCTTCATTTTATTAAGGGCTGGCTCAAATTGAGATGATCTCCCCACCCACCCCTGAATGAAGGAAAATAGGGATGGGATGGGATAAGTTGAGAATAAAAAAAAAAGAGCATGGCATATTGGTGAGAAACATCAAGAAAAAACTGCGTGCATTAAAAGGCCGTGCCATTGACACGTAAATCAGGTGATCAGAATCAAAATAACATTTCCAGATAAACATTAAACAAGCTGGGTTCATGGTACCAGTCAAATGCGAAAATATGTACATAAAGCAATAAAGACGAACAAAATTTGCGCTTGCGCTTTTATTCTCTTGCTGAGCCACACAGAAAGCTTTAGCCAATTCGACAGACATCAATATCGCCATTCTCTTCATGGCTTGAGGGCACCGCCAAACCGTTTTTGAACTCTTCTCGATTGCATGAGTGTCCACTTCGCCTGATATTGTAATGAGCGACCTGGGACACCATTCATGCTGAATAAGGGCACTAGCTTTGCCATAGTTGCTCAAGCAAGCCTTTACTGTTGTCAAAGGGTCTAAAAAGTGCTGTGTCCCAATATGGAAAGTGTTTTCATTGCTCGAAAAGCTGTGACTCAATTCCGCCCCAACAGCTGTGTTAGCTAACGGGCTCACTATGTGGTAGTAGGAAGCAGTCAGGGTATGAGCCTTGTTATTCCTTGCAAAGAAAATGATTCAAGAACAAGATGGTGCATCAAAACCACAAGCAAATAAAATGTTTGCTATAAAATCGATTTCTTTTCAGAAAAGGAAAAGGATTTTGGTTTTTTCATATGGTACTTACAATGTCAACGAGGCAATCAGGTCAGAAGATGAGAAACTTAATCCAGCATTGTATTTGATGAAATTGCCAGTAACAATGTCGAATGGGAGATCAGTTCCGAGTGAAAGCGTGATATTCCCAATCACACCAGATAAATTGACAAGAGGAGTAGCAGTGAGGCCAATGCTGGTAGCTAACTCATGCAGATACTGGAGTTCCACCTGCTCACATATTCAAAATTAAGTTAAATAACCTGAATTTCAGGCCCTCAGGCAATTATTCTTAGTCACAAATCATTTCCTTTCAGTGGGTCAGTCTCCATTATATGGAAAATCAGAAGAAAGTAAAGGGAAACGTTATGTTGCAATACACAAGTTGAGTACCTTGGCAGATTTCTGGTCAGGAGCAACAAGACTGAAGATTGTCTTCGGTCCTGGTGCAGGTTCATCGACAGTAATGGTTGTAAAACTTCATTAACAGAAACCATAAGATTTAGTTTAGACTATATCATGAACGAAATTCTGCATAGCAACTGCAAACAGAAAAATGAAGCACAAGTATAAAGCATCAAGTAATTCACAAGGAAGTTCCTCCGAAGCAAAGCATAAAGAAGGAGGAAAAAAGGCCTACGAGAATTGGGAATAAACCACTACTTTGGTTGTCTTGCTATCATGCAGACAAATCACAAAATGATTCTTTAGATCTCCCAAATCAAGATTCTACAATCCATTTACATAAATATCTTCTTACTCACTTGTATGGTTACCTAGCATAGACATCAGTTTGAAGCATTGATGCATTGAGGGATATGCAGGAACATATTCTTTAAATAATAAATCACTAACACAAAATGAGGGCAGAAGTATGCAACTCAAGAAAATAAGAACCGGAGCTAGAAGTTTAGCCGAAAGATAAAGTTCTCCAGCGGAAACTCATAACCAACATTGTTACTATAGAGAAATAGAGACCAAGATGTATAACTTTATGCATGAAGAGCACTTATTTAATACATGTACATATATTTGTATTTTAAATATAGGAAAAAAGGGCCATACATGTGTTAAAGCTTGTACATGTATTAAATAAGTGCTCTTCATGCATAAAGTTATACATCTTGGTCTCTATTTCTCTATAGTTACTTATCAGAAAAAGGAAGACCAAGCTGACAAATGTATGACAGTCTTTTTGGGCATTCCTTTTGACACAAGAGTATACCATATGTAGAGGCATGATGATATTCCAATAGTAAACTAAGACAAACCACAATCAGAACCCTGTAAAACAACGGTAAACAGCACCTATGCACCCCCCCCCCCCCCACAAAGGCAAGACGATGAGTTTGAAGGGCAAAAGTTCATATTGCAACCATATTCTGGTGAGTCATGTCAAATTATTCTTTAACTTATACATCATTAGCATTTGCACTCTAAACAGCTGAAGAAAACTTTACTGAAAGTCTCAATATTGCATCTCCTTTATAATTTAATCAACAATACTTCAAAACCATTACATCAGAAAGCAAAATTCTAGTCCCTCCCAGACTTCAATAAAAGAAGAAGACATTTCAAGTGCAATATGCATCCAAGAATCATGCTTTTTTGAAATAAGGCTTGGTGAACAATATAGACACAAATATTCTGAAAGAAAACAGTGAGAAAAAGGAGGATGAAACCACGCCCATGGAGGTGTAAATAGTGACAGTAAACTTGTGGTCGTCATTATAATCCTTGTAGAGAAGATCTGGTCGTAATTTCTTTGGTCCCCAAAATTGTCTTATATTATTCGATGAATTTCTTCTGTGCAGCCATTCAAAATTGCTACGTTTGAAAGTAGACTCATGCTAAATACAAAACAGAGGGAGCAAAGAAACACTGAAAAAGAAACGAGATTATGGACTTTGGAAGTTAAAACATACAGAACAGCACGGCAAAATCAAGGTATTGATTCAATAGCTCTCTCCTGTAGGTGTAGGTGAGAATGTTGTTTTCAGGAAGTGGAAATCAAAATATCTTTCACATGATCAAAGTAAGGGGAAGATCTGAAAGGTTGGTAAGCTGATAAATGAGACAGATAGAGCCTCTGATAGTAAAGATGGGGTTGCAAACTATGGAAGAACATATAATTTACCAGATGAAGTTTTCAAGTGTAGAATAGACAACATATCAAATGAACTCCAGTAGTGCAATATTACAAATGAAGTTTTCAGAAATAAATAAACGAATAAACGTGGACTTTACCAATCCTAATAATAATAGTGATGATTATGACATACAAGGGAAGAATGCAGTTGCTCCTTCATAGTTGAAGAAAAAGCCAAACCGATACCACTGATAGTCATAATGTCCATCAAACAGGCAAAAGATGAGCTACACCACATAATCCTCTTAGAAAATTGATAAAACATAATCGGCAATCTTGTATTTGACCATAAACAATGATACTCATCTACCGCAATCTTATAGTAGCATGAGACTTTTTTTTTAAAAAAAATAATAAAATTTCATATATTAAACCAAAATGACGGATTTACAAAAGATGTTGCTTAAACCAGCAACATAAAGCTTGACCATAGCAAAATATAGGTGGCTTACATTGAAATATCCAACTAGTGCACACCTTTAAAAGTAACTTTAGGACGGCAACATTGACTTTTGCCTAGATAAAACTGTTAAAGATTTCATGTCTGAAGGATACATCAACAAAACTCTTGTACATATACACTCCAACAGAATAAGATAGTAGAAAGGAAGAATAGACACTTATTATAAGTAACTAGAACCATTATGTTTTCAATGAATGTACCAAAGTTTTATCGGAGAGAAGCAGTTCTCGCCGCTAATTATTTGATAAATAAAATGCCTTCTAGGCGTGTATCTTATGATTCCTAAACCGAGTTTGTTAGAATGGTCTCCTAACACTAACCTGCTTTCTGCATACCAGTACGGTAACTATAAATAAGATATGAGGTCGAAAGTTTTGCAAAATTTCAAAAGGCCCGCTGTGTGGTAGTGGTGAATTGTTAAAACTCTTCATTGTCATGTGTGCATTCAGCATCTTGGCCCGCTACCCAACTTCCAATGCATCTTCTATATCTTGGCATTCTACCCATCCCCATTGTAGTTTTCTCATGAAGCTTGTTCCAACGCAGCACCCATATGTCCTATCAAAAGAGATTTAACTAGTAAGTAAACGATATAGAGCTAGTTCCGAAGGGAGGGAAGGTGTAGTGAGAAAACTTTTGGACTGGTCCAACCAAATCTCTTTAATAGCTAGTCCACTTGTGCCTGAGCATTTATATTTTACCGTCATAGCACACAGATAGTTTCCATCTCAAGAAATTCATAAAGGAAGAAGAGAAGCATATGAAGAAGAAAGAATTTCCTTTTTATTTACTTGTGTTCTTTATCTTCAGCAATGGTATGTATATACATAGGGAAGCCACCAACGGCTAGTTTACAATCAAATCACTCAGAGAGTGATTTTGTCTAAAAACAACAGTAAGCATACAATTAACGGCTATAACCTATAGCTTAGTTTTTCTACACCATCAGGTTTGATAAAAGCCTCTTTCATCTTACTGAACCATTTTCTGCTACATACACCAGCATGTTTTCCTCAAAGAATTAGTAATTGGCTTCATCTACCTTTCCAAAAATGCACGATGAGCAAACGATCTTTGAATCCAACAACAAACAGCTCGTTTCAAAGCAGCATCACATACACACCTCCGCCGGGTTTTACTAGATCTAAAAAGTTTCTCAGTAAAAGAACTGATACATCCAAATTCGGCTCCGTTACTTGTGAAGTTGCAACTTAATGGCTAAATTAGCTTCAGAGAAAGATGAAGACTTGGAAAGTATTTTCAGGAGGGAGCAGAAGATATCAACCTTGGCTAATCAGCTGCTCTCAGCAAGCAAGAAGCAGGAATCAACACCTACACTTATATTCATGTCACCCCTATAACACTACAAGCTGGAACCTTTTTCAATCTTCTTTGGTTTATTATGTCCCTAATTCTTTCCACGTCAGTCCATTTTTCTAGTCTGGCATATATATTGGACAATATTACGAGAGGAGTTGGGTTGTCGGGCTCTAGATCAGAGAGCCTTTTAGCAATATCTTCTCCTATCTCAGAATGCGGATGATGTTTAGAAGCCCCGAGCAAATAGGCACACACAGAAGCAGGAGAATCTGTAATTTCTCGCAACAGTTCTTGAGCTTCTTTTCTAAGACCAAACCGACCGAGAAGATCAACAATGATGAGAAGTTGCCCTGCGGTTGGTTTTAAACCATGATCAAGAACCATTAATCGGAATTCTTTCCAACACTGCCCAACTTGACCAGTATGACTGCACATCAAAAGCATGCAACCGAAAGTTGCTGAATTTGGCCGAACTTTTGCCTTTAGCATCTGGTGGAAAATCTCATAAGCGGATTCATTCTTGCCATTTCTTCCATAGCCAGATATCATAGTATTCCAAAATGCTGGGTCATTAGGCTTGACATTGAACTGATCAAAAACCCTACGTGCCATAAAATATTTCCCACACTTCATATACATGTCGATAATTGCAGTGGCAACAAATTCATCAGTATTGATCTCTGTTCTAACAACATACGCATGGATTTCTTCTCCATAGTGCATTGTAGATATATCACAACATGCTGGCAACACACTTGTCGTGGATTTCAAACTAGGTGGCATATCACATAGCATTTGCCTGAAAAACATGATGGCTTCAGCTCTTCTTTCAAGGCGTGCAAATCCGCTGATCATCGAATTCCATGTTGCTGAATCTGGCTTCAAGCCTTCTACTTGCAACTGCGAGAAAAGATCAACAGCAATCTTGGTTTGATCATGCAACATCATTCCTGCAATCATGGTGTTGTAACTTACTATGTTTTTGTTCCTCCCAAGTTCTTTAAACATGATATATCCGCATTTCCAAGAACCACACTTAGAATACATATCCACAAGGGCTGTTCCCACCTTAGTTTCAAATCGCAACTTGAATTTCAACACGAGTCCATGAACTTGTACCGCAAGCTTTAGACAACTGAGGTGTGCACACGCAGAAATCAGTGAAATCAAAGTGACGGAATCAGTTTTTCCTGCTGATGATCTTCTCATCTCGTTAAACTCGACTAAAACCAGGGAATAAATTCCATTGTGCACTAGCCCGGACAGATAAGCGTTGTAGCAAACAACATTCTTAACTGGAATCAATCTGTACAAACTTTCTGCTGTATTAGTATCACCACAACTCAAATACAAAGTCAAAAGTGAAGTTGCTACATAAATATCAAGCTCAACCCCTATCTTGATAGCCCAACAATGCAGTTGCACACCATGTTCCACATGGGCACATCCAGATAAGACACCAGCCAAAGTAACTGAATCATGTCTTAGGTTTTCAATGCTCATTAGCCGAAAAAATCTCAATGCTTCCTCAAAATACCCATTTTGAGAAAACCCAGAAATCAACGCATTAAGCAAAACAATAGTTGGTTCGGGAAATTCTTCAAACACCTTTATAGCGCTGTCAACGACATTGAGCTTCATATACATATCCGTCAGAGCAGTTGCCGTGTGTACTTGGAACCGAAATCCCATTTTAATAACGTGGGCATGAAGCATCTCCGCATTTGGTAAAGTCTTCAGCTTGGCGCAAGCTTTGAGGAGGACCGGGAAATCGACATTGTTGGGTGCAAGAGATACAGACTGAAATTTGGAGTAAAGCGCGAGGGCCTCATTGTAGAGTCCATTATTTACTAACTTCGCGATTCGTTTTCTCATGCTTGACGATTTTTTCCTTGGCCAAATTTGAGACAACTTATGTGCTAGAAGTTCTTGACTAAAGGTTGACACAGCAGGCCAGAATATTCGGCGGCTGATCAGTTCATTTTCGTCATGCATTATGTCCGAGTCCTTCCATTTTCCATAGCCCCTAACGTAACGTTGCATGTTTTGCATATCTTTTTATATATGCTTCTTATTAAAACACAAATGATAATAATAAAACATACAAAATAAGTATACAACATTCTTAAATGAAACACTAAATTTTCCAATGATGTCTACATATTTTTCTGGTACTTTGTGAATGACCGACTTCAAAATTTATATAACATGGTGTCTCTTAAAATTGAAAACACACAAAGGTTGTTTTCGAATGATTCATAATGAAAATTGTGTCAAGTTGTTTCGACTTATTGCTACTTCATAATAAAAGAACGGTAGCCAATTTAATAATTTATTTTGTTTTATTCTATTATATTCCATTGAAAATGGAAATTTCTTCACCGATATAAGTTGAAGAAAAATTTATCATGATCACAAAAAGGAGACTGAATAACGGCTATCCTGGTTGCCATAACAAGGATGCCATTTTCTGTCTAACCAAATCAGTCTGTAAGACTGTAATCTACGCAATATCAGGTTTCCTTTTTCTTATTCTTTCACAAAAATCGGATCAGGTAAAATACATGTTTTAGAGCCTACCTAATGGTGATCTCAAGGGTGGCAATGTAATCACACATTTTCCTGAAGAAACAATAAACAAACTGGCGGCCATAGACCAGAAAATTAAACTTGAAATTTTAAGTAAATTGCTAAATGCATGTAATGACAGAACACATAAATCAAACTGTTGGGAAATGATAAAGAAACAAGTTTCAAGCTGGCCAAGTAGGTTTTCGTGACTTGTTACTCCTAGTACCAGGCATTGAAAAACATAATCCTCGGCACACAGGAAAGAATTTTTTTTTTTTTAAAAAAAACAGGAAAGACGAATAGGAAAAAGGGGAAGAAGAAGAAGGGAATGTCTTGTTACTAATTAGTCCTTTTGGCAAAAGCCAAAAGGTTTCAAGAACATTGTTGGATTCCCGCACGAAAGCAAATCTCTTCACGAAGGAACGGAAAAGAAAGGAAACCACTAGACTTTTCTTTGAAAAGTTATTCTTGCTCATTTTTTTATATTTAAATTCCTCTCCAGATACACTCGACCACGTTTAAAATTTATGGAGAAACCTTAAAAGGCAAGATAAAAGGGCAGTTAATGCAAAGAATGCACAAAGTAATTTTCTTTTAGTTCGACTACCATTCCGTAAAAAATGAAACCGACAAACTTCATGCTATCACTCAGTTGATATTCGATTTCAGAAGTTACTATAAAAAAAGGGTATGTTCGAACCGGAACACGTGCACTGTGAGAGCAGTAATGTTATCTGAACCTGAAGTTCAAATGCATGAATCCGACCCAATTGTGTGTTAGGTTACGGACCTGGTTTAAATAGGATTTTGTATGAGTTCTGGTAACACTTTGTCAATCTAAAAGTCTGCTGATTTCCTGATTTACCGTCTCCATGAAGCCACATAGAATCGGGGCAGTAAGAACATTTAGAGCTAGGAATTTGGCCTTTTTCCTAAAAGAAATGAAGCCCACAACTTATGGCATACAGAAAAAGGAGCAACTATAACCTCTTTTACATATGCATGTCATAGTTTTAATTTTCCTGTAAATTAGATGGAACTTGTGCATCAGATTTCCCTTGCGTGATTCAGGTGGACGATGTCATAAATCATTTAATTTGACGACAGAAAACCCAAAAACTGATTATATCACTCCTTTGTTTCTTAGTCTTTGATGTCACTTCCTCAGATGACAGTCACAACGCCTATTAATAACAAGAAACCTCTAGATATGAATGAATGATATACATACAATGACATGACTAGAAAATAAGAACAAGAGATATTGAAAGCGAGCCAAAGCACTTACACAATAGATGCTTAGATCCCTCGAATTGAAACCAGGCATTTGCGAATGTAACCAACTTTAGTATGAGAGACTGTCGCATAAATATATATATATATATATATATATATATATATATATATATATATATATATATGTATATGTATATGTATGTATATGTATATGTATATGTGTATATATATATATGTATATGTATATATATACGTATGTATATATATACGTATATATATATATATGTATATGTATCTATATGTATATGTATATGTATGTATGTATAAGAAAGTGAGCCAAAGCACTATAAAGGGGGTTTGGATCACCTTACCCCAAAATCCCTCACTCCTCTCCCTACTGCACGACATATGGCAGCAGGGGAGGATGGTGAAACTAGATGAGAATGACCCCATCTAGCCTCACTATACTCCCTTATTGCCACGTGTCGTGCGGTGGGGAGAGGGGATCTCATCCCCTACAAAGGCAGTAAGTTTAATCAAACAGCAATCATCATTCTTGCTTCACTCTTTCACAGTCTCAAAAGCCAAAAAAAAAAAAGGGAGAAAAAAAAATGAAAGCTTCAACATATTCTGTTATCTTTTCTTCCATGATTTTCATAGCCAGTTTTCTACCATTAAGCACATGTAATCTCATAGAAAGCACATGCAAACAGACCCCAAACAACCGCCTCTGCCTCAGCATCCTCCAATCAAACCTGAAAAGCCGTGACGCTGACATAACCGGTTTAAGCTTGATCATGGTAGATGCAGTTAAAAGTAAGGTAATTTCAGCTCTTGAAGCAATCAAGAAGCTTGAGGCGTCGAGGAATCGAAGAGTGGGGAAAGCCTTAGCTGAGTGCAAACTTAGATATGAGACTAGTTTGAAGTATAATGTTGGTGTAGCAATTGAGGCTTTGGAGAAAGGTGATCCAAAGTTTGCTGTTGATGGGATGAATGATTCTGCCATTGAGGCTCATGTTTGTGACGAAAGTTCTAAGCCGAATCGATCGCCTTTGAGCAGTTTGAATAAAGATGTGATTGATACTTCTCTAGTTGCTGCTGCTGTAATGAAGAATTTGCTCTAATTAGGACTCTTCTGTATATTTGTATCTTCTATATATTTATATGTTTGTATGCCCATCGTCCCCCCCCCCCCCCTCCCAATGATGGCTCTGTTGTCTTGGAAAGCATCAAACCTTGTCTTCGTCACCAAAATGACATGTTTTAAACAGAATATGTCTATTGTCTCGTATTTCTGTTGAATTCTTCCCATTTTCTTGTTGAGCTTGTGTAGCTGGATGTTTTCTTATAGGGCAGTCACTATATTAGCAATACACTGTACCTCTGGAAGGTTTGGAACCGACTGTTAGAATAAATATGTAGGTTATAGGCTTATCCTGTAAGTTATGACTTTATTGTGTACATATGTAAATCTATGGGGTAAATTTGGAGTTGTCATATAAGTTGGGCGAAAAGCATAGTGTTACAGTTTTCCTCCCATGGATACAAAAAGCTCTTAGAAAGCTTGTGGAGCAAAAGCTCATTCCTGGTCGTAAGGACCCACCGTCTAAGCTCTAAAGAGCATTGTGAAATACGCAAATCAGAAGTCCAACAGTCTATTAGATTGGTGAGGACTTACTACACAGTGACCCACACAAGATGCTCCCGCAAACTAAGTCTTCGACCTAGCAACATTGGAACAACCGCACTGTGCGTATCCCTGGATTCGAATTCTTGACCTTTCAGAGCAAATCTTAATCCAAGTATTATGTCCTGAGCACAAAAGCTGCTAGAAAGCTTGCATGTACCTTTCCCTCATCCTAGATATTGACTATCATATAATCAAAGCAAAATCGTAGGTGGAAACTAGCCGAGAGAGTTACTTTGACAAGTCTCTATTACGTGTGAGACATACTACAGAATAAGATGGAAGAATTCTCTAATTCGAGCTAACGTGCAAGTGAAACGATGGAGTTCCCACCTTCAATGGCGGAGGCAGGAGTCCCTTCTTGGAGGGGCACTGACAGGCTTCGCAATAGGAATACAACAGGTCATCGTTTCGGACCGAGAAAACCGACAAAATCTTCTAGACATATTTTTGTATTATAACATAAAATACGTGAAAGAAAACAAATCTACCAACCAATGTACAAAAAAAAATAAACAATACACAACAAACAACATGCGGATCATAATTATTAAATGAATATAGTAATATACATCAATACATACTTTTTATTTGCCTATTGCAAAACGAGAAGGAATTGACAAGGGATGCAAAAAGGTTCTCCGAGATGACATTGATTGAAATCGTTGCATAATATCTTCATCTTCAATGATGCTAAAAATTCATGCTCAAAGTAACACAATATAGAAGGAGAGGGTCTTCTCCAACTTTTTCTTGCAAATATACTTGTCATTTTAGCTTCTTCTTTTCATAAATCAATTGTGATTTCTTCATATTTAGCCTTCTCAACAAACACCACATCTTATAAGGTCCAGGACCTCTTATAATTTGTTATGGAAAGCCAGCGTTAAGTGTACACGCCTGACATTACATAGCGTTACCTTCAAAACTTCTACCACTAAGCTGAATCTACTTTTATAAATTTTCTTTTTTTCTTTTTCATAACTTATTATCTATTTGTCTCTAACAAGTGACTAGAAACAAAGACTTTTTCATAACTTATTATCTATTTGTCTCTAACAAGTGACTAGAAACAAAGAGGACGGGTCTTAAAGCAACTAGTAAGTTTGTTGTTTTGTAACTTTGAGGTCACGGTTTCAAGCCGCGAAAACAGCCTCTTGCACAAAATGTAGGGTAAGACTGCGTAAATCAGATCGTAAAACGATCCAGCCCCTCCCCGGACCCTACACAACGCAGGAAGTGCACCGGAAACGTCCTTTTTAAGTGCGAGAAAACAAGAAACCCGGTGTTGGTTTTTTTGTAAGACTTCAATAATTTGGACACATTCTTCGAGTTACAACTAAGTCATGTCAAGACGTCTTTATACAATTTAGATATGATTCAGCTCCACATATGTATCAAAAGTGAAAGACTTGTGCCGTGTCAAGACGTCATTATACAGTTTAACGTAGGTACCAAAACTAAAAGACTTGTGCGTAAACCTAAGTGAAAACAAGAAAGTGGAACAGTTGCCCCACCATGTAATACAGTTCATGGTTTTAATGCATAATGTTTACCATGAATCGTTGCATGAGGTTCTTGATCATGCTGTTTGTCTCACTCTTTATCGTCTCTGAGTTTTGTACAATATTCAACATCTCAGTACAAAAATAGGCTAATGAAGCTTGCATAGTTTAGAATGTGGTGATTATAGTTCACCAATCAAAGATCTATTCTGGAAGTAGGAATTGAAACAAAACTCAATACCAAAATAGGGCAAGTAAAAAAGAACAGAGGGAATGTACACTGAGAAAAATACTCTTAACTAGACTACTGCTCTAAATCATGATCTTTGCCTCCGATTTTTAAGTTGAGAAGGCAAAGGAGAGGCAATAGGCATCAAAGTTGGGGGCAAACGATGATTTGTTGAATTATGTAAGGGCTCAGGAATAGTCTGAGTCTGTCTTGAACTTCTCGGCGATGGGAGTTCTTCAAGCGCGATTAGAACATCCGCCATTCGTGGCCTGAGCTTGGGGTCAGGGCTCAGACAATTCAAAGCAAGGTTTGCAGCTATATATGCTCCTCTTTGAGGATATTGCCCTTCCAACTTTGTATCCATTATTCGAAACAATTTCCTCTTGTCCCCTAAATATGGTTTTGCCCAGTCCACTAGATTCTGCTCCACGCCAACCTTCGTTTTATCCACAGCACGACGCCCAGATAACAATTCAAGCAAAACAACTCCAAAGCTATATACATCACTTTTTGCACTCAGTCTACCTGTTGATTGACAAGAAAGTATCCATTCATATTCGAGTCTGTGTTATCTGTTCTCTATTGTACACCCATACCAGCAAAAGGGAAAGAAAAACACACCTGTAGCTACATATTCTGGAGCAGCATAGCCTTGCGTGCCCATAACTTGAGTGGATACATGAGTTCTATCACCAGTAGGACCTGCCTTCGCCAAACCGAAGTCAGACAATTTTGCATTGAATTCCTGCATTTCCAGAACAATAGATACACATTCAGACCAGGGCAATAGTAAAGAGATCTCCACAATGCCATTTGAATATTCCTATATCTTAGCGAAAACAAGTAATTATCATTACCGAGTCTAAGAGAATGTTAGATGCCTTGAAATCTCTATAGATCACATCAGCATCATGGAGGAAAGAAAGTCCTCTGGCAGCAGCTGTCGCAACTTTAATTCTCGTGGCCCAAGAGACTGACTCTGGCCCTCCTATGAAAGAAAAAGAATGGTGTTAGAGGTCAGACAAACACTAGATCGATGAAAAGAGGTGAACATGAATACCAAAAATAGTGTGACCCAAAAAAAAATTCATCTCAATGGAAACATACTTCTGAATAGGTGATTCTCCAAGCTTCCTTTAGGCAAGAACTCATAAACCAAAAGCCTGTTGTCTCCTTCATAGCAGTACCCAATTAGCTTCACAAGATTTGGGTGTCGAAGTTGTCCCAGGTAATTTACTTCTGTCTGCAAATCAAACTTTATCAGTAAATAGGCTAATTTTGAATAGAGTAATCGAGTGAAATAAAATACAAAGGTATATGACTTACCAACCACTCCTTGTGACCTTGGAAACCCTCAGGCTTCAGTTTCTTCACTGCAATAACTAATCCTGAGCCAGGCTTCACAGCAGTAAGGCTATTCTCATCAATCCATCCCTTAAACACATAACCAAATCCTCCTTCTCCAAGAAGACTATCAGGTCGAAAATTTCTGGTTGCATTCTTCAGCTCATTAAACGAAAAGGACTTAACATGGGGGGAGGACAAGATTCCATTTTCAGATATTGGAGTTGGTAGGCTGTCAACACTGCTCCTATAGCTGTAAGATGTAGTACTCAGACTGGAAATTGCTGAAGAATTGCTGGTCTTGCTAGGAGCTCTTAATGTCTCTGAAGCTGGAGGTAAACAAGAACAAGATAATTAGGTTTAAGCAGTGTTGATTACCACACCAACAGAAAATTGTAGTTGCGACTACTTCTTCTGAAAGTAACATGTTAACGACATCAAATTGTATATTCACATTGCATAAAACATCAGCTCTCTGTGACATCATAAAGATTTCATGGATGAAGCAAATGAATCACGAACTCAATAGCCTCTGTGAAATATGATCATGAAAAGTTTAGTTGCTGAGTTATTTTTCAATGAATTTAGTCAACTATCAAACTGGAACCAATTAACCATCCCAAAAACATTCGATTTCTGAAATCTTTTGGGACTGCTACTACATCTCTTTGGAACCAATTTAATCACCAAAGAAAAGAAGCACAGCACAGATATACACATACACAGACACTCACAAATGTTAAAGCCTAAAGGCCAAAGAAAAAGAAAAAAGAAAAGCACAAAATAGACCTGGTCCATGCAATGGCAAACAGATGAAACAAGAAAGGGCCCTCCAAGAATTAATTAAGCTTTTATGCAAAGTTTCAAATGGACAAGGTCAATCTGGAAAATAATGTAATCACCAGTAATGTTTACTGAATAACAATGCCAATTCCTCTGAAAAAAATCAACCGCAAAACAACACATTCCACAATAACAAAGAAGTTTTTACCATGCCCAACCTTCAACTACAATACACCAGCTGAAGAATTACAATAGAGAAATCATATGCACCCCTGTTTCCAACCAACATTTTTAGCACTGCTTTGTATGATTAATCCATTTAAGTCCTATACTTAAAATTTCATGATTTAAGTAACTAATTAAAAGGATTTAAATCACAACTAAATTTGAAATTGGCTGTACCCAAACGGTACCTAATATAATCAAAACTCACCTTCTCCCACAGAGAAACCAGAAAACATAAGACTAAGTAGAAGAGAGGGGGAAAGATCAACCTTTTACGCAGGGGAAACAAAAAACAAAAAAAAAAGGACCCGTAACCAGAAGCAAAACAAATTCTCAGTTTCCAAATTGAGATCAAACCAAATTTGCATAGCAAGCAAAAAAAAGGTTTCAACTTAGAAGAGATCAGAACGAACAAAATCAAACCCACCAAAATCCAACAGAAAGAAAAGTACTTGATTCAAGATACATAATCACAAACACTAAAGATATTAAGAAAAGAATACAAGAAGCAAAGGCGGTACCAGAGCTCTGCGGAGAATCAACTGGAGCTGAGGAATCAACTCTAGCAGGGGAAGCTATGCAGTTGCCCATCAGATAAAAATTACACGTACAATTATATGAATACACGAAAAAGAAAAGGGGTCTCTTCAATTATACACCTCACAAATTTCAATAGCTTTGACTACACAGGTTAGTGATGGCACTGAATTTTCTTGGAAGTTTTGAGTGTAAAAGTTGGAACAGAAAGAGAGAAACTATGGTATGGGGAAGAAAAAGTATGATATATATACAACAATTGAAGGTGGGAAGAGTATGACAAAAGGAGACAGGGGTTTTCTCATGGGAATCAATTGAATGGGTCAAAGGATAGATCATAGAAGGGAGAAAATAGCAGAGAAATGGACAGCCGCCCTCCCATTTGTGTAGGCTGTTTTTTCCCCCTATTCATTCTTTTACTTATTTATAAACTGCTTCCTGCAGATGTCACAGCTACGTTTGGGTGAGAAATCTCCTCCAATGGAAATAAACAATTTTTTGGGTGTGTCAATTTGGTAAATATTGTATAACTTTGTTAAAATCAAGTTTTTTTCACTTATCAATAGTGTGGATTTTGATCATCGTGTAAGTTTGGTTGATACTATCAAAGTTTTAAACAACTTTTCACTAGACATATGAAAGAATTACTTGAGATTAATGCACACACCATCTGACTTTTGATAGAGACTGATAAACTATAATTAAATCGTATGTTAATCAACAACAGTCAACGGTTTAACTCTAGTAGCTCAGTACTCAAAGTACTGCAGTTCAGCAATACATCGTACAAGCATGGTTGTTCAGCCTCAATGGCACCTCGGCAAGGCATCATGACGCCCTTATAGCATCGAAGAATATATCAAGGTTTGCACCTCGGCACCAACTTCAGTTTATGTCCCAGTACGGCACTTCAGACCACTTCAGCTGGGTAAGGCTTAGTCATGCACTTCGGCAAGGGTTGATCATGCACTTCGGCAAGGGTTGATCCTGCACTTCGGCAAAGTTCAGTTGTGCACTTCGGTAAAGGAACCCAGCACTATATTACTTCGTGGGACCCTCAAACAGAGGTGCAATTCAAATATAATGACTACAGCTGGGTATTCTTTCTGAACACACCAAGGTCACAACAGCCGGCCTACTAGTTACATCAACCAGACCGGCCTATTAGTCACATCAGTCAGACTACTGATCACATCAGCAGACCTACGGCGTCTTAGGTTTTCTGCCCAAGCAAATGTCCTATCCACAATCCACTATCAGGGGCTAAAGGCGGGAAAAAGGTCTATAAAAGTAAGCCAACCAAAACAAAGAAAAGGATCCGAATCCGGAATTAAAACATTCATACCCTAAAGCGAGCTCATATCCTTTGCTCCTCGGCTCATACTGTGAGAAACTCTTAACTCACCTCTTAAATTATAATCTCAGTGAGATATGGCCCAAACTGACTTGAGCGTCGGAGGGTTTTTCCCGGGGCCATCCCCCGGGACCTCTGACCTGTGCTTTCTTGTGCAGGATATTTGGCGCTATTCCAGCTACAAACTTTCAATCCCAGTTAACAACTCTTCAAGTTAACTGTCGGAGCTAATTTGAGGTCGTCTAAACCTTTGGTGAAGATCCGGCTTCATCAGAGACAAACCCTTATGAGCTAGATAAAAGCTTCATGATACAGTCTAGATACAAATCAATAGATATGTTCAAAGAATGAAATGTTTATAAGACATTTCAGAGTATGTGGAGTCTTACGCTTGCTCTATATGCATCTACTGGCTAAAATTTTCAACTAAACATCTTTTATTCAAAAATTTTCAAACTAGTAGAGATTAAACACTACTTGGAG